>RJWM01000848.1:0-90423 GCA_004363535.1 Dasyprocta punctata | reverse complement strand
TAACACCTCTGAACCTTTCCAAACTCTTCCAACAAGCCATTCCCAAAGGCTCTTGAACCATATGGCCAGGTTAGTCACAGCAATGACCCCACTCCTCTGGTACCAACTTCTGTCTTGGTTACTTTTCACTGGTTGCTGAGACAAAACACCTGACACCCAAAACTAGGGAAGGAATGTTTTATTTATCTTACAGTTTTTGGAGGTTTCAGCCCATGATCAACTGGTTCCAAGGCAAGGTGGAATGGCACTGGAGCAACACTTCAAGGCAGCAGCTCAGCAAAAGCAGCCAAAGTAAAAAGGGGCAAGAGCAAGCCTCTTACCTTCCCTTATATTGTACACAAGCCATCCCCTCCCTCCAGGGTGGGTGTAGCTTCACAAATATCCTTGCCTCCCTTTGCATAGGATGAGGATGTTTACAAAGTAAGAACCCTGGCTCCCTGCTGAGTCTCTCAGTTAAACTTCTGACCTTCTCAAACTGACACAATGAACAGGTAACCACTTGTGCTCTACACCCCAGGATGTAGAGCTGCTGAGTTACTTAATTAAGCTTCTAGACCTCTCAAGTTGACACAATGTATAAACCATAACATTGGCCAAAGTAGGTTACATAAACATGTATAAAGAAATCACTGAAAAGATAAATAAGAATCAAATGATTTTCTAGACCAATCATGATTTATGGCCTAAGAGGAAAGTCCTGGAAAGGAAGAAAGAGGGGAAATCAAGAGAAGACAAGAAAGAGAACAGAGAATGAATAACACTGTAGAAGAAAGGTCTATTTAAAGAGGAGTAAGTCATGCGTGGTGGTAGATGCCTGTAAAGCCAGCACTCCAGGAGGGAGAAGCAGAAGGATCCCAAATTCAAACCCAGCCTAAGCCATTTAGCAACTTAGGGAGACCCTGTCTCTAATCAAAATTTAAAAAGAAAAAGGACTGGTGATGAACTCAGGGCCAAAGCACTGCTTGAATCCGCACTACTCCTCCCCACACCTGCCAAAAGAGGTGTAAGCATGGTGTAGTAAAACCAACATCAAAGTACTCTATTAGCCCCAGGCCTGAAAGTGTAAGAGCAAAGAGTACTTACCAAAACAAAGGAGGAAGTTGTTTTGAGAGGACCTTCCCTTGAGGGTTTAATAAGGCCTGAGGCAATCCTACAAGAAATGAGGGGTGAAGAATAAATGCCTGAGTTTTACCCATCTCCTACTGAGGCTCCCACAGGCTACTTCCACCTGGATGGCAGAAGACAAGTAGTTCACAGAGAAGAGTCTCCTGTGGCAGGGTGAGGGGAAGGAGAGTAGAACTGATTTGCCAGTGAAAATGGAAAAGATCTTGCACAATCAATATAACTAGCCATTAAGACTATTCTCACTGTCATAACAAAAATCACACACATGCGTTTTCAAGCAGAGACTTCATTTACTTTTAATTAATATAAAGAGTTATTCATTTTCTCTTCGTCTCCTTTTTGAAGTTTACCTATAATGTTATTTCCTTTTATGATTCACAGATATTTTAACCTGATCAGCTAATGTGTGAGCAGAATGGTTATGCTCACAAGTACAGACTAAGAAAGGGGAATCTGGCACAGAAAACCTCACTGGAGTGGAGTCTGCACAATATGATGGTTTTTGAAACATTTAAATTGCTCTAGAGAGTTTACATTTTGAAATAGTTTCCAAAGCTTGCTTGCTTGCTTCTTTCTTTCTTTCAAAATCTAATACTTATAACCTATACAGAACAACATTTTGCAGGCTTGGATTTCTCCCTAAATTTCTTTACAAACTCCTCTAATACTGTTTAAAGAAGTTCAAGTTTTTATGCCATCTAATTTCTGTAGCATCCGAGGAAAGAACAAGACAGAAGCATATGTAAAAAACCAAAGGAAGAGCAAGAAAAATTTAAAGGAGTTACTCCTATTCTAGCTTCCTTACTTTAACTTACATCCATCTGACTTCTGTGTGTCTTTTTCTGCTCTATTGACAGAAAAAAAAAATGCCATCTCCATCTAAACTCTATCAACTACTGCACTTGGCTTTCAAATACCTTCATTTTTTTCTTGCTCTGGCTGAAATATCACCACAGTGCACCTCAGTGTGCTGCCAATGCTAAGGTACACGTACCATGCTTAATCAATTGGCTCCCTATTTTAAAACATGATGGTTTCAGGTGAAAGATACAGAGAATGAATAAGATAGTTATGTAGGCCCCATTATGTGGCACTAATTGATTTTTAGTACCTCTTCTCAGCCAAAGAAATTTAAATGGGTTAATTTAAAATAGCTGTTAGCAACACTTAATCTTTTCATGCCTGAACTTCATACTTCGTCTATTGCTAAAATTAAGAAATCTCTTTGAAATACTTGATATCAAATGGAATGTCAAAGATAAGATGGACTTTGTTTTAAATAGCTAATTCTCTAATGATGATTTTAATCTTTTGGTTAATATGAAGGCAAGATAATTAGTCCACAAATGTAAGACCAGGAGAGCTGGGATTCGCATCTGATGTGTTCATCACTGTATTCTCAGTGCTGAGAACAGTGCCTAACCCAGTATAGGAGCTCAATTAATATGTGTTGAATAATGAATGAATGTGTAAAGCCCTAAAGTAAGAGTATTAAAATATAAAAAATACAGTTAAATTATTCTAGTTGATAAATGCTAAAATAATATCAATAAAAACATTATCACCATTTTTAATATTTATCTTTCGCCAGCCCAAGTTGTATGTTTTATTCATAATGTCATTGAATTCTACAAAGCAGTCAATTCTACCCTAAAATAGATAGTAAAAACCCGTTCTCTGAGTGAAAAATCTGTCTAATAGGGGCTTCAGTTTGATGAACCCAATATTTACATCTTCATCTGTCTCCAAGCCTGAACCTCTTAAGCACAAAACTATAGGCACAGCTTATATTATCAAAGTTTAGCACCTAACCTGGAATTCAAGATTCAGTTCTTGAATCAGAAAACTGACTTGGATTCAGGCAGCTCTAGGTCTTTATGTCCACCATTTCCCTTTCTTCTGAGTGAGAGTGCGCAAGGCACTTAATATGCCTGAGCCTCAGTTTCTTAATCTGTAAGATTTGTGTAATTATTCTACCATTTAGGGACTTTACTAGAATTAAAACAGGAGACTTTTGTGAGGCTTATATAGTATATAACCAATGCTTAAATTGAGGATTCTATGCTTCTATCCCCAAATCATCATTAAGTAGTGAGTAAAGCATTGTAGTATAAAACAAAAACGTATAGAAATGTAATTTAAGTCATTTCAACACTGAAACCATGTATTGTCACTCTACTACCCTCCTTTTTTTGAGTGGGACAGAACAGACATTTCCCTCCAAGGACTGTAATATAAATTCTCTGTGTCACTTCAGCAATACAGAAGGTTGTGTCTGTTCAGCCTTCAAGATCAAATTTCAAGTATTTCTAACACCACTGATAATTGATCAAAGACACCTGAGAGGTCAGATTGACATTAAAATAAAATTATTCTTGTTTCATTTGCTTATAGCTTTATTTTCAGGGTCCAAGGAGAGCACAGAAAAGCAAAGAAGAGAACATTCCTGCTAATTACTTTTTCCTAACTCCTAATTACTTGCCATATTTGTTTATTAAACTTTCCATTTTCTTCATAAGATCACAGACACTTTCATTTATTGTTTAATTTTTCCAAATTACAGGTGAGCACAAGGCATCCTCTGGGATTATTCTCCCTGTACTCCTAGTACTGAAGGGCATTTTTAATTACTTAAGCCTTTCCATTTTCCTGAGAATTATTACATACCAGAGCAGAACATCATCCTAAAATTAATATAATATCTAAGTCAGTGTTTATCTGAGTTTCTCATCTCCTTGAGGCCATCTCCTAAAGGAGAGGAAGCCACAGTGGGCAAGAAAATGAACACAACAGGAAAACGTCAGGATCAAGAAGAAGGAACAGGAACAAGATGGTTGAACAAATTACTCTTAAACATCTCCCCTCTGAGTCACCACTTTCAACACCCATCCTAGTTTCACAAATGCTAAAGAAGCCAGGCGAGAGATCACAGTGCCTGATTTTAGTAAAATAACAAGAAAAGACAAATTGAAGGAAGTAGAAAAGAAAAACTTGGCTACATCATCCCTACGCCAGCTCCAAGCAGTACAACATGTGCAGGGATCACTCCTGCTGGGGAGAGGGATTAAATCCAGACCTTTGACTTGATGCCCAGTACCATGCCCAACATGCTGATCTTCACCTACATGTTACATATAGGCAGCTCACTTCACCCTAAGGAAATTCATAGACTGAAAGTGAAGTGATCCAGTAAGATATTCCATGCAAGCGGGAGAAACCAGGAGTGTCATACTTACATAAGAAAGAGAGCTTAAATCAAAAGCAATAAAAAGAGATAAGGAAGGGCATAATGTAAAGGCTTTGATTTGGCAAAAGGAAACAATTCTAAATATATATTCACCTAATACCAGAGTGCCTAAATACGTAAATATTAATAGTCCAAAGGGAGAGATAGACTGCAATACAATAATAGGAGAGAACTTGACACCATGGTTTCAGCATTGGAAAGAACATCCAGGCAAAGAAATGGACAAAGAAATAGCAGACCTAAATTGTGCCCTAGGCAAAGGGATCTATCACACATCTAAAAAACCTGCTATCCAATAACTTCGTTATATCCATCCATCCATCTCAACAGCTCCTGCATCCTCAACATTCTTCCATGATAGATGCTACAGGAGGTCACAAAACAAGTCTTCACAAACTTTTAAAACTGAAATCCTGTCAAATGTCTTTTATGACTGCAATGCAATAGAACTAGAAAGCAACAAGAGGAAGTTTAAAAATTGTAAAAATAATAGAAATCAAGTAATTTATTCCTGAGCAATGAATGAATCACATAAGAAATTTAAAAAGAAATTTTTAAAATTACATGAAACAAATTAAATTAAAAATGAAACCTATGAAGTACAGCAAAAGAAACACTAAGATGGAAGTTTATTGAAATCCATACCTGCATGTCACACACACACACAAAACCAGAAAATTCTCAAATAAAAAATAGCTATTGCTGCTCATCAGCAAATAGAAAAAGAAGAACAACCTTAACTCAAGATTAGTAGAAGGAAAGAAATAACAAAGATCAGAACAAGGGTACCTGAATTAGAAGCTAAAAATCCAATATAAGAGACCAGTGAAACAAAGAGGCAGTCTTTTTTAAAAGATAAAGGATTGGAAAACCTTTAGCTAAATTAAGAAGAAAAGATTCAGATAAATAAAATCAGAAATGAATTGTGACACTACAAATGAATCACAGAAATATAATGTTCATTAGCGATTATTATGAGCAACTATATGTCAATAAATCGGATAAAATAAGAATAGCTGGATAAATTCCTAGACACATAAACTTTACCAATTTAAAAATGGGCAATAGCATCTTTCAAATACAGATGTACAAATGACCAGCAGTTACATGAAAAAATGCTCAATGCCACTAATCATCAGAAAAAATGCAAATCAAAACCATCATAAGAGTTATTATCAAAAAGACTAAAGATAACAAGTACTAGTGAGAAAGTGGAGAAAAGGGAAGCCATGAACACTGTTGGTGAGGATGGAAATTGGGCAGCTATTGTGGAAAACAGTATGGAGATACCTTTAAAAATTACCAGTAGAGCTACCGTATGATCCAGAAGCCAAAAAGACACCTGCATTCTCACATTTATTGCAACATTATTCACAATAGCCAAGAAATGGTAACAACAAAATGTTAATCAACTGATGAACAGATAAAGAAAATGTGACATATATATAGTATATATAACAGAATACTATCGAATCATTAGAAAACATGAATTCCTGTCATTTGCAACTATGTAGATGGAACTAGATATCATTATGTCAAATGAAATAAGCAAAGCACAAAAAGACAAATACTACATGATCTCACTCATATGTGAAATCTAAAAGAGTTGACTGCACAGAAGTTAAGAGTAGGACAGGGATTGCCAGAGGCTGGTGCAAGTATCAGAGAAGGAAGGATATGTTAAGGTTAATTTATTTACAAGCACTAAATTATAGCTAGGAATGAGAAGTTCTGATGATCCATTGACAGTAGGGTGATTATAGATAATGCTAATGCTCTGTACATTTTTTTTAGAAAGCTAGAAGAAAGAATTTTGAATATTCTCAGCATAAGGAAATGATAAATGTTTCAGAAAATGTATCTTTATTCTGATTTTAACATTACACAATGTATACATGTGTCGAAACAACACTGTTACCCTATACTATGCCTATATTCATGTAACAGCAGCTGAAACATAAAAATCAATAAGAAGAAAGGAAACAAAAATTTAGTATACCTTGTCAAAATTTTTTATTTTTATTAGTACATGCTGGCAGTACGTAATGATTACATACATCACGGGAGTTAGTACATGTACATAATGTAGCATAACTTTATTTTTGTTGATTTGAGTAATTATTAGCTTCTTAAAATCTCTAGCAGACAGGTGGACAAAAAAGATGGTGACATCTTTGTAGGGCAGTTAGAAAATGTAATGTTAATGGAAAGGAGAACATATTGTGGAACTGCAAGGTGACAATTTTCTAATACTATTTGGAGAAAAATTGAACAGGTGTAAAGCAGAGCTTTAGGTGAGACAAATAAAGACACTCTGAATTTGATTGAAAAGACAAGTGAATAGTTCTGGGAATATTTTCAGAAAGTAAGTAGACCAGTGGCAGTGATTCTCATCTTTGGATGACCACGACAATCACCTGGGAGGCATTTCAACATCCAGTTGCCTGACTGCCCCCCACCAACGAGGCCATCAAAATCATAATCACTCTGAGTGAGATGTAGGTATGTGTATGAGTTTATGTTCTTAGGGATTCCAATCAGCAAGCAAGGCTTTGGACCACCACACTGAACAGGTAGATTTAGATGCTGATTCCTCATCATTTTTGGATTATGTAAAAATCTTAGTAAGCAAACTCATTAACTTTCAAAGGGACAGTAATAAACCTAACATATTTTCTGTGCAAAGTCCCTGAGTTTCTTGATGCACTCTTGTACACCGCCAGTGGAACAGCTGACCATACTATATGTAAGTACCAAATGGCTGCTCTGATTGAATCCACGGGCTAGGAAATCCATAAACAAGGGGCTGTTGGATCTCTGCAATCTTCTACAGCTGTTGAAAGTTTAGAAGAACTCTGGAACAGCTGTAGGTGGAACCTGTCCTCTTCCAGTCACTCAGAGAAACACTTGCCATTCCAAGCAGCTGTCCTGCAGCATGAATGAATTAGCCTCTGGCACAGATCACAAGCAGCTGCTGAGATCAGCTGCGAGGTGAAGGGGAGGACAGGGAAGCACTTCTGTAGCCACTGTCAGCTCCCTAGGGAGCCCCACCATCACTCCAGTGTCAGGTGGGTGGCATGAAACACAAAAGTGAGGAAGCTTGCAAAAAAAAAAATCACAAACAAATATGTGCAAATAAAATGACTATTTAAGATGCACACACTTTGACAAGAACATTCTTAATAACTTCTCACTTCCTGGAAATTTAAATATCCATCTTTTTTTAAAAAAATGCCTTGAAATTTTAAAATATATTTACAAGACTCACTTACTTACTGTCTTCTTAGTCATTGTCCTTTACTTATAAAAAATATCTTGGCTTTAACAACTTTCTTCTTTGCACTTGAGACGTTTTATAAACATGAGCTAAGATTTTTTTAAGCCACTTTAAATGAATGAATTCTTCATTCCAAACACCAGTAGTTCACATATTTTTAAAATGTATTTTTCGTGAATTGGAAAGTACACTTAAAGGTGTTAACAAATTCTGGAGTTTGGGGTATACATTTCAATTTTTTTGGCTCTGAGAATGCCGCTAAGCAGTGGGGGTGAGCGTCACATTCTGAAAGCACCAAAGTCCTAAGCCCATTTTAACAATTAATTTTTATCTGTTACCACAAAATAGTGCTCTTATTTTGTTCCCTTGCTCTCTTACACTCTTACGCTTCAAATGGCTTTTGGTTTGATTTAGCCCATCATCATTTTAGTTCTAGATATGAATCCATAGTAAAAGGTACAAACTAAGGATAGTTTGAAGCAATTCCATAATGATTTCATGTAGTTTTATGGTTCAGCATCTATAGATATAAAATGACATCAATTGAATCTATCCTGCCTTAAAGCCTCAGATGTATCTTTAAGGTTGCAAATACAGTATTTTAACACCACTATCAAAGTCATTTTGAAATCAATTTTTTTCCTCAGGGTGAAATATATGTTTTGTGCAGTTTTTAAAAGGCTGCTCAAGAGGGAATATATACATACAAAAATATACTTTTGGAAAGAAGAAAGGCAGATTCAGGAGAACTGAAGAAAGCTCAAAGAAGCACTGTGTTGATAATCAAAAGGTGGACATTGGAACACACAGAGAACAAAGAGAAAAGAATATATTAGAACAATTTCTGTTACAAATCACAGAATTCAACTGACAATGGTTTAATCAAAATAATATTAACTCCTAGAAATAGTCGCTTTAGCCTGAATCCATGGTTATGAAAGGCATTTTTAGAAATCCTCCCCCCGCCCCACTGTGGAGAAGCTCAGCAGAGAAGTACTCGCCAAGCTTGCAAGAGGCCATGGGTTCAATCCCAGATCCCACCAAAACAGAAAGGAAAGGCACCCACCCCCACCCCCACCCTGCCACCACTTTGCAGGCCTTTATTCCTGGACAGAATCACTCAAGTGAGTGATGATAAAGCTGAATTTCACTGACCCAAATTAGATCAAAAGCCCTGCTCTGAGCTAAAATGTGATAAGGGAATATATCAGGATAACCAGGTCACTAGCCCATTCCTAGATCTGGAGAAGAATAGAGTTATTCCTACTTAAATTGCACAGACTGAAAGTGGAGAAACGATTGTAACTCTAAAGAAAAATCTATGCAGTACGGACAGGAATGCGTGTGCATACACACACACACACACACACACCACACACACCACACATGCATACCTTACATCATTCAGCACTGCCGATCAGATCCTCATAATAGAATAATTCAGAAAAAGTTTGATAAGTGACTAATAAAGGTATGGTCAGGGAATGGAAAAGACCTAAAGAACAGGAGTAAAAGACAACCATCATTAGAATCTGGAACAATGGAATATTTTAAAAATGGCACCTTGACAAAAGCAATCACTTTTTGCCAAGGGGCAGAACCAACTGAAGGTAGCATGTCAGAGAGGAAGCAAGAGGAGCAAACCCCTCAGCCTCTCCTCCTCCTTCGCTCCATCTCCACTGGGGATCTCCACTCACCAAATTCAATAGGAATCCAGAGGCAGGGAATGGTAAAAAATAAATGAAGAGAAGAGAAGAGGAGAGGAGAGGAGGGGAGGGGAGGGGAAGGGAGAAGAGGGGAGGGGAGGGGAGAAGAGGAGAGGAGAAGAGAAGAGAAGAGAAGAGAAGAGAAGAGAAGAGAAGAGAAGAGAAGAGAAGAGAAGAGAAGAGGAGAAAAGAATAGATCTGCTGGACCAAACAAGATATCCAGCACACAACCATTACAAAAAGGTGGTTTATAATAGTATTCACTATAAATGTATGGCAAAACCAATCCTATTACTATAAATGTCTACTTATCATTATAGCCACATTTCTTGACAGAAGATGTAACATACCCTCTTGTTTCTCATACTCCGTTCACTCCACAATAATAAGCTGGCTTTTGTTCCAAAGGCTATGTTATTTCTTTTCCAAGCTCAGCAGCACATATTACCCTAGAACTTCTTAGAAATGTAAATTCAACTAGCCCTAACCAAGAGCTTCTGATCAGAAACTCCCAGGACCTGGAAAACAGCAGTCTGTGGCTTAGCAACCCTGCAGGTGATTCCAAAGCACGCTATAGTTTGAGAACCATGGTACTACAAAAACTGCTACTTCTAAGAACACCAATGGAGTGCCACCAAACTATGCTCTCTGAACAGTTTTCTTGGCTTTCCTTTGACTTTATTTATGTGGAGTTTCACAAGGTCATATCTTCTGCTGGAAGAAACATCCTCTCTGTCCTCTTACATACGTGCCTTAAATCATAAACCAGAACTATCCATTCTCTGGCAGATATTGGGAAGAAAAATCGCAGCATGTGCCTCCACTGATCATATCCCAAACCTTCCTAGTACTGGTAAGCATTTGGTTGACAATAAGCAGAGTAAATGAAGTAAAATCACTGTTCCATTGTCAACTTCTCTATTTTATTTTATTTTTATTTTTATTTTATATTTTTTATGGGTTGCTTGCTTACAAGCTTCATTGGATGCTTTTCACTAGGGCACTAAGGAAAAATGAAGCCAACAGTTTTCTAACCATTATGTCTGCTACTGAGAAGTGTAATATAACTCAGGAAGAAAATAAGAAGGAGCTCATTTGGGCCTCAAGTCTAAGCCAAATCTTCCAATTTATTATCAGTAACACTGGTATTTCAATATTTTTCTGACTCTTAAGCATATTTTTCCATTTTGAATCTGTAGTGGTTGATTGATTGTGTCAATTTGAGATGTTTAGATACCTAACTAAATCAAATTAGCAATTCTACACCCTAGGGTATAGAAGACCCACCCTAGGGTGACTCCTCGCCTGGATGGTATAAAAGGGAAGGAGGAAGGACGGGCGACGTTCCATTCCTCAAAGAAGCTCCAGTCTTTGCCTTCAGCTTGAACGTAGTCTCCTGGCTGCCAGCACAGACTCGTCAGCTTCTCCCTTGAATTCTTCAGAACTTTGTGGCAGACCCATCAGCATCTTGGTATGGACTTATGTGGGAGACTGCAGTGAACTCCAGACCTTTGATTGAATCCTTCAGTCTCCAGAGTGCAGACACCCGCTGCACCCTTCCTCATCTGACTCTGTGACTGACCATAGGAAGCCAATCCTGTAATTTCTTACACATTTGTGTATCTTGTGTTATATCTGCTTCTCTAGTAAAACATTGCCTAATACAGAATCCAATGAAACTAAGGAAAAAATGTGA
This sequence comes from Dasyprocta punctata, assembly GCA_004363535.1. Lineage (NCBI taxonomy): Eukaryota > Metazoa > Chordata > Mammalia > Rodentia > Dasyproctidae > Dasyprocta > Dasyprocta punctata. The sequence continues at coordinate 79,372 of RJWM01000848.1, read as the reverse complement.
TTACTTATCCTAAATCTCCAACACAGAGTGCGCTGGTTTCAAAACTACATACTAGAAGAGACCCAAGACTTAGCAGTTGAAGATCAAAATGTGGTATGGACAGGTTGAACTTGCTAATATGACTGATATTAATAGCTGTAATAAGCAGTGGCTTTGTGGATCTTTGAATTTCTAAATTAGCAGAAGTTTGTGTCGTTGCCGGATTCTACAAAAATGGGGCCAGTAAAAACAAGTTTAGGACCTGGAGCCAAAAACTTTAGTCTGGTGAGTAAGTGGCTAGTTGGAGCTTTCAGTAAAACTTTAACTGGTGTTCTTGAGCACTGAACTATAGTTACATTTAACCAGAAGAGCTGTTCATCTTAGCACTCATGATAGGCATTTTGGAATCATCAAATAAAAGAAGAAGAAATGTGATCATAAGTGTAAATATGATGTTCTTTCCTGAAGTCAGAAAGATCTAAGTTAAAGAAGTTTGGAGACACTGTCACATCTGGAACTCCATCCCACACAGAGTAAGTTTTTTGCTAAAACCAAGATATGTGCCCATCGGGCTGAACAAAAGTAGGTGCATGTGCTATCGGGAGGCATCTTGGTACAGCATACAAAACACAGGATTGGAGTTAAGTAGCTCCTTATCTGTACAAGCTCAGGTTTTGTTCTGAACTTTGTAGAAGAAATCTGAAGGATGTTTGCTTGTTCCCCCTCTCATTCTTACTGGTGCTCAATGATCCATAATGGAAAAAATAAAAAATTGAAAAAGGTCAAATCCTGCTAAAAGAGGAAGATCAGTGGTGAAGACAATGCCACCAAAATCATAAAAAAGATTTTTTTTTTTTTTTTTTTGCACCGGAGATCAAACTCAGAACCTCATGCCTGCCAGGCAGGCTCTTAAACCACTGAGCCAAACTCCCAGCCCTATTTTTTTTTTTTTTTAACAGGATCGCTCTATGTAACTCAGAGTGGCCTTGTACTCACGTTGTAGCCCAAACTAGCCTTGAACTCACAATACTCCTCCTATCCCAGCCTCCTGAGTGCTGGGACTAAAGATGTGTGCCACCACGCCCCACCAAAATCATAAAGATAAGGGCAGGGTGTGCAGCTCAGTGGCAGAACACTTGTTCAACACATCCAAGGCCTTGGGTTCAATCCCCAGTATTGAAAAAAAGAAAAAGAAAAACAAACAAAAAAACTAGTAGCAAGGGAATTAAGAATGAAAAAAATGTAAAAGTTTAAGTAGTACATTTCACAAGTTCTTTCTGTTCTTGTAGCCTTGAAAATTTAGGACTTGGAGAGGTCAAAACTGACTACTCTCATGAAGAAGCTAAAACCAAAAATCAACCTATCACTCTGTCTCTCTCTGTCCCTCACTGTCTCTCTGCTTTTATGTCTTTGTCTCTCTCCCCCCATACCCTCCCCTCCTCTTCTGCCCTCCCCTCCCCTCCCCTCTCCTCGTCTTCTGGCACCACTAAATACATGATCCTTGGCTAACTAACATCTGCAGTGAAGGCAGATGTATGTTACATTTTAAACCATGATTATATTTTCTATGATTGCTGCTGTTGTCTTCTCCAATCTTCCTACTCATTGCTTCAAAATGAAAAAAAAAAGACAAGGTAAATATGGTATTGGTGACAGCTTGCTTGCTCTTGGGAAAAGTTATTATGATAAAAGTCTTTTTGCAAGCTCCATCCTTGAAAATACTCCATCTTCCTTTGGCAGCTGTGGCCTCATTTTCTCCCAATATTTACTCAAATCCTTTCTAGTATCCTTTACTAACTCCCATCCTGCCAATAAATCCATGCATCTCTCCATTGGTGTTTGACCTTTTAAAATGTTTTTCTAAAATGTAAGTGGAGACATCACTCTTCAACTTAAATTTTTTCAATAAATTCCTTTAGTTTTCAGCATTAAATTTGAATTCTTTTGATTAAAATACAAAGCCCTTCATGATGTGGTTCCTGGTGATCTCCTCTAAATAGGAAATGATCAAATCTACATATCTTAAATATCACTTTGATAAGCAATGAGGATGAAAACAATAAGTAAATAGGAAATATTTGTTGAATGAATTAAAGACACAAAAAATGAGAATATGGGACCTGGACTGTAAAAACTGTACTGAAGAACAGAAAGGGAAAGAGTGACTCAAGAAATAACAAAGAAGTAAAATCTACAGCAAAAGTGACAAATTAAATGAGGCTAGAAACTAAAGGCAGGGTGATATCTAGATTTTTGTTTGTTTTTGGTCTAACTGGTTGCATCATTTTTCAAGAGAGAAAAATCATAAGGAAAAACATTTTAAGGGAAAATTCATGAGGTCAGTTTTTTAAACACTGATTTTGAGTTTCCAATCACAACCCAGAATGCATTTCTTTCTCTGGCCATTTAAGATTGCATACTTGAACATGGAAAAGTATTTGATGCATTCTCTGCCTTTTTTCATACCAATCTGACTGCGTTGAGTGCATTTCCCTTCTTCTGTTACTAACATTTTTTTCACTCTTTGAAACTCATTTTAAGCATCCTTTTCTTGAGGAATTCTTCCACTGCTTCTCTCAATCCATAGTCAATTTAAATCATCCATTTACGCATTTGTGTATCCATCTATCCATCCAGCATTTAATCAACTGAACACATATTTAGCAAGTGTACCCTGTTATGTACTAGGTACTGTCCCTGCTCTGTGCTCCCTTTCTTCAAAATAATACTTAGCACCTTACACTGTAGCAATTGATTTATAATATAACTCCTCCGTATTCTATAAGCTCCCTTTGAGTACAAGTAGACTGTCTTATTTAATTTTACTTTCCTAGAACCTAGCCCATTGTTAAGCACATAAAAGTTTATTGAGGTTGCTGAAAATAGATGTGAAGGAATAAATGCAAAGAACCTATTGATAGGTACAAATGCTAAACTCTGGGCCACAGTTTCTTTGAGAAACTAATCCCGATAGATTCTGCTCTTTAGACAAGAAAATAGGCAAAGCATAACACCAAATGTCATAACGCAAATTGCATCAAATCAAAGGGCACAGATATGAGTTAAAATCATATGCTAACAACTTTTATAAAACCAGAAGTTAGTTGTGGTGGGTATGTCTTAGGGCAGCTTCACGAACACTGAGCAGTTACAAGAAGTAACTTTTATGTGTCATTAAAAGTGAATTTCTCTGAGCTAGAATTGGATTATAAGGGAGTAGAACTCAGTGAAGTATTCCTAATATTGTCGTTAGTTGGTCTTTAATGAATTGTAAACAAATCTCCCATTATCTTAAAGTATGTCACAACTTTATTATAATTACAATTTCATTACTTTTTTTGGCTACTAAATATTACTGTACCTTAACAATTCTTACAGCACTACTGTTTCAAAATCAAATTATAATTAGCTCCATGTTTGCTAGATATAAACAAGTAAACATAAAAATTTCCACTTCATTTTATTTCCATTCTCAAGTTGTCAAAGTTTCTCTAACAAGCTCAAGATCTACTTTTATTAATGATTTCTAAATTTGTTTTAACTAACTTATAATAGATGTGAACACCAAGTTTAATACTTGGTTTATTAGCACTTATACCAAGTATTAAAATATAATATGTTCATATATACAGCTATTAAAGAAAATACTAAAATACTACATATATTTAAGGGCAAAATGCAAACTCATATAGGATTATAAAAATAGAAATATTTAGTTTTAAGTATAAGATTGAATTAGACTGTGTGTTGGTTACTTTTCTCTCATAGCCGGGACAAAATATCTGACACCCAAAATGAAAGAAGGCAGGGTTTATTTAGCTCACTGTTTATGAAGGTTTCTGTCCATAATCAGTTGACTCCAAGGCAGGGTGACATGGCATCGGGGTAACATTTCAAGACAATAGCCAGCAAGACCAACCAAAACAAAAGGGTGGAGAAAAAGCCTCTTCTCATCCTTTATATTGTAAACAGGCTAATCCCCACCCCCCAAGGTGGGTATAGCACTCACACCACCTCTATTTCCTCCTCTTGCACAGGATGCAGATATTTGCAAAGCAAGGATCCTGACTCCCTACTGAATCTCTTACTTAAATTTCTAAACTTCTCAAGTTGACACAATGTACCAACCATAACAATATGTAAGTCAATAAAAATATTAAAATGTGTTAAAATATCACAGGATTGGGGCCAGGAGTTTGGCTCAGTGCCTTAAGCGCCTGCCCTGGCAAGCGCGAGGTTGTGAGTTCAATCCCTGGTGCCGCAAAAAAAAAAAAAAAAAGAAAAGAAAAGAAAAAAAGAAAAGCACAGGATTTTCCAATGGACCTTTGAATGACTAATGATAAATTTAAAAAATTATAGACTGTGACTGATTATGGTGGGAGGTACTGACATGGTTGACTAGGCAGACATAATAACTACTGTTAAACAAGAAAACAAAAGCCAAGGAGAAAAACATTTATCAAAACAAAAATTGAAGTTGGCCATAAAGATTTTGAATTGGATATTGGACAAAAAAACTAAAATGACAGCAAATATTTATGCAGCACTTAGAGATGTGAGAGGAATTCAATGAGAGAATAATGACATAAAAAGTACATATAAGGGCATTTTATATTGCATAGGATGTAAGACATGGTTAAGAACTCACAGAGATTTCAAGCAAGAAGTCAGTGGAGCAAGTAAAGGACCATCAGTCAAAAACAGCACAGAAGTGTAGACAAAATGGCAGGGGACAGTGTGGGTTCACTCACCTGGACCCAGAGTGAGAAGCCATTGAAGTCTTGGGTGACACTGTATATGCTCAGCTTAGTCTGGGACGTAGTTGTTACGGAACACATTACTTTAATGCTTGGAGTTAAAAGTCTAACAAGTAGGAGACCATTATTTTGTTTTCCTGTAACACCTCTACTTGATGGCAAAAGGTAAAATACGCTCACTCTTCAAAACAGCCTGCTCCAAGTAACTACATAGGCTACAGGGTGATGATTTGTTCCAGAGAGACCTCTGGTAACTGTCCTCTTCAAAAAGCATGAGTCCTTATCATGGCTAGAGGGGACCCTCCATCAACCTCCAAATAAGAACCATCTTGCTTTATCAATTGCTCCCATTGCTGGAAGGAAGAAGGAGGGGTGCATTAATCAAATAGCCTAGAAGATTGTAACAAAGCCAAAGTGAATGAAGAACACAAAAGTGTGTTTTTCTTTCCCTCACCAAGTCTTTTTTACTTCAAGTGATTCTACAAAGACAGAGGCCTTTTCGCATTCACTCAGCAATCCAAGAAACATTGGTCTTAGACACCACTATTAAAACTCACAGTCTGTGTGCTCATCATTAGAGGAATAAAAAGCGTAACAGGAATGACCATTTTATTCTGTGCCAACTTGGCAAATCTGAAACTGTCCTAAAATCTCTTTCTTCTGTAATTTGCCCATTAGAAGTAACCAAAAAAATAAAAAGGAATTAAGAAAAAACTGGAAATAGTGCTTTTGCAAATGGCCAGGGGAACTATAGTTGGAGGGAACAGGGAAGGATGAGAGGGGAAGGGGACAAAAATTAATTAACATATGCACATGTACAAACTTCCCACATGGTATGTGATCATTATATATACTAACCATGTACTAATAAGAAAAAATATTTAAAAATTGGGAAAAAAAGAAATGATCACAAAATCCAGGAGGCAGAAGTGAAATACCAGTATTATTCTCTAGAAATCACCAAGGCTACACATAGAAGAGGCATATGCAGACCTACCAGCAGATTCTACTTTGTCTTTGATCTTCCCACATAGAAAGATAAATGCAGAAGTGCAGAAGATTCCAGCTACCATGTCCAGCCCTTTTTCCTGATCACCAACCTTTCTAATCAACCGGGCTGCACAGTCCACCACAGACATGGAAGCACGCCCCCTCATAGACCTCTCCAGCAGTTCTCTGCCACAGTCACACGCTGGCAAGTGAACTGACCTGCCTTAGCATCTTCACATGTTCACTCACAACCACCAATTTGGCCATTTGTACCATGGCTTCAGAAGTATCGGAAAGTGACTTTTCCTTGATCCTCAAATTCCCCTTTTACACTCGTATTTCTCCAACATCTCCTGCAATTGTATAAATTCTCACCCAATAATAAATTCTTTGGTCCATAGTAGTCAGAGTGGTTCTGTGTTCTTACTACTGCTAACTGCCAAAATTATTGGTCCCTAGAATCTTTCCGGGGCAGCAGTAGTTTAAGAATGAGAACAATGAATTAGTTCTCTGACTAAACAGTTTCAAAAGCATGAACAACTTTTCTACATGTGGTAAAAGGAACTCTGCTATTCTGAAACATGAAGTGACAAAAAGAAAAATTACTTAAATTATCACCTGTATTCAAAAATTTACAAAAGGCAACACTTTGAGTGGCCAAGTATTTTCTTTTATAGAAAAAATAGCAAGTTTTTAAATCAAATAAAAGTTTTAAATCAAATAAAAATATAATGGGCTGGCTTTTGTTCTAAGTGCATTAGAAAACCTGGAAAAAGAAAATGATGGGCTCTGGAGGTTAATTAAATTCCCATCTCAAGGACTCTTGTCTGTCCCCAAAGGCCCCCTTATTTCCTTAGTAGTGGGTCAAAACTTCTGAAAACAAAAACAAAAGTCTAATCCCATGGGTAGTGAATTATAACTTCAATTGAATTTCCAGCATCATGGTAAGTGTATTACTTGGAAAAAATATGATGGGCAAATTCCAATAAAGTACAAGACACTAGTTCCCTAGATTGTAGTGATCACCTTTGCCAGTAAAAGGAGCACTTTTCTCTTGTGAAGTATGGAAATACCCTCCCATGAGGTAGTAACTTTGTAGGAATCTTTCCACTCAAGACTACTTCTACCATCTGGTCTCGCTTCCAGATTGACAAATAGGTATAAATCCTGACAAACCCCAAGTAGTCAGGTTTAAAATAAGTACCAAACCCACCCAAAGATTTGCAAAATTCGTTTTGCCATTTTTATCAACAGAAACACAATTAAAAATACATAAAGATCATAAGTGTTGCGTTATGGTAGAACACACCTTATGTTTTATTGGGCTGATACGACAAGGCTCAAAAGAAGATCAACTGCTGAAAAGGTGAGAAAGATCACAGTAACAAGTAGAAAACCCAAAGCAGTCATTGAAGTAGCTAGACTAACACAGATTCTTGTTACGTGACAATATACCACAGTGTACTAAAGTGAGAAAATTGAGATCTTATCTGATTTGTATATACAGAAAATATCTAGGAACTGAGAAAATATATCTAATTCGAATCATTATGAAAGAGGCACAACATTGGAACCAATTCAGAATTGATTCAGACTTCAAGAAAGGAAGGCTCAGTCTATTGAGGAAGGTCTCTAATATGTAGCAATACATAGCTACATTATAAATCTTTTTTCATAGTAGTCCTTCTGAAGAAGAAAACAGTAGGACTTTGTGAGTATTGTTGGACACTAGCTCTGAACTAGCACAACTCATGGAGATGCGAGAAAAAAAAAACATCAAGAGCAACAACAAAAGTACACCAAAAAACAAAAACTGGACCACTGGTCTAGCATAGACTAAGCTTATGGAGATAAGGTAATTCATGAAGTTTTGATCATTGTCTATCTCACCAGTGTGTCACTGAAATCGATCCTTGACTATCTTCCCACTTTTAGAATGTATTGTTAGAAGGGACAGAATAAATACCTGGCAGTATCTCTACATTATTTAGCTGAATTATGGAAAAAGGGCCATTATGGTGAAGAAGCCCAACTAGAATCATCTCTACTAACCAAACTAATAAAAAAAGAAAGGCAATTTTTCATTCCCTTGCAGATTTTAGATTCAGATAAATGAGAACATCAAGGACTTGCAGGTTACAGAGAGTGGGTAGTTGCTACCTTTCTGTTCACTTTCTGATTTGGCCTTTGCAAAAGATGGATCTTGGTGCGTAACAATGTATTTCAATAAACTTAAACCAATAAGCACTCCTACAACAGCTTCAGTTCATTAAGTGGAGTTCTGTATGTGATTAAGTCTTTACTAAAGCAAACTAATACATTCTCTGGTTCTTGATGCAGCTACTGATCCTGTGAATGCTTTCTCTCAATCACTACCTCAATGTTACTACAGGGCTATATCAACTCTGCCATTTTATGTCATAATTTACAGATACTTTCCTTGAGCATCTCTCCATTCCACAAGACAACATAATAGTCTACTTTGCTATCATACTGGTTAGATCCAGTGAACAGGAAGTAGCAACTACCTTACACACTTTGGTTATATATATATATATATATGAAACAAATTTCAGAAAAAATTCTAAGGTTCAAATAGTTCAGATCATGTCATCATATCCCTGGTAAGGGGCTTAATGAATGGCTGAATCTGGCTGGTGAAGAGGGGGACTATGCCCTATGACTCTTTGAATGTTGAAGGCAATATAAACCTTATTTAGGCATGCTGCTGTGGGTTTCCCAATTAGAGAGATACGCAACAGGCTCCTAGCTCTCAGTGGAGCCCAAACGAGAGAAGATGTGCCAAAGACCCAGACTTCAGTATAAACTGTTCTGCCGGTTAGATCATATAATCCATGCAAACCCAATGGTCTGAGAAGTGTTGGTAGTAATTTATTATTCTTATAATAAAGACATTATAAAAATCAGTAAAGGGTGAAAACAAATGATGCAGAACTTGATGATGAAGAATTTAAGCTATCCTATTGTTTGCAGATACCTACTCTCCTTTTGAGAAATATGTCCTAAAGTCTGTTGGATCCTAGTAGAGAACAGATACTTACCAGCAGGCCAGTAAATTATCTTTAAAATTGCATTGACTACCAGGCATGGTGGCACATGCCTGTAATCCCAGAACTCAGGAGGTGGAGGCAGGAGGATCACCACAAGTTCAAGCTCAACCTGGGCTACATAGTAAGTTCAAGGCCACCCTGAATTACACAGTGAGACATTGTCTCAAACAAATAAATAAAATGAAATAAAATAAAAATAACATTGACTGTCAAGAGCTGATTGTTGACTTATCCATTAAACCATAAAATGTAGAGTAGACAGGAGCTCTTTATCATGAAGTGGAGAAGGTGCACATAAGACCAGCAATCCTAAAAGCACTAGTAAAACACATGAACCAGTGCTTCAGCTTCTTCTAGCTCCTATTTCTGCTGTTTCCTCTACTTGATCAGCCCACAGCTATGGGAGTTCTTTTAATTAACTGAGGAAAGGACAAAAACTTGGTGACTGGTTTACATGCAGCTCCATACAGCAGACTGGCATAACTGTCAGTGAATAGCTGTTTCTCCACAACGGGTGGAGAAAGTCAAAGGTAAACACTCCTTCCTCAGGCATAACTCTGAGCAGGGCACCTGTTTTATATTTTTTCTAGAATGAGAGAACCAGAAGATGGATCTATGCTGGTTCACAGGCAAGGGCTGACCATTTGTTAGACAGACAGGGAAATGGAAGGAAAAGGATTGGATTTGCTGAAAAGAAGTTATGGGGCCAGAGCATATTCCTGAACTTCTGAAATGGGTAAATGTGAAGATATTTGTGCTTACCAAAATAAAAAATAAAGTTCTAGCAGAAGAGATCTCAGTGGACCATTAGGTGAACATGATCACTCCATCTATAAATGTGAGTCAGCCTCTTTCTCCAGCTGCTCATGACTCTGTTCCACCAACTATGAACAAAGAGGCTACAGTTGTCAAGACTAAAATATCTGAGCTCAGCAACGTATAACATAGACCTCTGCTCATACTGCCACTCGGTTAGCAAGTACCGCTGATTACTCACCGTGAGAATAACAAAGACTAACACCAAGCTCGAGCACTCTGTGCCATGGGGAATGAGCCACCTCATGGCAATTTAATTTCATTCATGAAAAAGGCAGCAATATTTTTCTAATTTGAGAAGACAATTTTTCTAGATACAGATTTACCATTCTGGTTTACAAGGCTTCACTCAAAATTATCATCTATAGACTTACAGAATACCTTCTCCACCAACATGATCTATCATGTAGAATTGTTTCTGAACAAGGAACTTATTTGACAGCAAGTGCAAACCAGTAATAGGTGTTTGCTCATCAAATTCATTGATCCTCTTTCTGTTTGTTTGTTTGTTTGGTTTTGGTTTTGGTTTTGGTTTGTTTACTTGAGTTCAGGCTGGCCTTGAACTCACTTATGTAGACTAGGTTGGCCTCGAACTCATGACAATCCTCCAACCTCAGCCTCCCAAGGGCTGGAATTACAGATTTGTGCCACTACACCCAGCAAATTCATTACTCTCACCACATTTCCAGGAAGAAATGCAATATCATTTTAAAAACTCAGATACAGCACCAGCTGAATGGCCACATTTTTAAGGTGGGTAATGTTCTTTAGAATGCAACACACGGTCTGATTCAAAGACTGTTATGGTTACTACATTGTGTCAACTTGAGAAATTTAGAAGTTTAACTAAGAGACTCAGCAGGGAGCCAACAACCTTATTTTATAAATATCCTTATCCTGTGCAAGAAGGGGTTGCAGAGATTTTGTGAGCGCTACATCTGCTCTGGGGTGTGGGGAGTGGCCTGCATACCATATAAGGCAGGAAAAGTGACTTTCTGTTCCCTCCTTTTTGCTCTTGTTGCTTTGCTGGCTGCTGCCTTGAAGGGTTGCCCTGGTGCCATGCCACTCTGCTTGGAGTCAACTGATTATGGACAGAGACCTCCACAAACAGTGAGCTAAATAAACCTTTCCTTCCTTCATTTTGGACAAAGACCAATGTATGAATTATGACCAAACAATACAATGAATGTTTAAATAAAAAAAATTATTGCAGTAAAATCATATTGCCATCAATTCCCCTCAAAATCTCCCCCTTGCTTCAAACACACCTATCTCAGAGTTCTTACCACTTTTTGAAGAAGCCCAGAAGTGCTCTTTCATGACTGCATATATGGGTATGATCAAAATTATGGTGAATATTGCTGTTAAGTGACATTCAACAGAGAGATAGACTTGTAAAAATATTAGAACTGTCTTTGTCCACCATTATTCACCAGATCTGGTGCCATGTGATTTCTGGCTCTTCCTCAAAGTCAAATGCCATGTAAGGTAACTGTTTTCAATCAGTTCAGTACATCAAGGCAGCTATGAAACCTCAACTTTAGCAATCACAAAAGAGGATTTCCAGAATGGTTTCAGAAAGTGGCAAAAATAATGGAGTAAGTGTATTTGAGGTGAAAGGGAGTACTTTGAAGGGGACTATTGGAAACATGTTTTTTACTGTTCTATTTTTAACAATTTTAACATTCACCTTATTTTCTGATCACACTGCATATGATGCTGATTTTTCCCTTCATAGCCAAGATTCTTTGGTTGGAAAAACAAACATAGAAAAATGAATAGTTCCTCTCTATATTACTCCAAATGATTCACTAAAAAATGGTTACTTCCTGACCCTACATCTTTGGGACCTGCTAGTTTGGGGTCTTTATTTCCAAGGAAGGAATGTTTCTTCAGCAAAGGACACAAAACACTGAAATTTAAACTGCCAACAGGCCACTCGTCATGACCGTGAGTTAGCAGTCAAAGGAGAAGCTCACTATTGTGGGCGGAATGATTGACTACCAAGAGAAAACTGTGGTTGATAGAATTCTAAGCCCATGAAATTTCCATCTGTGGTATTAATCTGCTATAATTTCCTCTATCCCTTTGAATCTCAGTAAGACCTATGAATATGATAAGGTAAGCACATCATTGATTAGGATACTTCATAGAAGACTCAACTGTAGCAGACTACAGCCTCCTGCAGGGCATGAAGAAATAAGCTGCCATATTGTTAAATAAAGATTTACTGTCTAGACCCTGAGTAGATTCTAGAGAACAAAATTGACCTCCTCCCACCCTCAGTGGTCAGCAAGTAAATTAAACCTCAGCTCTCAACCATAAGAAACTGACTTCTGCCAACAACCTGAATGAACCTGAAGAAAGACTCTGAGTATTAAGTAGATCACAATCCCAGAACACAACTTGATTTAAGACTTGCCCAACCCTGAACACGAGACCCAGGAAACCCACACCTAAACTCCTGACCCAGGGAAACTATAAGAGAGTGTGTGGTATTGCAAAACACTCTGTGGTAACTTCACTGTAGTAAACTAGTACAGCTATACTGCTTGTAATAACAAGGTAGAGAAGCATATGCCTAAAGTAATTCTTAGGGATCATGTATTTCTACAATAAAAAAAGAATAATGGAACACTAGAAGATCTCAAAACTGTTGAAATTACTAGTGGCACAGATCCTTGAGGAACTCAGGTTTGGGACACCTTTCCAGTAAAGATATTATGATTGACAAAGTTGTTTGCAGATGGCAAAAGGCCTATGCAATCAATATTAAAAGTAAATTATAAATTTATCAGCTATGACCCATAAAACTATTCACAAAAATTAAAGCTGCAATAGTTATGAATACTTCTTCCTTGTTTGATGTAAATGTATATGTGTGCATTTCTGCAGAGAATATATCCAGGAGAGGGATAAATAAAAAATGATTGGTTAATATGGTTATGATATAAATATATGGATAATATGTTAACCAATCTTTTTCTTTACTTTTAATATAATGTGTTAATCATCATTAACCTCATATGTCAATATTTAAGTTAGAGGACATAAAAGCAGGACTATGATTCAGCTAGAAAGCAAATAAACATTACTGAAAATGGATGGAATGACTATGGGGTTTCATATCCTCTTTTGGTATTGGGAGTAGGAGGAACTAGCACATTTTCAGATGCATTGAATAGATGGGTCATGTTCGGTATAATAATGATTTGTCTATTAGAAACAAGTATGATGTGAATGAATGCCAAGCTGATAAAAGCTGGCTGCAGTTGTCCTTTACTCTATCAACTTGGTTAATCTGGAACTGTATTTCCTGCAGTCTTCTTCTATGTGGTATTCAGGATAGATGGAAAGAGAAATCAATGTAATTTAGCAAGCAGAAACAGCAGCCATTAACTCTTTGAAGGTCATACTAGTTAAAAGAAGTGAGTAACACAAAGATCTTCTAGAACATGTCAGCTTGTCTTTAATCTTCCTGAGGTTAAGAGGCAGAAACAGATACACCAGTAGTCAGTTTGTTCTCACTTTCTCGCTCTGCATCCAGCTCAATTTCCAAATGCTAACTTCACTGGTGAACAGGAGCTCCTAACCAGCACCAGACACAGGCACTGTAGCTTTGAGTAGGCTTCTCCTGGTTCCAGCTGCATATGTATATCTTTACTAATTAATTCCTTGGCAAGCTCCCACTCTTACACACATGCAAATGTGTCGGTGGAACTGGTTTGTGATTGTGTTCTGTAAATTCCCAATAATTGTACAAGATCTTACTCTAATTTTTTAAATCCCTCCTCCACAGTATTCATAGTGGCCCCACTTCCCTCACTGAAGCCTGATCAAAAGAGGACCGTCTTGCCTCCTCAACCATAGAGAAACAGTCCATGGGCCAGAGCAGTGCAAGCGCATGTACCTGCAGGGAAGACTGGAGACAGATGAGCAATGGTAATGTCAGCCACTTTTTTAAAAAATTATTTTAAAGAAAAAATTATGGTAACCAGGTGCTTATGATGTTAAAAATTGCCAGAAATATAAAAATTGCATCTCATAAGGGTGAAGGCACTGCTTCCATCCCCTTTCCTTGGTCCCACATGGGAGGAGCCCTTCTTGTCACACGCAGAGCATAGGACACAAGTCAGGAGTGAGGTTACATCACACGACTACATCACAGTCATCGGCCTTCCACTCCTTTCACTGGCCACAGGAGAATACAACCAAATGAGAGAATAAGAGAATACAAAAGATCTCCTAGAAAGAGTATGTTCACCATCCTTGTAAAAAATAGTAAAATTTCATTCAAAATTGTAGGGAAACAGCAAAAGGTGGACTGTTTGAAGCTAAGTCGTACAGGCAGGAAGCGAATAGGGCAGCAACCTGAACAAGTAGTGCAACTCTTAGAAAATGTTTCTGAAATAGGGTGACTCTGACCTTATTTCTGGAACACAAGAGTGATGCCAATGAACCCACATTAATAAAGACAAAAATAGTCAAGATTTAAATGATCAGAAAATATACATGAGGCCTGGGCTCCAGAATGTAACAGGAGAATGTAAGTTAAAACTGTGAGCCCCACTACCTCAATCAACAGAGTAAGGGATAATAACAGGAGCAGAGATGGAAAAGCCATAAAGACACAAAAAGGAGAAATGAATGCAGTTTCTCCCCACCCACCATGCATCCCTTCTCTCCTAGTCCTGGATAAAATAAATTGCATTTATATGACTGTGGCCAGAAAAAATATCCCTTGTCCCTAACCCTGCAACCATCACTTCCTGACTCATGAGTACAGAGAAAGTGTGTGTGTGTGTGTGTGTGTGTAGGGAAGCACATTCCATAATCTGTGTGATTTGCATAAAAAGAAAAATGACTTGGACAGAGGAATGTGGAGGACGAAAGGGTGAAAAGTATAGGTGGCACACTATCTCAGTACATTAGTTGGGAGATTATAATTTAAATCAAACATTGCTTTAATTTAATTTGAGCTATCAAACTCTGATACCCAAAATAGGAGAGAACTATAATCAGAAAAGAAAAACATTAAAATGTAATCTAATCTTTAATGGTCACCTTAGAGTGACTCTAGGGCCTAGATGCTGACAGCTTACCAGTTATTGGCAAATTGCTATGGAAATGATGAAACTTAGCTTATATATGAAGCTGTGTATACAATGTATTGAAGCAGAGTTGTTGTGAGAAATTATATGTAATACAGTATATAAATTTTACTTTCTAGTCCTAAAAACTTCTACATGAATAATCACTATTATATACAATTTCTTAACAATAATATCTGACACTAATAAAGTTTTACTGTATGTTAAACTCACCCAGTATTAATAAGTATAGCTAAGTGCTAGTCTTATTTAATTATCATAATTATGAAAGGGAAGCACTATTAATATTATCTCTATTTCACAGCAAGAAAATTGGAGCTTAGGTATTAAGTGATTTAACCAAAGACACACAGTTAAAAAGAAAATTTAGGACTCAAACTCACAGCCATATGACCTGCAATTAATTCCATGTTTTCACCCACTAGTCCATGCCAATTTCTTATGGTCACAGACCAAAAAATATTCATCCTACTTCAAATTCCAGTGTCCAGATATTGCCCAGAAAAAAAGGTTTTTCTTGTGGATTTTACATATCCTTCCTGAATGTACTCTTGTATAAACCTCTATACAAAAATGATTGTTCACACTATGCTGTTGATCCTATTCTCTTTCAAAAAAAAGTATCTGCAAAGTCTAGGTTTAATTTAAATTCAACACTGTTTGGAAAAGGTTTGCCACACTCCTGAGTCCCACTGTTCCTGGTGTGGAATTGCTGACCTAGTTCCAAAGTGACAGATAAATTCACACAGCTCAGATGTACTCTTTAGGGAAAGAATAAAGTTATTGTTCATGTCTCATTTGTACAGAATGCTGACCTTTCAAAATAATCCATTGCTTAATGTAAATGTTTACTGAATAAAAATAATTTAGTTGGTGCTTATACATGCCATTTTGGCTTTGTTTTTTCAGTGTTCTAATTGTTGTTTTTAATAGCCAGTGAATACCCCACTTGCAATCAGTCTTTGGAACGAAGATGTTATTCCATATTGCATAAGGTAAAATATCATATATTTAACTCAATATACCTTTAATCTGGAAGATAAGTTGGTAAATACAAAACAACTATCTCCATTTACACTAAAGAAAAGAAATGGAAAAAGAAATTGATCCTATACTTAGTTATCTAAATATATGATGTTTAATGGGCACATATTATAGACTATTGTATTGACGGCAGATGGATATTGACTCTTTGCTCATAGAGTTCCAGCAACACTAGCAAAACTCACTAATTATCACCTGTATACTGTGATAGTTAATCCTGGTTTTTGGTTTGACTGGATTGAGATATATCTAGAAAACAGGTAAATGGTATTCCCGGGTGCATCTGTGAGGGTATTTCCTAAGATATCTGGCATGTGGGTCAGTGAACTAACTGGGGAAGATTTACCCTCAGTGTGAGTAGGATCAGAAAACAGGTCAGCAGCTCAGCTGGAACAGTGGAGGGAGAACCTCCCAGGCTTCATGTGCTCAGTCCTTCTTGAGTGGATGCATTTTTTGCTTCGGCTGTCACTCATGGACATCAGACTCCAACTTCTTCAATCTTTGAAAGCATATTTGCACCAACAAATTTGTAGGGCTGCTTCAAGACCCTCAGTCTCAGACAGCACTATATTATTGGTCCCTCTAGTTCTGAGGCTTCCAGCTTCTTTGACTGAGGAGTTACTAGTTTCTCTGCAGCCTGCAGATGGCCACCATGGAATTATTCAGCCTCTGATAGTGTAAGCCAATCTAATAAATGCCCTATTCGCTTACTTATTTATTACATATTTATTTATTTGTTCTGTATCCCTGGAGAGGCCTGAACAGTACAGATACTTAACGTGCTTCAGAATCAGAAAATGCTGGCTTGCTTATTGTTTCATAGTATTTGCAAGGTAAAATGATTTTAGGGAATGTTGTAGAATTTAGACATTGTTACAAGGTATGCTATAAAGATATAAAAAACAAATAATTAAATTCAAGGAAAACAGAGATGGAGTTATAGTAATATTGATTCAGTATGAATAAATTAAAAACAATGATATCTAATATGACTGCAGAGCCTTAAGGTGAAATAAATGCATCCAGAAAATATTCAGGGGAAAAAGGCAAAAAGCTGCGTTTTAAGAAGGGCATATTCTCTTGCAGGGGAGTAGAAATTTGTAAATCCAGCCAGTTTCATAAAGACAGAGCTTAACATAAAGGTAAACATGCAAATCCCCATGGGCATTTAGAGACAGGAAATGAAGGACAAGCAGACCTCCAAGTAAGGCATCTCTCACAGATTACCCAAGTTTATTGTCTTCAGTTCTTGCCTTGGCAGTTAAGAGCCCACTGTATGGACAGGATTCCCATCTTCCTAGCTGTGGACTGTTCTTTCCTAAGCCCCTATGCCATGGCATATCCACTATGGCCCAGGAGCCAACTGAAAGGGAATTTTAAAGAAAAGCTTTGATAGGTAAAAACCACTAAGGTGTATATACTACCTTCACCAACAAAAAGGGCAAAAAAAAAAAATATTAAAATGCTAGCATTTTCCTACCTTTCTAAAATTCAAATGAGAAAAACAGAAAAATTCATGGTGGTGTACGAGGCCTACCCAAAGGCAAAAATAAGGATATCCAAGCAACTCGCTTGGTCAAATTTTCTTCTGTTTTTAATGCATATAGAATATTTAAGTTCATTTTTAGATTACTATAAGGTGAAAATAAATGTTTAATAATGCTTTAGACTTTGACTTTTGAATTTAATAAAGGTTATTTCAATAATATAACTGAATTTAACATTTTCAATTCACAATTTTCTGAAGAATAGGTAGAAATTATGAATACAAAATTTACTCTGTTATTTACAAAAGTACCTGCATGATATGCTGACAGTGGGATTTCAATTGTGGGTCAAGAAAAAAATCTTATTTAGTGTAATTTTTATGAAATTAAATTTTGTTAAATGTGCTTACAAAATACTAATTGTTAATTAAAAACAACACTGTCTAGTATATTATGTCTTTCAAGGGTATATCTGATATTCAACTATCTAGCCATGTATGTACATTATAAAGCCTACCTACAAAACTATATGAAAATGTTACAGGTATTGCTGTTTTTCACTAAGTATAGAAACATTTCTTATTTATTTTGCTTTGAATCTAAAAAGTATTTTCTATTTTCTGTGGAATTCTTACTACCATGCTTCCAACAGAAGAGTAATTTTAGATTCATCAACTGATTTTAACCTTTGGTGGTCTATTTTTCCTTTATCTACAATTCCATACATTTTGGTAAATGTCCACTTTGTAAAAGGCACTGAACATACTTAGTAATGCAATAGGTTTTGACTAGCTTTAATCAATAATTTTTTAATCGATAATTAAACTTTCATTTTATTCACCTTTCTTACAATTCCCTAACAGATGAAGAAATACATGCATGAACTAGTAGGTCCTTAGATAATTGAGGATTGATTACATTTCCTAATAACTTACTTGCTTTAATTGGTTCTCCTTTGCTTCTATATTCACTTTATTGCAGGATTCTCCCTTAGCAATCTTTCTCTGCACACTTTGAAATGACAAGTTAATGTCAAGGAAAAAAAACTAACATTTTTGTACATAATTAATCACAGACTCATCTTTATACTCCTTCTTTAAATGGAATTAATTATAGAAATTAGAATTTTTCTAATTTCAAATTATATGAAGGTGAATTTACTGCTATTTCAGTTAAGAAATATTTTGTTAATGGGAATACTACTTACTGGTATGTAAACAACCATGTAAGTAATTTGTGGTTTTTAAAGTATGTTCATTGCTCTAAGTATGATATGTAAAGTTCTACGAATGTTATGATACAGAATTTATGTTTTTGCTTTCTTCAAATACCTATCAGTATAAGTCCCATTTATATTTTTTCATGCAACATTAAAAAATACTCTTCTATGAAAAACTGAAACAAAATTTCATAACAAGATACTGTAATTAGGGAATAATTGTTAATATATTCTGTGTTTTTATATATCTTAACTAAGATCTATTTGTATTACATTAAGATAAAAAATTTTAAAGTATTGTTTATTTTGCATTCATCACATTTTGAAAACCTTTTCACAATGATAAATCTAGAAACTAAGCCCAGCGATAGCACACTAGTAAAATATCACTGCGTACAATTTCAGATCATAAGGGGTAAACACAACGCAGTGAGAACCTGTGAGTTAAGAACCAAGTACACACGACCAGAAAAGGAAAGCTGCAGACTAACATTTTAGGATAACCAGACTCAAGGGAGTCGGGAGGAGAGGACAAACGAGGAGCTGAGTCCTAATCACGTGCTACGTACTGAAAAATCCAAACCTAAAGGAGAAATCAAAAGTCATTTCTTTAGCACTAATTGGCAACCATTCTTCTAAACTAAAGTTGATGGAAGAACTGAGATGGGGATAAAGAAATAGGAGAGGCTTTCAGGGCCAAATATGAAAGCTATACAATAGGAAATACTATATCCAAGAAAAGCAGAGTCAAAACACTAGAAGATAACAAAAGAATTGAAAGTTACAAGATTCTCCGAACTACTACCCAAGAAAATTTTCTGTGATAATGAAGGACCCTATTCTTCGGTATTCAGTATAATGACCTATTCACATGTAACTTTTGAGTGCTTAAAATATGACAAGTGTAACTAGGGAATTTTAGATTCATATTTCAATTTAATTAATTTTAATAACCATTTTAGTTACTGTGTTGTACAGTGAACATTTATGATGGTACAAATCTGATTTGTTAATTCATCTGCAGTACGTTTCATTGACATACGGTCTCCTGTTGCATATCCACTAGTTAAAAAATTTATCTCCTTACTCTGAACATATGATATTATCCACTCTTTATTTCCTCGAATGGGATATGTACAGTTAGAATAAGATTTCGGTATCACGAGAACACATAAAGTCAGGATATTAGATCAGTAAAAATTCCCGGGATCGCAAAAATGTCTCTTGTGCACCTTCCAATTTATATCTCCCAATTAATCTACTACCAGTAGATGTTGTGTTCACTACTAAACACCTGAGAGAAGTCATGAAAGTGGTACTTATTGTGGATGTGGTCCTAAAAAGGATAACTAAGTAGAGAATTGGAACTTGTTCAATGGAGTAATGAGAATAGAAATGAAAATAACAGATAGGAGACAGGATTTATAAGCCACCGTTTTTGGAAATGTTATAGAATCTTTCAAAATAAAAAGATAGTTTGTGTGAGTTGGCAGCTTTCTGACATTTCATATACACTTGGTGGAAGGTGCCCCAGAGAGGAATCTGGGCTCTGCAGAGATGTTAAGCTGAATATTGGTGAGTACTTATTTGTTTTTACACTGAATTATGTGATGAAATCATAGATCTGATGATCCTGCTCTGTGCAGATCTCAGAAAGCTTGAACTTCAAGAGCAGATGTCTGAACTCTATGGACAAAAGAGAGAATATACCTACCAGCTCTAGGTTGGGAATGGGGGAAGGCCTAGGAAATTGTTTCACCTTCTGTACTCACATGAATATGACATTAACTTCAAGTAATTCGAGGAGAATGGGTGGACGTCATCTGTGGTAAGCGTCCCTGTTGTTTTATCAGTTCCTAAAATAGTGCCTGCTCCCTAGCTGATACTCAGTAAGCATGAGCTAAATGCCAAGCCATGTCTTCCCTAGCATGAATTGGACATTGTTCTGAAAGTGGTATTGTCAGGTTGGAAGAAAATGTCAGCATCCATGTGGTCCATCTGTTGTGAATTTCTGAGTCTTCTCTAAGCATCGGCAAGGATTAGGTAATGCAGCATGTTTTTGCTATCAAAAGTAAAGCATAGAATTCTGCCAAGTATATGAGGTAGACACACACCCACACACACTAAGTACAACTAAACACTTGGAAAGGAGATATATATATATATATATATATATATATATATATATATATATATATATTTCTCTCTCCCAAGTGTCTACATATATAGTTATTAATATATATTTTATATGTATATAAATATATATATATCATTTTAAAAGACTATAAGTTGGAAGGAAGGTCTATGAGGCACCAATCCAAGATACAAAGAATGATGTAGTAATGAGTTCCTTGGGTTTTCTTTTTGTTTCACTTATCCCAAATTTGGAGCTAAAGAAGTTAGTCACCTAGAATGCTCATGGGTGCAGATAAGAAAAGCCCAAACAAATGCTTTCTCTCTCTAGCCAAACAATAGTTAGCCAGTTTAGCAATATAGAAAACTTTTAGACAATAATTCTATTCCAAACAAACACCATAGAAAAATAGGTGGCTTCACCTTCTGCACTACCGCCCACTACAGCAAAGCCTAAGTGCAGAGTTTACACTTCCCCCTTTATGAAGCTGCAGTGATATGTCCCCAAGATCCTATCAGCATTGTGCCAGAGAATCCAGGTAGAAAGCTGAGACTTTCATCCCCCCATGGCTGTAATCAGGTAGCACCTTCGCATCATAGGTGGAGACCACGTGAGGAGCCAGAACTTCTAACCTCAGCCAGAAGAAACGAGGCTTCTTCCTATCCCTGCAGGGGTGGTGCAGCAGAGGCCTACTGGACAGTTAAGATGCTCATCATTGCCTCCCTACACTGCAATACCAGTGAAGAGCATTCGGGGAACCAGCATTCCCACCCTCACCCAGTAGTAACGGGAAAGTAACACTCAAGGTGTCAGTCGTGCTAAGCTCATGTGGCAGCAGTCTTTCCCTACATTTCCATGCCAGATCGATGCAGAGAAAGCGAGTTAAAAAGATTTAAATGATACCCAAGATCTCAAACACAACGTGAAGCCATTCAAACTTCTAGCAAACTACATCTGAAGAGAACAATGAGACAAAACTCTCCAATATCAGGAATGAAATGAGGGATGTCACTATGGTTGCGCAGACACCAAAAAATAATAAAGGTGAACAATGTCTACAAACGATTCCGCCCCTATGCTATTTAGATGTAATAGACTAATTTACTGAATAACACAACCTATTTTAATTCACTTACACAATTTACATATTCCTATAATATGAAGAAAATCGAATTTGAGATTAAAAATTCCCGAAACAGGAATTTCCAGGCCTGTATAAGTTCACAGGGATTTGGCAAATGTTCAAAGAAAAATTAACAACAATTTTACAATATCTCTTCCAAGATATAGAAGGCCAGAAAATAGTTCCCAACGCATTTTAAGAAGCTAATATTACCCTGGTACCAAAGCCAGACAAAAACGATGCAAAAAGCAACCACCTCAAAATATAAGCATAAAAATGCTCAACAGCAGTTTAGCAAACAGAATTCAGTAACATATAAGAGGAATTTGTACGATATCCACGTGGGATATAGTCCGGTGTTGAACGGTAGTTTAATCTTCAAAATTCAATCAATAGCACGGAGCTGCAGCCCGGAGCTCGCGCAGGTGTGGCTGGTGTTGGGATGGGCATCAGGTGGACGTGCACCAGGAGCGTAAGTACCCCCTTGAGCAGGTGGTCGCCAGCTTCCTGTAAAAGTATCCCAATCCCATGGATAAAAATGTCATCCCTGATGGACAATTGGCTAAAATATTTTCCCAATTTGTGGGTTTTCTTTTTACCCTGTTGGAGATTTCCTTTGACATGCAAAAACTTTTTAGTAAGATGAGATCCCAGTTGCAATTTGATTTTTGTTCATGAACTCTCTGCCTACTCCTATATCATTGAGATTTTTACCTACTCTGTCTTCTAGTAAGTTTAGTAAGTTTAGTGTCTCTGTTTTAATATGCAGATCTTTGATCCATTTTGACTTTATTTTAGTGCATGGTGATAGGCATGGATCTAGTTTTAGTTTACAGCATATAGAAAGCCAGTTTTTCCAGCACCATTTGTTAAAGAGGCTATCTTTCTTCCAATGTACATGTTTGGCCCCTTCAGACAAAGGACTTTTATCTAAAACATATAAAGAATTAAAAGAAATCAGGCCCCAAAAATTCAAGCACCCAATCCACAAATGGGCATCTGAGATGAATACACACTTCTCAGAGAAAGAAATACAAATGGCAAATAAATATATGAAAAAATGTTCAACATCAGTGGTCATTCGGGAAATGCAAATTAAAACAACACTGAGATTCAATCTCACTCCAGAAAGAATGGCCAAGATTAAAAAATCAAGCAACAACAAATGCTGGAGGGGCTGTGGGGAAAAAGGAACTCTTCTCCACTGTTGGTGGGAGTGTAGACTGGTGCAACCACTGTGGAAATCAGTGTGGAGATTCCTCAAGAAGCTAGGATTAGAGATCCCATTCAACTCAGCTTTCCCTCTTCTGGGCATCTTCCCAGAAGAATTGAAAACATCATACCACAGTGATATCTGTGCACCCATATTTATAGCAACCCAATTTGTAATATCCAGATCTTCAAAACAACCCAAGTTCCCATCAATCAAAGAATGGATACAAAACATGTAGTATTTTTATACAGTGGAGTACTACTCAGCTATTAAGAAAGATTGCATTGACACTTTTATAAGTAAATGGTCACAACTTGAGACCATACTCATAAGTGAAATAAATCAAACCCACATGTGTGAATACCGTATTGTCTCCCTAGTGTAAGAAACTGAAAAAGCATATATGATCCAAAATCTATAATAAATGCTATGGAAGGGTAAAAAACAGCTCGAAGAGCAAAAATAACTGGGAAGGGAAAAGGGGGAAAGAGGAAAGGGAAAAGGAAAAGATATAAATCTGTATATATGTATATGTAAGATAACTAAAACGAACACACTGCTGAATGTATTCGTTATTGAGAAAGAACAATTAATACTGATAAGATTAGATCAATTTTACATGTCTATATCTGTTAATGTAAGCAACCATTTTAAAGATAACGATATGCAATATTGCAACCATTGTCAAGTTTCTATCATCCTGTTTTGTAAACCTGTAATATTACTGTTGTGCATTTACTCTAGTCATTTGTTTGTCTGTTTTGTTTTTTGCCTTTGTTATATATGTCTTTTTTTTTTCTCCTTAAATAAAAAAAAGTGTCATCCCTGTAAAAACTGTGTAGGAAAGAAAAGATGAAACAACTGGAATCATCCGTAGAAAGAGGACTGCAATCTGTCAGAATGTGATTCCAGAAATTGTAAGGAAGGCAAGCGTTTCAAAGGTACCTAGTATCCATCAGAAGAAGAAGCATGGCTCAGCCTTCAGAAAGGAGCATGGCTGTGCGGAGTCGCTGTCTTACATGGACACAGTATGCATCCATGAAGGAAGAGTCTGTCTTCAGGGAAAGTGCGGAAAATCCAAATTGGACAGAGTTCATTCAAAGAGGCAGGATTCAACCACAGGGACTAGATTTCTCAACTGTATTTTAAAAACTTTTGACAGCACTTTCTTAACACAGGGAGCCCAGAAGGGAATTAAAATAATGGAGATGCTGCTGAAGAAACAGTGTGGTGTCCCCTTAGCTGAATAAAGAATCATCAGGGAGCTGCATTCCTGTCTGCTCTCTCTCTCTCTCTCTCTCTCTCTCTCTCTCTCTCTCTCTCTCTCTCTCTCTCTCTCTCTTTCTGGAGAATCCCTTCTTGGCTACAACATCAGCACCATTCCTGGAATACAGGTTTGAGGATATAGTGTCAACAGTTTAAAGAAGAGGACAGTATGCTATCAGGACATAAAAGGACACATTCCCCCTCGGAGCCTCTTCAGATAGTGGAACTCATGGAAATGAGACCTTCTAACTCAAGTTTTGTGATGCAGTCGCTGCGATTTTACAAATAAAGGAAAAACCCATATAAGATGAAAAAAAATCAGTATAAACCCCAATGTGAAAAAGAAAAAAAAAAAATCACGAGATCATATCAACCAATGTAGAGAAGCATTTGATAAAATTCAATGCTCATTCATACCAAATTTCTTTAATTCAGAAAAACAGGAATATAAGGAAACTTCTTCAACTGATAAACATCAATCAAAACCTTACAATTAATCTTACACTTAATTATGAAAGATTGAATACTTTCCCCATAAAATTGATAAGGAAGGTAAGGAAGTTTGTTTTTCACAGCTTCTGCTCAAAATAGTACTGTCTTTGCCAGGTCAATAAACTAGAAAAAGAAGTAAAAGTCACACAGATGAAGTGTCCCTATTTCTAGATGAACTGAAGAACTACTAGTACAGAGAAGACACCAAAGAATGCTACACAAAAATTTTATAACTAGTGAATTTGATGAGTTTGCACAATACAAAGTAGATGAAACTTGATTATACTTTTATGTATTAACAGTGAACATATGGACAAAAGTTCAACAATGTAATTACAAATATACAAATACATATTTACATATCCACTTGCAAATATTATATGTAAAGTTATATACACACGAAATGTGCAGAATATACTATAACTATACAACATAAAATATAATTAAAAATATACATTTATATATAAGTATGCAAGTATGTACAGAATGTCTGTAAATACACAATATTGATGAAAGAAATAAATACATGGGAAGAAATACCAGGGTCAAGTTTTGAAAGACTCACCACAATAGATAATTATCTCAAAATGATACACAAGCTTAACTCAGTAACTGTAAAAAATTTCAAGATTTTTTATATATATTGGTGAGATTATTCTATTTTTATACAGCAAATCAAAAGAACTAGATTAGCTAAAATTATTTTATAAAAGTGGGAGAGACAAGTCTACATAATTTTAAGCCTTACTATACAACTGCGGTAATCAAGTGTGTATGATATTGGTGAAAATACAAAAACCACATGAACAAAGCAGAACACAGAAACCAAAAATAGATCCACACAAATACACCAACTGATTTTTGACCAATTTGTCAACAAAATTCAGTGCAGTCTTTTCAACACATGGCGCTGGGGTAATTGGATATCCATTGAGAAAAAAGACAGACCTCATTGTAAGTCTCACACTTTATATAAAAATTAACTCAAAATAGAACATGGGCCTAAATATAAAATATAAAGCAATAACATCTCAGAAAAATCATAAGGGAACATCTTTGAGATCTACGGCTAGGCAAAACATTTTTAAATTTTACACTAAAAGCACAATCCTTGAAATGAAAATCAATAAACTATATCAAATATTAAAACTTCTGCTTTTCAGAAGTCCCTAATAAAAAGATGAGCAGATGACTTATAGAACAGGGGCAAATATTTGCGAATTACAATTTTTTAAAAATATAAATGCCCTCGCAACCACAAGAAAGCAAACCATCCAATTAAGGCATATGCAAAAGATATGAAGAAAGACATTTTACCAAAGAAAATAAACAGAGGTCAATAAATACATAAAAAGATGTTCAAAATCATTAGGCATTAGATAAATGGAAATTAAAACCACAAGAAGAAACCACTACAGCCATATCAAAGTGATTAAAATTTAAAAAATATATTGGCAACACCACTTGCTAGTAAGGATATGAACATCTGACTCACACATTGCTAAAAGAAATGTAAAATACTATAGCTACTCTGGTAGACTTTGGCAATTTCTTCATCAGTTGCATTTTTAGGGATTTATTCCTGAAAATTTAAGAGTGAATTTTACCGACAAACCTACATAGTAGTTTTATTCATAATAGTAACAGTTCCTGTCCCCTCTGGTGCAAGCCCTGCCAGCAGCACCACTTGTGTAGCACATCCAGCCACAGTCTCTTCACCATTTTCCCAATGAGTAAATACCAAGGTTCTGGATGGCTCACGGCCATTTGTTTCCCAAGAAAAACTGGTCATCCCAAATCCCTGCCTGAACCTCTATGTTGTCTCTTGCTTTTTCTTCTCGCCATATGCCATAACTCCAGGCAGGAGATCTGGTACTTACTGCAGGGATCCCCAGTGGGGATCCATCTGTACCACGAAATACTACTCAGCAGGAATGGGGAAGGAACCCCGACACACAGAAGAGCCTTGACAAATCTCCAGGGAATGAGGCTGAGTAGAAAATAACGTTTGGAAATCAGAAAATCATAGAAACAGAAAATACAGCAGAGATTGACACAGAGGGGGTGGAAGTGGGTGTAGGTGTGATTAGAAAAGAGATTTTTGTGTTGGTAGAAATGCTTTGTATCTTGTCAGTGTCAATGTCATTACCCTTTTTTTATATATTGTATTATAGTTTTACATGCTATTTTTAGAATGGAATCGAGTAAAGGATGTATGAGATCACTATTATTTCTTGCAACTGCATATAAATTTACAATCAATTGAAGGAGTTTTAATAACAGAACTAAAAGAGCAATTGTACAACAGAAAGACTATTCAGAGTCAGAGCAGAGAACAGTGCTTTCTTGAAATGGAGTTTTGGGCCAGTGTTTAGTAGCTACACGTATTTAAAGGTATATCACATGAAAAAGGAAGGAAAGATATTTTTGCTTTAAAAGATGAAACTGAAAGAAAATTGCAGGGCTAGAAAAACAAATTAAGACTCAATGTAGGGAAAGAGCTTTTCTATAGTAAACTAAGGAATGTCCAACACTAGAATGGGCTGCCCAGAGAAGTGAGCTTCCATCTAGAGGTGTTCAAGGAGAAAGAATATTGCAAAAAGCATGACTGCATTTGGAAGAGGTTGGAGCTCATCAGGGAATCTCAGATTCAAATGTCAACAGAAGCCAGATAATGAACATGCACTACCACCACATGCTGGGAGAGACAATAAAGAGGCAATAAGGGGCAGCGAGCGGGGCTGTGGAGCAGTGGAGAGAACATCTGCCTCTCTGCTCTGGACATCACTTTTACAAATATTGACCTGATGTAGCTAAATCATCAGGTGTTTCAAGGCAAGTTGGAAATCCAGCTTTTTGTATGAATTCAGCCAATAAGTAAAATATACTTACTAGATTGCATATCAAGTTCAAATACTGTGGCATCTAAAACTGTGTAGACAAAACAACTTACCTGAATTTTATTTTATTGTTTAATATTAGCACTTTAAATGGATAATGAAAAGAAGCCCCTGTCTTTTCATCCTAGAATTTTAATTTCTAAAACACTTTACATTGATAAACCATCATATGTTTGTTCCATGAAAATATCTTAAGAGTGTGTATCTCATTTGCTGCAATTTGTATTTGATATCAAGGCTGCAGTTAGAACAATCTCTTTCCATTAAATCTTGCACATAATGTGTCACCCTACACCCTCTTTGGAGCCTCAATTTAAGACAGCTTTAATTTTCTTGCTGTATATATCATCTTTACCATTGATGCAGGTAACTTGTGATATATTGTGTTTCATCATTCGCATGCACTTCATAAGAACATATCTTTTCCTGACATGATTAGAAATTTCTTGATGGAACATAGAAAGTCCTAAATTTTATTTATTTTTTCCCTCAGTATTGGTTACCATGGTTTGAATCATATAGTACACGCTCAAAAATAGGTATCTTCTACCAGACTCCTTGTCAAATAAAATAATTAAATATATTCCTAGACTAAAAGGGACAAACTGAGACTAGTGAGCTGGAAGGTTGATTCAGCCCTATCTTTTGGACTCCTACAATCGGCACTATCGCAAGTTCTCAGTCCATCAAGAAGTCTTTTCCTCCTGAATTTTCAGCACCATTTCTGTTTCCCCAGGAATCTCTTGAACCTTTCCAACAGGCCTGGTTGAGGATATCCATTCACTGTCATCAAATTCAAAAAGAAATACAGAAATACTCAAGCTGTCTCTGTGTTCCAGAGACACTGTGACCTTAAGAATTTGCATGATAGAGCAATTTAGATGGCATTGATCATCCAGTACAAGACATCAAACACACATATTCATTACTTTTCTTTCGATTTCATGGATATGTTATAGTACAGTGTCTACCATGTCAAGGTCATTGGAAAGTCCAGTGGCAGACAGAGTTTCTATAAATCAGGTAGAGTAATGAAAATATGGCAAGTGGCAACCAACAATAGAGAAAAGTACTAATCTCCAAGCTAACAATATCTTCAATTTCCCACTTAGCCATCAGGTGCTGAGATTTTGAGCTGTGAAAATAATTTCATGCTCAAAGAACATACAATTACCAGAATTCAGATGATTTTATGCTAAAGAAGAAAACACACACACTCACACACACACATACACACACACCTCCTTTATCCATCAAATGAAATGAAAATAATTTAAAAGGCTATCTACAGGTCTTTGATAATCAAATATAATACTTTTTTAACAGGTAGCAACTGATAAAGCTCAGTATAATTGATGTTGAGAGAACCTTCATCAATATCTCTCAATATAGAAAAGAGGAATTTAGATGTCCTCACTACCCAATGCAAACATGAATGAAAATATTGCATAAATGTGTACAAATATTATATTGATAAACATGTTTAAAACATGTAAGAATTTTTATTTCCATGAGAAAGAGTCTGAAAATCAAAACTCGGTTTCCATTGCCTGTAGGCAGAGAAAAGAGTTAACCACAGTCAGCTGGGCTCCTCACAAGCTCCTATTTTCCAAGACAGCGAAGCTAGTACTTTCACAACAGCTGGAATTGTGAACCATGTTCTTTTCCAGTGCTGTAGGCAGCTGAGTTAGAAATATCATAGGCAGGCAGATAGGGCTGGGCCCTCACAGGAGCCAGTGCAGAAGACTGGATATCTTGCAACCTTGGAGGAGACAGACAGGTCTGTTTCAGGCTAGATCTCAAAACAAAAGGTAAAACAAATGCAACCACACCCTAAGCATAAACATCAGGAATTGATATTCTACTTAGGTATCAATCACCTTGAGGAAGCCAGAAGGAGCCATTAATCCAACCCCATACCAGCAAAGACCCTATTCTGTGTTCATGCCTGCTTGCTACGTGACTCACCTCCCCATTTGATTCCGATTTGATCAATTTTAACTGAGCAGTTGGTTGACCATAGTTCTGTCCCACCTCAGGCCCACCTTGTGAGTTCCCATTTTTCCCCACCATGGACCCACCTCACCTCATGGTTTTGCTCTATGAAAATCCCTGGAAAAGGCACGGGCCTCGGCAACCCAAACAGGATTCCTTCTGTATGTCTCTCAGACAGAAGCTTTCTTTCTCTGAATAAATATATTCTGCTCTTTACCTCCATTGTTCCTAAAATTCATTCTTCAATTTTAGAGAACACAAACCCATACCAGACATCTAGTAGGTTGTGAGTTTCTTTCCCCTATATCACCAGGAGGCCTCATCGCCTTTAACTTTTCCTGGCTTCTATCAAACTTCACATCTGGCACATTCCTTCGCCCAAACTTTTGTTTCTTTCTCCTCCACTGATGTGGTAACAGTTATTTGGCATTCTTGAATGTGGTGATTTGTAGAAGGACACAGAAAAGAAAACCAAAAAGATCTATATCCTACTGAGCATTTCAGCTTCAAAATTCACTTCTGAGGACACAAGCTGCCTGGGAATGGTTGTCCAGAATTCCTGGGGTTCAAACATGCAAACCTCAATACTAGAGCAGCCTCCTCAGATCTTGAAATGCCACAGAGCAGTAGAAAGCAGTGAGATATGCTCCCTAGTATTTCATGTCACCTTTTTGTCCTGAAAGAACAAAGGTTAGACAATTTCCCTCAAAGAGCAGGTTCTGTGCTAACTTTCAGGGTTAGATCTAATTTCAATGAGAGCAGCAGAGACAGTGGTACTTGGGCTTTTTATTTTTTTTATTTTTTTCAAACTACCTCAGGAGAGGAAGTCAATCTCTTGTTTGCCTGAATTTCTGGACCAGCTTCTTCACTGACCATTTTCTTCTACCCTTTGCCCACTCCAAGAGCAGTCAAGGTAAGGATTTAATATGCATAGATAGGGAAGCTGCTGTGCTCAGACTGTAAGGGCTGAGCTCCAGTTAGGAGGAGAGCAACACCTTATACCATCTGTGCCCCCACCTACCTCTTAGGGTGTTAACCTTGTTTGCTGCTGCTCCTTCTCTCCCTCCCTCCCTCTAGTCCATCCACCGCAGTGTCTTTCTTATTCCTAGAACACCAGGCAGGCTTATATAGGTATTATTCTAGAAAGAAGAAAAGCAATTTAACAAAATCATCTTAATTTCCGATCATTCAAACCCTGCATGTTTTCTGAATTCTAACTCATAGAATTCTCCTTCACCTCAGATTCACGGAAGACCTTCAGTATTTATAGAATAAAGGTGAACTGTGAAGTTTCAGGTGAATGCAAGTTTAAAAATGATTAGAACCTGTGGAGAGTGGGAAGTATTTTTAATTGACTTCATCTAGGACATCCAAGCTGCCTTTACTCTCAGATATATTACTTCCACCTTCATATATTAAGACATAGGCACTAGAAAATTAGAGCAATATCAGACCATTCCCCAGAACGCTGGTGCACAATCACAATTCTGCTTGGTGCCCATATCAGTTAGTCAAATTCCTTCATGGATCTGGAGACTTGAGTGGTGGACAATGCTCTGGTTTCAACCCTTCACCCCGATTCACACTTACTGATCTCCTACAGATGCATTTTGCCCTTTTTTTCTAATCTCCTTGCTCTCCCTTGGGTCTCTTGGGTTGGCAGACTGAGTCATTCATTGAACTCGTCCTTTGAGCTTTGTCTGATTGTTCAAATCCAGCCAATGTGGTAGATCCAGACATACATGCATCACTTAGATCTTCTCAGAAATACACGCTTACTACCTGCAGTGAGTACTATCAGCAGACAGCCCCCAGTATTGCCTCTGCAAAGACTGCCTCAACTCCAAAGTGCTCTGTGGATTGTAACATCTCCTTTGGGACATCATCAAGCACTGATGACCGAAGGATGAACTCTCGAAGGAGCAGTATGTGCCACAGAGCTCCCTGCCAATGGGCCAAGGCCTTGCCAATCCAGCTTCTCCCTCTGCCTAACCTGTTTCCACTTGCTTTTTTTTTTAAACAGTTGCTGATTCCTAATAAACATTTTCTCTCTCTGAACACCATGTCATGATCCACTCTGGAGAACCCATCTGACAATAACCTCCAGCTGTCCTAATTAACAGAGATGTCAAAATTCGAAGACATAGAAAAACAGAACATACATGAGCAGCATCATATGACTGATCTCTCAATACAGAAATGCGAAGAATAATGACAAGTCCCAGGTGCATTATCTGTTCTTAATATCAGGCAATAAAAGAAGAAAAGCTACTTTGCTTTCTTATACCTTTAAGTTGAAAATCTCTTCATTTTCCTTCATTTCAAGTTGATAATTTTTTTACAAAATCAATAAATCAAGAATCAGAGAGCACAGTTTCTGAATGAGCACCTGGCAGGCCTGAACTTACCACATCATAGAATTTAAAAGGAGCTCATTCTGAAATTCACGTATTAAAACATCCATTTGTCAGATGCTCGCTTTTAAACATGTAACCTTCAGTTTTAAATTTTAGGATAGAAGGGTCCATTTTATTTGAAGATACAGTGAGTTTTCTTTCAGTATTTCTTTTGCTGGTTTGTACTCAACCCTACTTTATTGTGATATTTCTTTATATTACTTGAAGTAAACCTGTCTTTAATCCACCGCAGTTCATACTGAGGAGACACCTTAGCTGCATCCAAAACCATGCATAGGCATTGCCTTCTCTTTGCCCGAGGGCGACCATCGTTAGCACTTTCCAAATCCCCTCTAGTCACCACGCGATCCTCCGAGTGCCTGATTTCTGTGCCAAGCTGCTTGGCTTGGCCCCTAGTGAGCAGTTCTGAATTCCAAAGGCTGCTTGTTTGAAAATTCATGAGCTACTCAACGATGCAGTTCCTTTTTTGGCTGCCCCACTGCTCAGTTAGTTCAGACAACAAGCTGCTTAGGGATGGATAATTTTTCCCCCTAGCTGCCAAAACCTACAGGGGAGGGCTGGTATTTTACTGCTATTGTGGAATTTTCAGAAGTTTGGAAAACAGAGGATTTTATTTTTTTGTTTTGTTTTGATATAGAGCATTTTGACAATGGATTTGGCAGTGAGACAGAAAATCTCCATGCTTGTAAACCAGAATAACATTTGCAGCCATCTGGCTTCCGTGTAGCACCCTGTGAGTGGGATAGATAGAAAAACAGCAGCTAAGGTTTAAAATGGCTTTCCCGTTAGTTTCTGAACAGAACTATCCCATGATAAAGACACAGGCAATGAAGGAGTCGCTGATCCTTCATCAGCACACGTATCATAACAAAAATTGTCTGACACTTGCTTAATTTATTTCTCAATCTTTCTCCACTACCATCACCATCATTCACCCAGATTTCTAGACTCAAGTTTTTCCTAGGTATAACATCTTCCACCTTTACAAACTATAAAATCTACTGAAAGATCCACTATATGTCTAGACAGGTTGATTATTCGTCCGATTGATTGTCATAGGACTTGAATCTATATAGGAAAACTTTAAAACAACATAACAGGAATCTGTCTTTTACCTCTACATGTCAAGGTTTGTTCTTTACAGGATAAACATTAGGTATTTTAATAGGTTATTTCTAAGTGAAATGAATAAAATGTTTGACGCTGACAACTGAAAACACATGGTTCTTTTAAATCAGAAACTATGACTTTTACTTCTCTAAAATTATTCAGTTATTTAATATAATAATCTGCACATATCAAGATACACACATAGCGTCTCTAACTTGGTCTCTTGTCAATTTCTAGTACAACAGGAGAACAAAATGACACACAATGTCCTAGAAACAAATTTAGAAAGGTTATGCTGAGATGAAAAAGTACAAGTGAGACAGCTCTGGGAGAAATTTCTATTTTTCCTTATTAAATTTGCCCCCCCCATTCTTTCCTGACTGTCAAAAAAACCCATGATCTGCTAGTAATGTGAAAAAGAATCTGTCTGTTGTCACTTATTTTGCACTTTCTAGCTAAAGTAGCATATTTTTTTACCTAAAACTTTCAAAGATTTCTCACTTAAACTGTCAAGTTTGGAAAATCCAAGCTAGAAGAAATCAGACAAGAATCTTCTCAAACACATTAGCATGTTGAAGGAAGATGATGTAAATAGTAGAGTCCTTGGCAACATGAATTTCCCCTGTGCTTGAGTACGTTTTCCAGCGCAGCTAAGGTATTAACAAGTGATGGTTTCATGCACTTGAGGTGGTGATTTATGCAGTTGCTTCCTGATTTAATAGAGTGCTAGAAAAGATTGTTGTTATACCAACTAAAAAGAATCATAAAATGGTAATGAATGTTATGAAACTTCATGAATATTTCATCGGAAGATGGGCTATCAGATTTATTTTAAGGTTAAAAAACACATAGACTATAAATCAGACCTATGATGTAGTTGCTTAAAGTTCATAGTTGGTGAGAACTATTTACACGTTAGGCAAGGCTATCGGAGAGTGTTTATTCAGTCACATGTTAGAACTCTGTTAAGATAAAGGCAAAAAAATCAGTTTTAAAATAAATAATTTTAAAAGGGTCATCAAAGATTTCTAAGGAAGATTAGAAATATTTTTGAAACAAGATTGGCTTTGTTGAAACTTTCTCATTAACATTATTAAGAATTCAAAACTGTAATCAATATTTAGTAAAAAGATATCACAAGGCTATTATGTTACTATAAAATGAGAAAATAAGCATACCTTTATTCTTTGGCTATGAATCTCACATA
The DNA here is from genome assembly GCA_004363535.1 of Dasyprocta punctata. Taxonomy (NCBI): domain Eukaryota; kingdom Metazoa; phylum Chordata; class Mammalia; order Rodentia; family Dasyproctidae; genus Dasyprocta; species Dasyprocta punctata. Next base: position 45,041 of record RJWM01000848.1, on the reverse strand, counting down.
AAATCATCATTTATAGTAAATCTTTAATATAACAACAGCTTTAAAGATATTTTTCATCTGGAATATTTATATTTCATTACTTATTTCATTAGATAGATATGTTTTATTTCTTCAGCAGGTCCTCAGAATAATTATTTTTCCCCAATTTATGCTAATAATATAGAAATAAAATTTTACTCAATGTTTATCGAATTTTTCTTCCAACTTGGCGTCTAACTGAAACCAAATCCCTTAATTCCATAGATTAAATTTCTCTCCTTTCCTATGCCAAACAGTAACGTGTTATTTAAATGTGGAGATAAAGTTTTGCCAATTTATTTGTCTGTCAGTGGAAATTGAAACCTAAATGTTTATTTATTTGTTTGGTTGGTCACTCAGAAGCATTTTTGAGTTCACCATCTGCCATCTATCTTGCTAGGTGATGGGGACAAAATGGTGGATGAGTAAGATAAGATCGCTAGCCTATAAAACATTGTCTTCAAGAAGAAGTCATAAATAAGTAATAATTAAACTGTGATGGCTGACTTCTAGAGGTATGTAAGCATATGGGAGGAGAACACACCACACAGTCTAGAGGTCAAACCTGGCATATTGGAAAAAACACATCTGAAGGGAAAGTTACCTAAATAACGAGTAAAATCATGGAAAGCAAGATGCAAAGGGAATTTCTGTTTTTGGTGTTTTGACAACCCAGCCATACCATTCCACAGTATCTCCCTGAAAGAGCTAAAGTAATCATACTACAGTGATATATGCATTCCAGGGTTTATAACCTCACAACTCACAATAGCTCAATTATGGAAATCACCTGTCTACCCATCAATAGATAAATGGATAAAGAGAATGTGGTACATATACACAATGGAGTACTACTTAGCAATAAAGAAGGATAAATTTGAATCATTTGTAGAAAAAGGTGAATCTGAGACCATAGTACAAAGTGAAATAAGTCAGACACAAGTTATACATCTCATGGCTTTTATGAGAGACTAAAGCATAAATAATTTAAAAAGCAAAATGAAAGAAATGTGTTAAGAAACAGAGAGGTAGACTCTGTAGAGATTGGAAGGGGATCTGGGGAATGAGAGAGAGGGTAGGAAAGTGGGGGAAAATTAAAATGATCAAGCTGCGATATGTATATTATCAACCCCTAAGTTGAATGTAATCACTGTGTACTACAAATACACACTAAGAAAAAACTAACAAACATATGCTAATAAAAAACTTATGAAGAAAAAAAAAAAGCAAGGTGAAGACCAATAGGAAAAAACCCTACATGATCATCAGAGGAGCTGAGGGAGATTTGCAAAGATCAGATTGTGTTGAATAAAGAAAAGGAGAAAAGTAAAGACCTAAGATGTCTACGAGTCCTTCAAGGAGCCTGAATTCCTCCTCAGAGCAATGTACTTCACTGCAAAGTCTTCAGCAGTATGGTGATACTGTCTCATTTTACCTTGTTCAATGTCTCATTTCTCATGTAGTAGGAAAATCATTCAATACATCTATGCTTTGCAGTAAAATGAAAATCAAGAATTTGATCAGATAGTCTAAGTCAAAGAATGATGAGTTTTGAATGGGTTTCACAGAGGGCAAGGGAAATTAGATCATTTATAGGAAATCTAGAACATCTGCAATGCTCTTGAGTGGAGCAAAAGAGAGTGATCAAATAGATTTACTGTAGCTCTCTAAAATTAGTCAGATTGGAGCTCATTACTCTGAAGAAGTTCTTAACAAGAATGGAGGTAGTCCATAGTTAGGTCATTGGACTTTTTTTATGAAGTACTTAAAAATAAAAATTATTTTCCATTTTAAGGAAGAAATGTAGCTTACATTCTAAAGAAATGATATCCCTAAGGTGTACCTCTCTCTCTGCCTTTCATCATGCTCAGTACTGAAAAATTCAGTATTAGGGTAATAATTAATGTTGATTAAGAAGACATAATGTGCCAGCACCTGTCTTAAATCTTTTAAATAGATTAGTTTATTTCCTCCACATTTTAAAATCTGTACGGTAAGTACTATTACCATGCCTAATTTAAAGATGAGGGGAAGAGACACAGTCAAGCAATTTTCCGAAGATGTAGTCAGTGAGTAGCAAAACTAGAATTGACAGTGGGTTGCCCCACTGTTCTCTGTCCTGACATCCTACAGGGCAGTGAAGATTTCGTAGTTTCCCCAGTGGGAAATGGTTTGGAAATACAAATGAAAATTACCATCAGAAAAGAACAGCTCTTCCCACCTATCCTTCAATATTGTTTTATGTCCACTCAGGAGAAAGTTCATATGAGGGTAGGAAGAAAAACCTAATTTGATTTTCTACAAGGCAAACATACTTGGACTAGTTCAACCCTCAGAGCGATGTACTTACTCAGTGATTATTGATGAGCGAGTTCTGTGTTCTCATTGGAGTCTCACAGTGGGAATCACAGACAGGAAGAACACTGAAAGCATGATATCACCTATGAGAGAATAATAATTTTTAAAACTTTCCTTCGCAGAGAATATATCACAATGAACTATCACTAACTGGGTTATATTTTTATTACCTACTATCTGTCACATCTTTCATTCAAAACAGAAATTGTATTTTTAGTTTCTCCAAGTGTAAATCTCCTAAATAAGACACCTTACGCGTTTAAGACAAGGTCCAAGGAATAATATCACAGCTTCCCTGGTACAGAGGGCCATTTGTTCAATGTTCTGACCTGTTCCCGCCTGAAGAACAAGGAGAACGTAGGATGACAAAAGGTTTCCAGCAGAACAGGATTTATAGTCAGAATCGGTTTTCTCTGTTTTCGTTCATTTTGAATGAATACAAAGAATAATCTTGCTGCTATTACAAATGCAGCACCCCGAGCCATTAAATCGACAGTGTGATCTATCCCACTTCACACTGCTTTATAAGCAAAATGTATCATTCTTAGGGTGCTTTCTCTTGGTTAAATAATTGTGAGAAATATATCTCTTGCCATTACTTTTATTGATAAAACACACCATGTCATCTTAATTCATCCTTGCCCTGCTCTATTTTATCATCCGCCGAGCGATTGGGATTCTGATCACCCTGCGTTCTGCTGTCAGATTGAAAGCCTCTGCCTACTCATCTGTTATTCTCCACGAAGCAAAGCACCGGCGGAACATCTGTTTTCTCACGGCATCTTCACCAGAGACTCCAATATCCAGAAAGCAGTAACCTTGGGGTTCTCTCAGAAACTCTGAGGCTTCCTGCTATGTTAATGCTTGAAGCTATCTAATAGAATTAATGGACAAAATTCTGCTTTTCTATTTTCATTTTCAAAATCTAATTTGGGGTTTATGAGTTTGGTGGAATAATAATAATGTTTTACTGATTTTTGATACTAATCATCATATGTTTTAGAAGGCTGGAACTTTTAGTTACATGTCTTGAACTGTATATTCCTTTTCCTTTACTGATGCCCATCTATGCTTGTATCTGGTTTTAATCTTAGAACACAGAGGATATTTTGTCTGACTCCATCGCTTTTATGAAATTTTATACTTCCAATAACAAAATATAATACACAGTGTCTACTCCAAAATTGGCATGTTTGGATATTTTGCTTGTGTTTCTTGATGGAATATGTTGAAAATTCATTTATCCACTCAGTTAAAATTACTGAGAAGAAACGATAAATGAATGCAAATAGGAAGCTGATTTTGGTCACAGCACAAGTGAGATAAATATATAAACTAGAATATTTGTAGTTATTAGTCATTGGTATAATTAGTTGCAACTTATGCCAAAAGCCAAATTTAGTATTTTAAACTGATGTGTATATATATATGTTTTAACACATAAGCATGTACACATATAGAGTATCCCTGTTTCAGATTTTGAAATTTTATCTTGATTTAGGAATATTTGCAGATATGTACTGAAACATGAGGCACAATTCTAAATACAAAACTTAAGCTTCACATACACCTATAAAAAGGGGAATTGCAAAGTATGGTGAATATTTAAATTTTTAACAAATTTATCACAGTCAAAGACACACTGCAAAGAATAATGGGACAAGTACGTTCAAAACAAGGGAGACTATTTTGAGAAGGACTCATTGCAGTACGCCTTCTACTGTAATAAACTATTTTATTTGAACATTCACCATATCTTTTGATCACACCCTGTTGACTAAACGTTTATGCTAATTCCCATCAATAAAAACAGTATGGTGTTCCCTTTACTCTCCTCTTCATCTTATTCACCAGATCTGGCACTGTGTGCTTTCTGGATCATTCCCACATGCAAAATAGTCATGAAAGGTAAATGTTTTGAGTTGACTTAGGACACCTAGGTAGCCACTGCAGCAGAACCAAACACACTCATGAAAGAGAACTTCCAGAACTGTTTCCAAAAGTGACCAGAGTACTGGGATGATTTTGTGTGAAGTGAGGGAGAGCATTCTGAAAGATAATAATGGTAATGCATCTTTTATTATAATAAGTATTTTTCAATTTAAATATTCACTATATATCTTGATCAAATATCATTAACACATATAACCTGAGCATAATTTAATACACTATTTCTACTGTGATTTGTAATTTGATGACAACTCATCATGAGGTCAGGAGTGGACTTTTCTACTTGTGACATCATGTTGACACTCAATTAAGTTTCAGATTTGAAAGTGTTTCAGATTTTGAATTTTTTAGTAGGCATGTTGGACCTTTGAATTTACATGTAATATTCATATACATAAACATCATGGTAATAGAACTATAAAATCAGTATCCAAAGCAACGTGTTATCTACTGATTCATTACACATTTCTGCAAAACTGTGTACCCAAAACATAGTGGTTTATAACAAAGATTACTATTTTTTCATCAGTTTGTCAGTTGATAGGACTCAACTGGGAATTTCTTCCTTTCTGGATGACATTGGCTAGTTGCATTCAGCTGATAGACAAAGTTAATTGGGAAATAGAAGAAAGCATTACTTAAGTTGTCTAGTACTTGGTTCTTGCAACATGGTTCTACCTGGCTTGGACTTCTTCACAGTGCTCTGGCCTCAGGAGAGTCAGATCTGTATGCAGGTGTTGGTTTCAAGGGAAAAAAAATGCAAGTTACCAACCCTCTTTACAGATCTGGAATTGCTGTAACATCACTTGAACTACATGCCAATGGGCAAAGGAAGTCACAAGGCCAGCTCAAGTTCAAGATCAAGAGAAATAAACCTCACCTCTGACAGATAAAGCAACATGAATGTAGAAGTAAAAAAGAAATTGATGTCCATTTTTGTAGACTATCTAGCATATCTACATAAATTTAAATTTCATAAGTCTATATTTCAGAGCATAGTTATTTTTGGTGTTCTTAATTATAACAGACAGCAATTATTGATTTTTCTGTTACGTTAGGTAAACTTGTGCTTTTAAAAGCACGTAGATTCACTTGCCTGCAATCATATCCTTGACATTTGCTAACCTTAATATCTAAAATCTTAATCTGAAATCAGACCGCAGCTTTCAGTCTGTCTTTCCCTCACTGCACTTCCAATTTTCATTCTCCTTTTCTTCGTAAATTTACATTTTCCTCTTGGACACCATTAGAAACTAAGTGGAAAATGAAAGCTGAAAGCAAACTTATAATGTGTTTACACATATGGCCCACTCAATCTAATCAAACTTGATCATCCATCCGAAAGGCAGCAGGAACCATGGAACTGGATGAGAAGTTGCCAGGCAATGTCCTTCTCCATTCATCTCTGTCGGCCTTAGTCAAAGTAGCTCCGTTTTTCAATTATACACACCAGTGGTTTCCCCCATTGACAAGAGTAACTAGGAGATGACTTTATGTTTAGCAAGAGTTTAATAAATGTTAGTCACAAAATATTGTTTCAGATACGTCAAAGACAGTTATTTCACTTCTTTTGCTTGAAACATTTGTCAAGATCTCAATAGATAGTAGCCACTGGGAATATAAAGATAAATTATCTCCTTTACAGAAACCTAAGAAGACAAAATACTTTCAGGGATTTCTCGTTTCTTTAAACATCTTTAATGCAATAACATAAAACTCAATGACCTTTCATCAAAGTTTCTATTCATAGTGTGCTAGTATATTCAAGTAAGATTAAGCCAAATAAAACTGCTGTATTAGACATAAGGACATTTAACAATAAAAGGCTCTAAAACAAAAACAGAAAAATTATTTTAGTCAAACTTTTTATCTGCAGATCAGAGATTTAAGAGATAAAAGTCACACAGAAAAATCCTCTGTAGTTCATCAGAGTGGGAAAATCAGTTCACACAAGAAAGGAGTCATATACAGATGAAGTGGTTTATTGATTCAGTCAAGAGATATTTTTGAGCACCTACTGGGTGCCAGCTTGGTGCTGGGCATACAAAGAAAAACTGAAAACAAAACCAAACAAAACAAAAGCACAACCTCTGTTTTCCAATGAGCCTTCGGTCTGGTGGCAAATGCACGCATTTGACAGCTGTAATTGAGTGTGGGGATTGTAAGAGTGAGGGGTGTGAAGTTCCCTAAGAGCACAGGATAGGAAGCCCTAATTCATAGAGGAGGTCAGGAACAGCCCCAGTAGAAAAGGATGAGCAGAAATGAAACAAACGAAAATTGGAAGTGGAAGAAAAGAGCATCTCCAGCAGAGTAAATAGACAATAGGTGACCCAAAGTGAGAAGATGCCCTCTTCTGGGCACCGAATGCCCTGTAGTTAGTTCCATGGCAATCCATAAAAGGGGAAACTGGAATGAGGACTCAGCCTCAGCAGGAGTGCTCCGAATCCTGGGGAAAGAAGGATTTGGGTGATGCAACTCCGTTAACATCTCTACTGCAATGATTTCCATTTATAGAACACATCGTATGTATTTTTAGGTTTGAACACAAGTGTATGTTATTTGAACATAGCGCACATTTCTTTTTAAAAAATGGGAAAGGAACTATGTCAACATGTTAACCAGATGACTATTTTCCAAATTTACTACTTTGCACTTTTTTTGTATTTTTGATACTATGCATAGGTATTTTTAACAGAAAAAAAAGCATTGTTTAAATATAATGACTTCTGGATATAACTACAAGTGATATGCTTCCAAATTCTTTTAGACTTTCTCTATTTCTAAAGGATGTTTTCTACATCTGTATCTTTTCTGTTCTTTAATAAATGTTTTGTATATGGAAGATAAATCAACTGAATTGAATAACTTTAGAACAGGGCTCTTTAGAAAAACAAAAGCAATATCAAGAAATATAAAAAAAAGTATATCATATTTCAGTTTCAAAGTGTTGGATCCAGTACCCCTGAGGATAACAGAATTGGTAAATGTTCAAGTTTCTTATGTATAACAGCATCATATTTGCATATAACCCAGTCACACCCACTTATCTCCTCTAAATCACCCTTGAATTACTGTAATACCTAACACAATATAAACAGTTGACATACTACATTGTTTTGGGAATAACGACAAAGATAAAAAGTATGTACTTTTTTCATACGGCTCTTCTTCTAAAAGTATTTCGCTCTTTGGTTGGTCGAATCCATGGATGTAGGACCCACATGTATTGAGGTTCAATTATCTGTATTTTAAGCACTCCTTACTCACACAACATAATCTTTAAATCTTGTAAGGGTCTTGTGTACAATATGTATACTCTATACATTATATATATATATATATATATATATATGTATATTCACACACACACATACATATTTGAATTCAATGTAGCACAAATTTATATAGGACACCCTATGAATATCCTGAAAATTGCTTTGTTAAATAAAACACTTCTAAGTTTTAGAAAGACATAAATAAAAGTTAACATTTTCCTGACTCTAACAGACTTTTATCAATTTTCTATTAATTACCCCACACAATATTTTCCTCATGATTTGGAAACTCTGCTTATTGAGCCCGAAACCGCAAGACCACTACATAGCTTAGAATTTAAGCTTGGAAGAGACAGAAAAAAAACCAAATTCATGTTTAACCTTGTATGTGTGGGTGAGGTCACAGAAGATGCACACAGAATAAATGCATATGGTGACGGCTGCAATAAAGATGGCAAGAGCGATGGCACATCCCTGAAAAGTAATAAAAATAAAAGGTGCTTTGTCCTCCCAGTTCCATTTCTCAGAGCTGAGTTTATGCTGCTTTCCATAATTCCGGGCATGATTGTCAGCATGGAAAATGAATGATTGGGTTCTTAGCTCACTCACAGACCTTCGGAGGCCCCTGGCATATTTTGAACATCAAAATTCATAACTTCGTTTGTTTACTTTAAGGAAACTCTCACTTGGTTATCAAATATGAAGTGTCTTACAGCTAAGATTAAAAAGGAAAAAAGACTAACATGCCTGAATTATTAATTATCAGTTTACAGTTTAAGTCTCCACTTGGCAAAACAATTCGCTTTTCAAAGATTGTTATAACAAGTCTTGGGCACAGTGAGAGCAAACATTTGTGTTTGTATTAAAGCTGGCTATTTCCACATATGTTCTCTGTGACTTTAGGAACAGAGCCATTGGGAGAGAGTCAGGCCGGGAGTCATTCACATTGCACCGATAACAAGAGTTTAGGTTGGTAGGCTGGCTGAGTCAAAAGCAACATTAATATTAATATTTATAACAAGCCTTCTCCTATCTGAACTCTGCTGAAGACATTGTCATATTTATCTTCAGGCTATTCTTATGATGCACATAGGTACCAGTTCAAGAAAAGCAAAAGGAAGATGGGTCTGGTAACCCTAACTTTTAGTACAATCAAATTCCCAGTAAATATAATATCATAGGTATTTAAAGTTCCCAAGTGTCATTCCTGGTAGGATAACAAAAGGTATTCCAACTACATACTTCTGTACAGCCACTCCACCAAATCAACCGTGACCTACAGATGGAAGAAAGGAGAAAGGCTGACCAAATCTTAAAGAGACTGATTGGATCTGCAGTAATGCTCCACTGTCATTTCCTCCCACAGGTGGACATTTTGTTCCAGTCCTTTAACGTCTAGGGATAAAATAATAGAACTGTGACCAATGATAGTATGCTAACAGGAAAGACTAAAAGAACCTGGGGATGACCACACTATTTCCCTGCCTGGAAGTAAGCTTTTCCCAAAAACATGCAGGTTGCCATACAACCTTAATGCTCAACAATTATATAGATGTGGATATATACTTGTGCACATGCATATATGTTTGCTTTTATTCATTCTTAGAAATTGAAAAATAGAACACCTCAAAGAGTCCCTCCTCCTTTCTTTCCTGTATAATTGTTAGAAGCAAGTACACTAGCTTCTTTGTAAAACATGTTTGGGGTGGTTTCCAAGCAGTGACATTTTATGTTCAATCACCCGGCTTGCCCCCAGTAGCAGAACAGACTCAAAATTCATAGGAGGCGAACCCAGATGCTTTCTGATTGGGTACCACAAGCTTCATCTGGTCATGCGATCTACTTGTTGCTGGAGAGAACCAGCCTAGAAATCAGAAAGTAACAAATTAACTACCCCAAATAACAAAGCAAAGAGAAGCATATAGTGTTCCCAAGAGTTATGAGTTCTAGAAGTCTTGCTCAAATTTTTTGCATGCTCACAATTACCTGATGCAATCATAAAAATGCCCCTTTCCAGAACACCCACTTCACCAGAGATGGAGCCCAGAAATCTGCAATCTGCTTATTTGTTTTTATGTTTATTTATTTATCTATTTTATTACCAAAAACTGAACCAAGGGCCTTTTTCTGTTGTTGTCTACAGACTCTCGCAAAATTGCGCAGGGTGAGCTCTAACTTGCAATCCTTCTGCCCCAGTGCTGAGACTATAGGTATGGTCAACCACAGCCAAAATCTGCATTTTTAAGGAGCACAGAGGTAGTTCTGAAGCAACTGATCTGTGAATCACATTTCTGGAAAACATGGAATAAAAGAAGGAAATCTTAAGAAAATCAGTAGTTGTCATTTTAAATAATCATTCAGCAGTATCTTATCTCCAGTATTTAGCAGGAGATGGGGCAGAAAATCAGACAAATATTATCCTGCCCAATGCACTTTCCTATCTGTTGTATACAAATGAAGAACAGAGGAAAAAATATGATCATATATGAGAAGCCTATTTCGATTATTCACTTTATTCCAGATCTTATTTTCCAATAGCCTTTGGTGCAGTGTAAGTTTTCAACAATGAAATTAATTTAGAAACAAAACCTATTTCACTTATTTTAAAAGTCATACGTAGTGATAAATCTCCAGTGATAAGAAAAAATACATTAAACTATTTCACAATTTCTTTAAATATTGTGATAACTCAGAGTTTGAGTTCTATTTGAATATGGTAGGCCTAAGAAACCCAGAATCTTAATCAGGGTTCAACCAAACTGCTTCTCTTGAATTTCATGTTGGGCAGATTTCCAAGTGTAAAACCATGGGTTAGATCTCAAAGAAAAAAAAAAACTTGAACTAGAAAATAAACCACGTATGAAATGATTTTATTAATGTAATAGTTACATGCATATTATATATGCATTTACACATATAATACATATAATATACATATAAAATTACATAATGTATAGTATTATGTGAATTATTTTTAATTGATAGCTTCCCCAAATGAAGGTGGAGAAACAAATACGATGACTTCTTTAAAGTTTTTTAAAACGCAAGTTTATTTATATCACCATTAGATATCATCTAATAAAGCAAATATCCATGGTATCAGTTGGCCGTATATTGACCCTCATGCTTATATCACTGTGTGACAGAAAAAGTAAACCTTTCTGTGACTCATCTTTGAAGGTAAAAAAGGACAATATCAGAATTTATCCTAAAGAATTATTGTAAGCATTAAATTAGGCAGTATGGATAGGATTTAGGACAGTGTCTAGATAAGTGCTAGTGGTGCTGGCAGTTGTAAAACAGAAATGATAGTTTTAATTTCAGACTGCTCTTAAGACTCTTTTCAAATCATTTTTTTCTTTCTTGAGACAGTGTGTCGCTATGTTGCCCAGCCTGGCCTGGGACTTCAGGGCTCAAGCGATTCTCCTGACCAACTTCCTGGTGGACCCACCAGCCGCTTCACCTGTCTCAAAAACTTTCATCAAATTAGATGCTCATTTTGTATTTATATTCTTAGCAGGTTCCTAATTTTTAATTCATTTATCAGCGTGAAGCAAGACATCATCCACAGCTATGCTAAATCTCACACGGTCATTGTTCTGGCTTGTTCTAATTCGTCAACTTCTGCTTGATGCTAGAGAATCTATATTCAGTGTCCCCATAAAGACTCTAAGACTGATAAGTCTCCAGGAAATAGCAGTAATGGTCTGCATGGGTATGATTTTTAATTGCCCACAAAATCTTTACTTGTTGTCATTTAATCCTCGTAATTATTCAGAAAAAAATGACTGACTCCTATAAAAGTCATTTTTCCATAAATCACAGCCAGTAAGTAAAGAACCAAGAGTGAATCCAAGGTCTTGTGATTCCAGAGCTCTTGCTATTTTCAATTTTAATAGCTTTTGTCAGGTTATTTTTCAAGTACCAAAAATATGGGGAAGATCTAGTGTCTTTTTACCAATCCTTTGAGATGTGATTCTGATATATTTTATGTAATTCTGGCTTTGGTTTAGAACTCCCATCATTGTCAACACCATGTAAATTCTGGGAATGCAAATTTAAGATTGTGAGGAAAAAAACCTGTTGTGGTAACAGGCCAAACTATTGCAAGCTGCCCTACCTTTGTCTAATCCAACATTTCTTATCTTATAAAGGTCCCAGATCTGGGAAAAGATTTTTCTGAGCTAATAAAGCTTTCCATATATTAGAAAGTACATTTGTCCTTACAGGTACATCTGATTATACATGAGAAAATCTGAAAAGCTAGTGAACACATCCAACCATCTCTGACAAAAAAATGATATAACTTTGACATCTTGCATACAAATTCAAATGTTTAATGCCAAGGCAACTGTATTTGAATTTCATATGTTTGAAGAGATGAACCTTGTGTTCACAGATTCTTTTTATGTTTTCAGAGAATAAAATGGCTCACAAACCTATCCACAGACCTTAATTCTTACAAAAGGGATTCCTGGTAAAGATAAAGGCCTCTATTTTGCCTCAGCATTCCGCACCAAAGATTTTCACCTGATTATAAACTATCACCAAATGTTTTAGAGTACTTCTTTTTATTTTTGTTAGTACATGTTTTCAGTACACAATGTTCACATGCCCTCTGTAGAGTTAGTACATGCACTTTACACATCTTAATACATTTTTTCACTCCTTTTTCCCCTTTCTTCCGTCTCCCTCCTCCCATTTCTTGATTCCCTCTCCATCTGAGAAAGATCTATCTCTCTACCTCCTATTATCCATCTTTTATTTTGCTCTTTATTTATAATTTAGGTTTCTCATAAAAGAGAAACCACGCAATATTTAAGCTGTGTTTCTGGTTTATTTCACTTAAAATGATGGTCTTAAGATGCAACCATTTTCCTTCATGGTACAGTAGTATTCTGTCATATATAAATACAACATTTTCTTTATCCATTCATCAGCTGATAGACCTACAGGCTGCTTCCAAGATTTAGCTATTATCAACTGTGCGACTATCAACATTGATATACATATTTCATTGTCATCAGAAGTCTTTACCTTTTTTGGGAAAATACCTTGGAAGAGTCTTAAGAGCAGTCTGAAATTATAACTATCATTTCTGTTTTACAACTGCCATGTGGAATTTCTTAATATAGAGACTTAAATTAGATAAAGGGAGAAATATATATATATATAGATAGATAGATACACGTAGACTCTATAGCCTCCCAAGGAAAATAACATATGCATACACATAATATTAGGTTACTGATGATGACTATGAAAAGAATGAAGCAGAATGATACGCTAAAAATTTATGATATTTAAAATCAAACTGCACTAGATATGATTTTCAACTGTATCAGTGATTTGGGGCAAGTTTCCTAACACTTTGGAGTTTCATTTGTTTGATTGCTTTTGGTACTATAGAATTATCCTGATAGTGCATATCTCACATAACTGCTATAGTAGATAAAGTGTTATGTGTAAATCATATTGCTCGGTGACTAAAGAATCTGTGCCATAGTAGTGGCTCTGATCATTATGAAAAATGAAGGGCTGTGTTGCCATCAAGTTTCAAAGGAGGCAGAAAGTAATTTAAAGAAATATTCTGGGAGTAAAATTTATAAAACTTGTAATTATTAGTGGGGAAGGAAGAAAGGAAATGTTGATACACATTTCTCAGACAAATGAGTTGAAGTTTGATGGTGTCATTAGTAAAAATAAAGATAAGGAAGCAGGAGAATAAGAATTAACTGATGATACGAACTGCTGCTCACAGAAAAGGACCTCAGTATGCTGTAGCCATCTTGCATTACCAACTTATTTTCTAGATGTTTAAAAATATAAAGAATGTGGAAGTCCTTGACCCATGGGTCTATTTTAAGCAATTTAAATTATATGGTCAGCAAAAGTGAATGATAAGAGTCATACTTTTCTAAAACTTCACATATGAAGGCCTCCTTGGATCATGTAGCTGGCTCAGTTACCTGATTATGCAAGAAAATCATCCAGAGAGATGTGAAAACTCTGGCTGTTGAGGAACAAATGTAATTGGGTGTACCTTAACTATGAATAACCATCCAAACCAAAGCCAGGTGTGTTGGTACATGCCTGTAATCCTGACACTCAGGAAGCTGAGGCAGGAGGTTCTTTGTAAATTCGAGGCCAGTCGACTACATAAAGAGTTCAGGGTCAGCCTGAATTACATAGTAAGACTCTGTTTCGAAAAATAATAGCAGCAACAGCAACAACAAAAAAAATCCAAACTAAAAATGAATGCAAAATTTCAAAATGCTTTCTATTAAAAGAGAAAAAAGGGAAATCTTCAAATACCAGGTGATGTTACTTGAGCTTGGGAGATTCTTTGATGAAATCCTCCATCACATTAAGAATACTAAGGTGAATGGAAAAGGTCTCAGCTGGTTTCATGGAGCACAAGTGACTTTCAACTGCATATCCTAGGGCAGAGCTGATAAAAGGAAATTAACAGGGTAAAAAGATTTCTCTATTCCCTGTGCATAGACTCCTGCTCTTCACCAAAGCACTTCATATATTTTGCATCCTTAAGGTGATTTTACTTCAGAAGTGTTTAGCACAGTATCTTGAAACTATTTAAAATGTAAATCTACTTTGATACACACTTTCCTCTGTGTTAATACAGAAAATACTCATGGTGTCTGAATTAACCTTAGCAGCATATCTAGGAAACAAGTGAAGAGACCATTATTGTACAGAGACTATTTTTCCCATGGAAAGTCGGTTAACTCCACTTACCCTGGCTGGTCACAGCAAATAAAGGCAGATCCTACACAATACTATTTACCCTCAGAAAGACAGCACTCCTTTAACAAAACACTGCATTTTCTGGGTCTTTTTATTTGAATCTAAAATAAACAGAATGGTTGTCCTTTTTACAGCTTTCATAAAAATACTTTGCGTAGCTTTTTCTAGATATTTTTCCCACTTGAACCTTGGAAGCTGTCTAGAATCCTAAATCTTATTTAATACCATTCCACAATTAAAAAGAAAGTAACAGAGTAGTCATGGAACGAACTCCCATAAAACTGCAGAATATACTTCTCTGACAAGTGTTAAATGTTCCTTGAGAGTATGTCTCTAATAAAAATTCTAACCCCCCAAAATACCTCTTATCTCATACAATATGGAAGTGATCCTTTAATATTTTCACTTAAAATTATCTACTCCCTTTGTAATAAAGTATCAAAGCAGAAAATGTCCATAATTCCATAACACATATGATTTTTATGACATTAAAACCAGAAAAAAGATAAATAATATGTGCAAATGGCATAACATTTTAAACACTACCAAAATACATAACATTAAAAGTCTCCCTTTGCATCACCAACTACAACACCAATTTCTTGCACATTCTCTGAGATAATTAGATATATAGTATAATCTTTTGAAATGTTTAAATTCATCACAAAAAAATTGCTCCATGTACTGCATTTTTTGCATAGTGTGTCTTGAATATCATTCCTAAGCAGTAAATATAGACCCAGTTCATTTCTTAAAGAGTCTGGCAATATTCCAAGGTGGTAGCTAATAGTTGTGTCCAATTTTATTTTGTTTTTCTCTTACAAAGAATGCTTCAATAAACACCATTTTTCTTGTGTGACTGTCTACAGGGAAAATTTCCAGAATGGAATTGCCTGGACTAACAACCTGCACATTTGAAATTTTCATAAATATTTCATAGAATTTCTTAGATATTGCAAAATTATCTTCCAAAAGATAAAAGCAATTTATAATCTTAACTGCTATATGAGAATGTATGCTACCTCCCATCCACCTTCCTAAATGTCACCAAATATTAACTAAATTCTTTAATGTTACCAATAGTTATGAATTGAACGGTACTCCCCCTCCTCCCAAAAAAAGAAGTCCTAACACCCACTACATGTAAATGTGACTATATTTGGAAGTAAGATCTTTGCAGTTGACCATGTTGAGATGAGTCATTAGCAGGGACCCTAATCTAATATGAATGCCCTTTTATGAATGGGGCTGTTAGACACAGTATAGATACACACATATGGAGAAAGCAGTGTAAGAGTGGAGATTGCAGCGATGTATTTAAAGCCAAGGGATGCCAAGGGTCACCAGCAAACTATCAGAATCATGGAACAGATTTTCCCATGGCTCTTGAAAGGAGTCAATCCTTCTGACATTTTGATCTCAGACTTTTAGGCTCAAGAACTGTGAGGCAAGAAATGTCTGTGGTATTGAGCACCTGTTTCGTGGTAAGTTAAAAGTAGTATCTGATGCTCAATTCGCCCTTTTTCCATTCTTACATCTTCACTTACTCTCAAACTTTTCATTTTTATACCAAGAACATGTGTTGCATTCAACAAATGCTGATAACTACTTGCCAAGTAAGTGCATGCATACAATAATAGGCCGACTGGTTATAATCTAAAGCACAAAAAATTATAGAGAAAATGGTATATTGTTGTTTAAACTGGGATTTTTATAAATAAATGAAATTGAACATATGATTATAATACAACTGGTCATTTGTCATTTTCTTGCATTAAACTACTTCATATGCTATGCTATGCTAATTTTTTTGCTGACTTGTGCATCTTATTAAGTCAGAGAAATTATCTCTCTGTCGTACTGCTACAAGTATGTGCCTAGTTTGTAGTTTACTTACAATTTAATACAGGTATTTTACTGTAATTATTTTACATTTCATAATAGTTTTATGCTATTAGATAATCAAACTAAAACTTTTTTAGGCTTTTGGTGTATCTTATTTGAAAACAACTTTGTAATTTCATTTATAGATAAATATTTTAGAATTTTATTTTTTACATTTAGATTTTATACATTTGATTGAATCATACATCCATCAAAATATGTAATATGCTAGATGTGGTGGTACACACCCATAATCCCAACACATGGGAGGCTAAGGCAGAAGAATGATTTCACATATGAGGTTGACCTGGGCTACACAGCACGATCCTATCTCATCAAATCAAACACAAAATCAAAACAAAAGTATGTAATATTAGCACTTTTATAAAGTTCAACATAATGATTTGCTTCTTGGTGTGAATGAGGTAGTAAATCTAGAGTTCTTTTTTCCTATTTGGCTAGCCATGTGTCATAATACTGTTTCATGTATAAATTATTTTTCTTAATGTCAATTGTTATTTGTAATATATTCTATTTTTTGTGTTATAGAAATTTTATAACTATGGTAAAGAATACTGCATATTCTTTTATTAGATTTATTAAAAATGAACCTAGGAATCAATTGGAAAGTTTTGCCTCTTCTTAAAATAACAATTTTTCAAATGCACACCATCACTATCATTTTGATTGATGTAGAAAATACATTTGAAAAAATTCCATATACTTTTCAGAAAATAAAAAATTCTTAAGAAACCTAGGAATAGAATGAAACTTCATTCTGAAAGGATGGCCCCAAAAACCAATGGCTCACATAATACTTAATGGCAAAAAACCAATGCTTTTCCCATAAGATTAAAAAATTGAAAAGGTGTGAGCGCTCATAGCATTTATCTAACATCATCAGTATTAGAAGACTTGGTGAGTATGTAGGTTAGAAAAGGAAAGAAAACCAACACAGGTTAGAAAATAAGAAACAAAACTGTCCATATTTATAATTGCTTATATAGAAAATTCCAAGGAATCTATAAAACAAGTGAATAAACTTCATAAAACCAGCTTAGTAAGGATTCTAGATAGAAGATGAAAACAGACATAAACATATTTGAAATGTCTGCCTAAGGCTTAAAGAGATAGATAACATGAAGGAGTTTTCTGGGGTGATTGCATTATTTTGTATTTTTATTGTGATGGTGGCTACAAGAATGGATGCATGTGATAAAACTTTAGCTACATACTAACATTTTTTTTGCAAGTAATTACAGGAGAGTACTATGATTTGTAAGATAAAGTATAATATTAATAGATGCCCCAAACCATCACCACAAGTTTTAAAGTAATTTACAAAAATACAGAGTATATGGTTTCTTCAAAAAAGTAAAAGTAGAATTTCCTTATGATCTAGCATGAGAAGGAATCAACAATTAATATATGTGGCACAAATTTTAAACCATGAATGTTATAATTCACAAAAACCTACATAGAAGAAAAAAATTATACACCTCTTTGCCATGATACATCTCTTTATTCAATTCACTAAAATTCACTTTCTGGCAGATAAGTTAAAGAGTATTTCATTTAAATCAAAGCTACAAGCTTCCATGCCTGACTTCACTTCTCTATCTTTATTTTTATACAATATAAGTTTAAAGTTCAAGTAGTCCTATAGGGCCTGTATTGGTTTGATCCTGTGTCCCCTCAAGGTCTCATATAATTTGGATGGGGCTGAGTCTGGCATTTGTGATTGATTTGTTGTCTAGCGCTGGGACTGGCTATGTGAGTGTTGCACCTGCCCAGGGGTGGACCAGACATACAGTTTAAGGGCAGGAGGAACTCATGTCTTCACTCTCTCCTCCTCTCTCTCTCTCTCTCTCTCGTCAGTTCGTCTTGCTGTTTGGTGACCACCACAAATGGCTGCCCCGCCAAGCCATGCTGCCTTGGAGCCAACTGAGTATGGACTGAAATCCCTGAGAACTGTAAGAAATAAACATTTCCTTCCCAAATTTTGGGCATCAGGTATTTTGCTTCAGCAATGAGTGAAAAGTAACTAAGACAGGGACTATAAAGAAATCTTACAACAAAATTCTTCCTCCCTAGAAGTAACTATTTTCCATAATTGTAACTGATTTTTAAAATTTACCTCAATGACACTGAGTAACCTATTTCTAAATCAAACTAGTTTATGAATTTTAAGTGATAAACTTTCATCTAAGTATGACTGTATGGGTATTATAAGATTTTCTTTCAAACATAACATTTTAAGGAGCATTATAAGAAATAGAGGACATTTAAGAGATCAATGCTACATTGAACTCATGTAGTCAAATTCAACTACTCTCTTATTTTTAAAAATTGACTCTCATTTAATTTATCCAAAACTCACATATGTGTTACTTACTATGTACCAGGACCTTAAAAATTTTTAAAGAAAAATAACACTTCTGATTTCACTGAAGCCAGTGTTGACTTGATCAACAAGCAAACTAATCAGTTTCAATTCATAAAAGTAGTTATGACTAGAAGTGTACATTTTGGTGATTGCTCAGTTGCTACTGAGTTTAGAATGCTACTATTGCTATTTATCCGGGAAAATTATACATCAACATGCAAAACAGAATATCAGTTATTTCTCACATGGTGAACTTTATATTTCTTTGCCTATTGTTGTTATGACTATAGTTCAAAATAAGGATAAAAGTATAATAGATTATCTATGAAAAACAAAGCTATACCTTGAGACATGGTTCTCCTCCTCATATTTTTCAGTGCGAAATTCCAATTTTATGCCTTCCAGGCACATTCTTAGAGGTTTACTAGTCCAGTGTCTTACTAGTTGTAACATCTGACTTGTGCTTGAACATATGCGGGGATAGAGAGGTAACTATTGTACAAAGACACACATCTCATATTTGGAAATTAATAATCTTTAGAGATATTGTAAGGCCACTTTTAGAGTCTCAAGATTTATCACAATGAAGACAGACAGATGGAAACAGATGAGTGAGCAAATGAATTGATGATTGATGTTCAAATCCATTTCCCAATGGTTTCAACCCATGTATTTTTTTCTCACTTTGAAACTGTAGAAAAAATAATTTTGGCTTCTGAGTTTATAATAAATTTATACGGATTAGTATTGGGAAATTGATAACTTGGAAAATTAATTCTGTTGTGAAGAGAATGTTCTTTTTAATGTAAGAGTCATTTTTAAAGTTCCCTAAATTATTTAATCATCTTTGAAGAACAGTCATACTACCTCTTAGACTTAGTTATGGGTATTTTATGGTTATTTTTAATTTGTATTACAAATAGAATCATATCAGGCCAGGGTATGTTATTGCTCACCTAACAGACCATAGTGGAGCACAAACATAACTTTGCATGTACCTTGCAATCAAAAATTTGCATTATTTGCTTTAATCTGATATCCTTGAACAAGATCTTTGAGTTATGCCTGTATTTCTTAATGTTTGCTGATTAAGAGATATCAATTTTGTAAATGATCACTTTGCAGAATTTTCTAATTTATAATACTTTCATGTCCGTTTTCTTATGTAGGTCTGCACACAATCATGTTTGCTTCCTTATCCTCGGTACTTATTTTTGTTTTCTTATTTAATTGCATTATTTTGTATTGGAACAAAGTGCTGAAAAAGAAAGAGAAGTGTTGACAGGTATTCTTGTCCTATTTTCAATATTTAAAAAATATCTTTCATCATTTTGCCACTAAGTACTAATTCTAAGCAGGGAATGGAGAATGGCTGAATTGTAACCTTTGAGCTTCCATTCTGCAATCTTTCAATTAATTTTCTCTGGTGTATAGTACTAAACCCTGGGCTTCACACAAGCTAAGCAAATGCACTACCACTGAGCTATAGCTACAGCCCAAAAGTAATCTTGAAATTCTTGTCTCATATGGTTGTTGTGAAAATAAGTTTCTTCTACATCAATAGGTCTGGACCATGGTAAATATTTAATGAATGCTCTACAACCCTTCTAGAAAATTTTAGATGCCTTTGTGATTTTAGTTATCTACTGAGGGAGGGACACTGTTTCTATTGAAACAAAACTTATTTAGACTAAAAATATTTAGGGACATTTCAACCCTCGCATATTTAATATGCTGCTACAGTGAATGAGATCCCGCGGAAGATGCGTCTGTCTCGGCTGTTCCTGCAGACTCCCTTACCCGCCCTCTAACACACCGCACCCCACTGTTGGAGTCCACATGATAGCAGATGCTTTCATAGACATTATCACACGCTGTGTATTGCTCTGTGAGTTTTGTTGGGGCTCAGACCTCACTACCCCCAAATACCCCACCTTTTCCTACTCAATATATTTAGCTGAAGGAAACAGAGCCCCTCACAGAAGCAAGAAGCCCACTCTGAGCTTCTCTGTTCTCCCCACGAGCACAGTCATAAAGGAATTCTTTGGCCTTCCTCCTCTGAAGGTAGGTCATAAGATCTTCATTTCAGAAGGGTCCAGCCTTTTCTGGGAGGCCAGGGAGAATCGGAACAAAACAGGCTCTGCCCAAACCCCCAGTAGGCCTTATCCTCTCGTCCTCCTGTGGTATTTCTGTACCACTCACTGTCAATTAGAAGTCAGTTTTCCTTACACCTTTGGGTCTTCATTTCTGAATACTCTGTGTCATGTAAAACTTATTATTAAATTAATGTCTGTGCTCTTCTCTTGTTAATCCATCATGTGTCATAGAAGTAGCAGTCATGAATCTTGTGACAGGCGAGGAAAAGAAACTACTTTTTGCCCCCTACATATTTAATTTTAACACTTTTATTCCCATTTTATCGCTGAGGAAACAGAGGAGCAGAGGTTAGGAAACTCCAGTCTGGTAGCAGTCAAGGCACAAATTTAGGCAGTCTGTTCTTAAGTCCATATGGATAGAAAGCATGCAATACCCCCTAGTGTGGAGCCCATACTTCTTTCCACTCATTCATTCAGTATCTGATATTGATTCTATTTCTTTCACACCTGTACTTTCCTTTTTATCTGTCTATCAGGCACCTAAGGTAAGCCCTCACTACATTCTCCTAATGACTGCAACTGTCTCATAATGAAGTTGTAACTCCTTTCTCCTCTGCAATATACCCTTCATTTTATCTGTCACTCTTCTGCCAGACTAATGTTTTTGAAATAGAGTTTAAGTGCAAATATCTTAGCTTGACATTTATAATGTCCCATACAATCAGGATTCAATCTAGCAAACATCCTAAAATATTTCTATTTTATATTTTATCCAAGCTGAATTTTTCATCATTCCTTGAGAATGCCCTATACTTTTAAAATACTCATTTGTTTCATAAGCTATTTTTCCTACTAAGATTGGTCTCTCCTATCTCTTTTTTAAATCACTTTTAAGGAGTTTTTCAAATATGAACTACTATAGGAATCTTTCCTCCAGCCCCAGAATGAAGATGGTTTTTCCTTCTTGCCCTACCCTCGCATTTGAATTATGTTTGTGTCATGAATTGTGTTCTATTTTACACTTAATTATTTGTGGGCATACAATCACAGTTTGAGCTGGTGTGCTGATAGAATATTTGCACAGAAGATTGTATTAAAGTCAATTTAGGGAGAGTTTTTAAATTAGGTTGTGTTTGGCTAGGCAAAGAGGCTAAGGAACACATTATAGAATGAGTTTTTTAAAAGTGGCAGAGAAATAAGGACATGAGACAGCTAGAAAGAAAAATTTATAGGAGAGCAGGTGGAAAATGGAACAAGACAAAGACTTTTAATTTTGTGTTAAATTATTTAACTTTGAACTCATATGCAATGGAAGACATCTGAAGGTTTTACACTCAGGAAGGGAAGATACATAAGTAGTGTCCTGGGAAAGTTAAACTGGAACAAAGTCCAGGATGAATCTTCAGATGGGAACACAGGAGACAAGGGGGTACCAGTGGTGGAGCCATGATGAAAATTCAATTATCCTTCCAGTTAAATTTAAACCACTTCTTAGAGGTGATTGGCCAGAGGGTATTGCTGTATCGAAGAAACTGTCCCAAAGCAGCTACTTAACAGCAAGATCTTTCAGGTCAAAAGGATAATATCCCTCTTGGTAAATTACTTCATAATCAAGTTTGCTCTAACTGCAAGGAGTTTCTGGACTGTTATCTATTGTTAATAAAGGCTTGCACTTCCACAGTTCTCTGATTCTTTTCATCCTAACTCCTGGAACCCCATTTCTGCAACTCCTGAATGGGGAAATGGAACCAGTATTTGTAGAGGGATTTCTAGGCTTCACATTTAATCTTCACAACAAGGCAACAATTTAGATGTTACTTTCATCCATTTTATAGTCTTGGCAAAGGAATTTCAAAGAGATTATTACATAATTTACCCAAGATCATACAGCTGGCATATAGTAAAAACAAAAATTTGATTGTCAGTCTTGCTCTTAAAAATCTCTTTCCCTTCAAGTCCACCATGACCTCCCCTGTAAAATGAAGGCCTTCATTAGACACACTAGTTAGGATATTTGATGGAAGCTTTGTAAGAAGTCCTGTACTGTTAGTGGGAATATGAATTAGGGCAGCCATTGAGCAAAATAGGAGGAAGGTTGCTCAAAAAATTAAAAATACAATCACCATATGATCTAGCATCCCCACTATTGGGTATATAACCAAAGAAAATATAATGTTTAAAAGAAAAATATACCCCCATGGTTACTAAAATAGTATTCACAATAGCCAAGAAATGCAAACAATCTACATGCTCATCAACTGATGAATGGAAAGGGAAAAATGTGGCAATATATATATATTCTGGACTACTATTTGACCATAAAAAGCATAAAATTCTGTCATTTGCAACAATATGAATGAAAATAGAAATCACTGTTAAGTAAAATAATCAATCCTATAAAAAGTGGTTCATAATTTATGCATATGTAGAGCCTAAAAAAGTTGACCTCATTCAAATTGAGAGTAAAATGGCAGTGAAAAGAGGCTGGGAAGAGTAGAGGGGAAGAAGGAATAAAGAGAAGTTGGTTAACAGGATCCAAGTTATAGTTACATAAGAGAAAGAAGTCCTGGTATTTTATTGTATAACAAAATGATACTGATGATGATAATGTACTATATTTAAAAACAAAAGCAGAAGGAAAGTTTTTGAATGTTTTCATCCTAAACAAGTGCTATGGTTTATACATTGTGTCAACTTGAGAAGTCCAGAAGCTTAACTAAGTAACTCAGCAGCTCTACATCCTGGGATGTAGAGAATAAGCAGTCACCTGTTCGTTATGTCAATTTAAGAAGGTCAAAAGTTTAACTAAGTGATTCAGCAGGGGGCCAGGGTCCCTAGTTTGTAACAGCCTCAGCCTGTGCAAGAGGAGGACACACAGATGGTGTGAGTACTACACCCACCCCAGGGGAGCAGCCTGCATACAATAAAAGGCAAACGAGAGGGGACTGATTGCTGCTTCTTCAGAGGAGCTCCAGTCTTCGCCTTCGGCTTGGACATCGTCTCCTGGCTTCTGGCACAGACTGTTCGGCTTCGTCGTAGACTCTTCAGCTTTCGTCATAGACTCTTCAGCCTTCCATTGTAGATTCCTCACTGTTCCATCGTAGACCCATCGGCCTCCTGATACGGACTTGAGGACACTGCAGTAAGCTCCAGCCCTTGGGTTGGACCCTTCACCCTCCAGCTTGCAGACACCCTCTGCATGTTCCATTATTCAACTTTGTGGCTGACCATTGTGAGCCAATCTTGTAATTTCTTATACAGTTGTATATCTTGTGTTTTATCTGTTTCTCTAGTAAACCCTGACTGACACCAGAAGTGATCACTGCTTGAAGAGATTGATATGCTTACCCTAAATTGTACATGCTTCAAAAATCACATGGTACCCCATGTATTTCAAACAGTTTTTTCAAAGTTCCCTATGCTACTGATTCTGGGGAATCAGGTCCACCATTTACAATTTAATAAGAACCCTTACTCATTACTTGTAGAACTAAGAATGATTAATTTGTTGATAAACTGGTGGTTTGCTTCCTTATGAATAAAGAAAACAAAAATTCATCACTTTCTTCAATTAAAAAAGAAACTTGGGGGGCAATTCACCACAAAAATCTGTTTTCAATTCATTTTTACACTCCAACTATTAAAGAGGAAGGTGATATGGTGGGTAGCACACTGTTTTTTGAAGCCTCAATGACCTCCAGAATTACCAAAAATACTATTTTCAGTATGACTTCTTTGGTAGCCACACTCCAAGATGGTACCCAAGGATTCTTGTTCTCATGGAGTCACTTCCTACATCCCATGAGAATTGGCCTCTGTGACAAGTAGGATATGGTAGTAGTGGATATGGTGAGACTAGGTCACAGGACATTGTAGGTCCTGCCTCTCCCTCAGTGATAACTTGCTTAGAGAAAGCAGTGGCTGTTTCTCAGAAGCCCATGTAGAAAGGAGCTGAGATCTCCTGCTAAATCCATGAGTAAGCTTACAAAAGGATCATTTACCCCAGTCATGCCTTTAGATGACTGATGTCCCTATCAATGTTTGGACTGTGACTTCATAAAATATGTTGAACAAATCTATTCAGGCCATTTCAGAATTCTTAACTCAAAAAACGAAAGGATATCTCAGTTTCTCTCTTTGATTTCCTTTAATTTCTGGAAGCACAACTGCAGGATGTAAGGAATATTTCAAGGTTTAAGAACACTGTTTAATTGTTCCACACTTCAGAATGTGGGTGTGTACATGCTGAATTGGCAGCATAATTTACAAGGTCCACTGAAAAATGAAAACACAAATTTTGTTGTTTGAAGATACTCAGAATTTCAAAATGGCCGTAACAAGGCATTAAACCAAACATGAAGCATAGTTTCTGACCACAGAGCCCCGTCCACAGTTTGCAAACTTATGAAGCCTGTCATGTGTTTCATAGTCATAACTAATATTTATTGAGTGCTTATTAAGAGTCAGGTACTATGCAAGCATACTTTATTTAATTTTCACACAACCCTATAAGTCCCATTGTTATCCCAATTCAAATGGTGCTTATGGGTGGGTTGACTAATTTGCAGAAGTTCAACAGGTATTAAATGACAGGACTGAAATTCAAACTAAGGGTAGAAACCCTTGAGTTCTGACATAAGATGGCTCATTTCTGCCTTAAAAATATTGTTCTATTTACTATTGCAACATAAAAAGTTACACACAAATTTAGCTTCTAAAACACCATTTTTATTCTGTGTGTTAATAATTCAGGAAAGGCTTCACTAGAAAGTTAGCACTTGAGGCTTTGATACCATTACAGTCAGATTTTGAATAGGGAATCAGCCATCTGAAGACTGGATTAGACTATGCATCCAGGATAGGTCAGTTCACATGGCACTTGGTTAGTACCATTTATGAGCCAGGAATTCAGTTGTCAACCAAGACACCTACTCTTGGATTCTTCAGTATGGCAGTCTTAGAATAATTGTATCTCTTGTCTTGTGGTCCTTTTCCCCAGAACAAGTGACCCAAAAGAATCAGACACGACATAAATGCCTGCTTGGCAGGCGTGAGGTTGTGAGTTTGAGCCCTGGTACCAACAAAAAAAACAGAAAGAAAAGAAAGAAAGAAAGAAAGAAAGAAAGAAAGAAAGAAAGAAAGAAAGAAAGAAAGGAAGAAAGAATCAGACAAGAGTGTCACCACCTTTTCTGACTTATCCTTGGAAATTAAAGTGTCACTTCTATTGCATGTGTTGGTTATAGATGATGACAAAGTAGGTCTTTGTTTAAAGGAAAAGGACATAAAAACATCATGTGGGAACAATCATTCTCACATCTAAATAAGAAAAGTGACAAAGGGTTTGTGGATACATTTTTATTAGTGACTTACATTTGTGGTGCTGGGGATCAAACCCTTATCCTTGAACATGCTAAACAAGCACTTTACCACCAGCTACATCCCTAGCCCCAATTCATGGGTATGTTTAAAAACATCACAACAATTAATTGAATAGTTATTTAGAGTCAGTGTATCTATTTGAAATTTGCTTCCATGAAGTATCTGCTTTAGCTAAGGAAACTTAAAATAACCTAGATCATTGTTTATAGGCACCTGTTAGATCTGATGATTGCATGGGTAACATGAAAAGAGGAAAGTTCAACTCACAATACTTGTTGATTTTATTAATTAATTTAGGCAGTCTAATTTATAAGCAAACATTTTGCAAGACCTTATCATGGTAAGCGTGATTTATCCTTGTGTCCTCGTGATTAATGTTCAAATATGAAAACAAGAATAGCATAATTTGTGTTAATAAAAATATTAGTGACAACTGCTACATTTACTCACCATTTCTTTTATACCACAAGGTTGAATGCGCATTGTTGAGGAAAAAATTAATAGTTTAATGACTCACCATTACTTTTTAAAATTGTGAAAAATGAAGTTCAACACTGTATGAGTTTGTGATAGGAAAGTGAAGAAAGAGAGAAAACAGCAGAGAGCGATGGGTAGGAATTAATAATAAATAGTTTGGACCAGGGACTGGCAAACCGTACTGTCTGAACAATGGAGGCTAACTATGGACTATTCTGCTTTTGTATGGTCTGAGATCGTAGAATGAATTTTACATTTCCAAATATTTGTTAAAAATCAAAAGATAATATTTAATGGCATGAAGATTAAAGAAATTAAAGTGTAATGTTTTTAAGTTAAATTCCACTGGAGCACAGTTACTCTCATTTGTCTGCCTTATTGTCTATGGCTGCTTTTGCACTACATCGTCAAAGTTGATCAGCTGCAATGAAACCTGTGTGGTCCACACCACCTAAAATATTTACTGTCTCCCCTTGTGCAGAAAAAAAGTTGCCTGTCCTGTGTGAGACAAAACGAGAAGCACAGTAGATGTGAACTGAAATAATAAAGAAAAATTATTCTTATTGGCATAAAACAAAGAAGTCACACAAAGCCTATTAATAATGCTAGTAGAAATAAGTTTGTGAACATTTCTATAAATGTTTAGAAATACAAGAAAGTTTTCTTTCTGATTTTATACCTATGGTAAGTGAGATATTTGACTGGTAACATCTCTGTCACTCTGCCAGTATAAGTTTGCACATATCTTCAATAACAATAAAATAATTTTATATAGGTACAAATCAGTGGCTTTGAAACTGTATTTTTCATACATGTAAATGCCACAGATGTGGAAGTTAGAGAGAATAAAGATAGAAATGTTTTTTTCATTTTGCTCTTTTATTTATTTAGTACCATACTGTTAATTATTAAGTGGCCAGGTGCTCCTTGCAATATAGTTCCTATTGTTCTAGTTATCACTAGCAGAGGATCAGTGTGCAAACAGGTATCTCGAATGCAAATTATAATTTCATCCAGGGACTCATGAAACTGGAACATTAGCAATAGTTGGACTGTACATACTTTTGTTTAATCTGGCTATGAAGATAGATGCCCCAACAAAGAACAACGTTAATGACTATGGTCTGCATTCCCTCAGTGCCGGCATATCCAATCACAAATGAAAAGACAAGAGAACAGTAGTTTAGATACAATGAATGCAGGACCTTTCACTTCTAACCTGGATTGATTTAATTTATTCTGAATGACATTCTGATTTTATTTCTTATAAGAAATCAATCATGGTATTTTCAGGGTTGGTTGTTTAAATTTGTGAAAATAACTGGGGTTACTTAGACTAGGGACAGAGTTAGAGTGTCTTGTGGTGTCACACCTGGCTGGAGCTCCAAAAACTGAGACACTGACAGGGATGAGCAGAAGTAGCTTCTAAGTAACAGAGGATGGAGCCAAGATGTTACAGTTTATATGGAGACTATTCCCCCAAAGACCTCGTGAGCTCATAAAAGGGGCTTTTAGAAGACTGGACCAGGGAACATTATAGCTGACTTGCTGTTAGGAGGTGGGGACAGTTGGAGAAGGTGGGTTCCCTGGGCCTGTGACTGGAAGCGTTCATCTCTCCCCTGGGTTTTTCCTTCTCTCTATTTCTAGCCACCATGGCATGGGAAGCTATCCTCTGCCAGGGTCTTCCCACCAGCCAACTTTGAACTGAAACGTCTAAACACCGTGAGCTCAAATAAACTTCTCCTCCTTTAAATTGTGGGTGTCAGGTACTGTGTCTCTCAGCAAGGAGAAAGTAACCAAGACACAAAGAAATTTTCAAACACAGTTCCCAAGCATCTGGCACGTGTGGACATGATCTGCCTATGAAAATGAGTTGACAAAAATGTTTAAAATGATGCTAATAAATGTTTTTACATCTAACTTTCAGGGAGGAAAAGATACAGAGAATAGAAGCTAACGGATATCACGAATAAAAGGTGGACAAACCCAGAATATGAAATTTCTATTAGAACAAGTAAACACTGATCTGCTGTCCTAGAAAAGGGTAGGGTGCAGGAAGGGCTAGAACTCCTTTAGATTAGAAGAAATCTAGCCGTTTAAGAGATTTAAGTGTAATTTATAGTCCTTGACCATATCTTTATATTAAAACTACACTGAGATGTCCTGAAATAAAATGTTACAAGTATGAATAAGGAATGATTATTAAATGACACTAGGAACTTGTTTCTAAATTTGCTTGATAAGATTATGATATTATGGCTATGTAGGTAAATGTCCTTTTTTAAATTTAGAAATACCTACTACATTACTTAGGTAAGTTCTTCAAATTTACTTTTTGTCAAATTTACTTTAGCACTTGCTATATATAAAGATGATGAATCACTATCAACACGCACTTACTTGATGTATCTGTGCAATTCTACTTAATTGTATGACTAAAAATTTTATAAAAAATCTTTAAGAAAACTTTGGGATAGAAGTATTTTTTTCCAGTATTTGGATCAATCTTATGAATGGTGTAGGTGTTCATGACACACCAAACACACGCACACAGAGAAACTGAGTCCTGTGGTCTCTCCTCCCTAATCTTCTTTCCCGTTTGTAAATTTCACTTTATTCTGATGATATTCTTTATTGGGCATCCTGAGGATATTCTTACAGGATCATATTGATTTCTTTACATATGTCTTTAGTTATGTGTCTCTTTTATTTCTGAAACTACTGTACATAAAAACTCATTGGAAGGCTCTGTAAAAAACAGCATCGCTTTCTTCATTTGTTTCTACCCTTTTTGACTCACAGAGGTCTTTTTGTTTTATATTTGAAATTTGGCTCTTGTAGCTCTTCTCTTAGTTACTTTTTTCATTTCTGGGACAAAAAAGCCAACACCCATGATTTAAAGGAAGAAAAGTCTATTTTAACTCATAGTTTAGAGGTTCCTGTCCAAAGTCAACTAGCTCCAAGGCAGGGCAACACAGTACAGGGGCACTGCAGAGAAAGAACAGTCCTTGGTATGGAAGACAGGAAGCAGCATTAAGGGAGAAAGAAGGCCATGCCCACAGTGACCTACCTCTTCCCACCAGGCTTCACCTCCCAACATCACACCCAGCTCTATACCCATCAGCAGAATAATCTACTACCACACATCTGTGGTCCAGTAACTTCTCGAAAACCCTGCCTACAAGCACATGAGGCTTTGGGGAGGCATTTAGATATACACCATAACAACCAACTTTTCTTAATATACTTTTAGGCTGCAAGGGTATGTTCATCTTAGCTCCTATTTGAATCTGCCTTCCTAACACCAAGGCACCTACCACTATGTTTCCAGGACAGCAGCACTCAGTCTGCCACCAAATTCTAGAACTTATAGTTCATTAACCAATTCTTCCTGATGGTCCAAAATCAGGTTCATAATAGCATAGTAGTAAAGTTCTAGCTCTAATTTCTGAAATATTAAATATCAATAAAAGAACTCATGAATTTAATTTTAGGTGCTTTACAGCTCAAATGATTCACAGACATATAAATAATTGAATTCCCCAGTACTCTGGTTTGCATAAGACTTTCTCTCCATTTGGGAAATGTCATTTATTCTTTTATTCTCACTTAAATACTTTACTCTCTCAATTCTTGATTTTTTTTGCAGGTATTCCTTTATAGCATCATTTATTAATCCATCTTTTCTCTTGCCTGTTTTCATCAAAGATTTCTAAACAAATGAAAGAGTCATATTTAGAGAACTGAAATCTTCTGACTTCCTGTGAAAGCTGATCCCACTCTGTATCACTCAGCTATTTTTTCTAACTAATGTGGAAAAACAGCTAGGTGAGGATTTTGTTAAGAGATTATCAGCACCTATTAATGAGGAAAGGGGAAGGCTAGACATAAATGTCTACGTGACAGGATTAAGTTTAGAAATGGTGAATTCAACTCTAACCTCTATTAGAGAAGCAGGGTGAAAATAAATAAATGAAAAGAATTGAAGGAAAGGAACAAAACTACAAGAAAACTAAGCCTCAGTCACAGGCATGACTGCTGTGGGGTGCTTGAATCTAAAACCAATGGACCAGTTTGATTTTCAATTGTCCAGATGGAATCACTATTGTCATATAAAATACCAGCTATGTCCATTCAAGGGAGGATGCTGAGCATGAAACAGTATCCTGACCTGAGACAAGTCCTGACTCCACTATTTCCTCATCCATCAAATGCACCACAAAAAATAAGAATATTTTTAAGATCAATGTGGTAAGACTGCTCATATTAGACTAACCCATTTGGGTGGAAGAAGGAAGAGTCTCCGTGAATGGTGTTTGTCAAGGATGATAGCTATGCTTCAATCTGTAGAAAAGCAGTTAAAGAAAACATTTTAGGGAGAACTACTGAAACATGTCAAGATGCAGATATAATGAGAGAGCTACTGCAAATGAGTTTAAAACACTAGATGCAGGTTAATTCTAATCTGGGGTATTAATGAATTTAGAACCATGATCTCAGAGTCAGTTAGCAATCTGGGGAAATACTGAAAAACAGAAGACCAAGTTGGTTGGAAATAGATAAATCAGAAAAAGGATAATATGAAATCTATTAGGTGTAGATACATAGCAAAATTAAAATATTCAATAACTCATTCATATACAGCTAGCTAGTAAACACTTATTTTAAGAAATATCAAAGTAACTACTGAAGCAGTTGTATTCTTGAACCAATAGCTAAATACTACTTGCTAGTCAAACAACACAATGAGGCAATTTAAAAACACTGAATCTAGAAAATTGCATACAAAATGTTTTTCATTTCCAGATGATAATTGACAAATCAGAAAATTACAGAGAAACAGTCAAAAGCCTAATTGAAATAAACAATAGTTCACTAAATAAGCTAAATAAAAGATAAATCAGTAAAATCAATTGCTTTTCTATGTTTTGGCACAACTATTAGAAATTTAAGAGAGGCAAATTGAGAAAATGACATCTACCTGATAATGCATGAGTCAGCCTGTTCAGTTTCCAAAGAAAATTGCTGGGAAAATTCAAAACAAAAAAATTCTGAACAATACTGAAAATTAAGGCTATAGTCCAATCTGTGGCAAGAATTAGACCCTTATATTGAGGACAGTGCATATCAAAATAGTCATTAGAATTTATAGTTGTCAGACATATATTGTGCATTTATCTTTTGTGCTTGGGCAGTCAAGAAATAGACTTCTTTTCTATGAGAAAATTATAAATATATAGGGCCTTTTAAAATTAAAGTTTAAAACCTATTAAAATTTTTGAAAGCTTGAGTGGAAGAGCACTTTTATTCCATGCAGGACACCCTGGTTTCAATATCCAGCACTGCCCCCCACCAAAACTTACATAACATAAAATAAAACCACACAATAATATAAAATTAGAAAGTAATTTTAAAACAAACAAAAATAACAGATTGCCCACATAGAAAAAATAAATGAAAAAGGAGGAGGAATGGAGAAGAGAAAAAGGAAGAGAAAGAACCAGTGTTTTGAGAGGAGAAAGAATGAGTCAAAAACAGACAGCAGACCACACACAGCAATTTGGAAGCATTAAGCAAACTGCAAAGTTATCATAACAAATAAGGTTGGATTAATGGCAAAGATTCCTCTAGTGAATATTTACAAAATGCAACCAAATATTGTTTATAAAGATCACACACTAAAAGGTAACAAAATAGTTTTAAAATGTAAGCATGCAAAGAATGTTTAACAAATAAAATCAACATAAAAATAATAATGTCCAACTGATGTAAATGTAAGGACAATCAGGTGAAATTATAATATACCAAAAATAGTAAAAAAGAAAAAAGAGTATACTAGTGCCTTAGTTACTTTTCTATTATTGCTGAGACAAAATGCCCAACACCCAAAGTTAGAAAGGGAAAGATTTATTTAGCACACAGTTTGTAGAGGTTTCAGTCCATAGTCGGCTGACTCCAAGGCAGGATATGATGGCAGACAAGTATCACAGAGGAGAAACAATTTATGTCAGGTAGAAGACAACAAAAGCAAGCAAGGGAAGACAACCTTCTTTTTGTCCCTTATATTGTGCTGCCACCCTCAGCTGGTGCAGCACTCACACCCTTCATCCTAGTCAGAACCACACCAAACCAATCAGTGGACTGATTTACTAATCACACCCAGTTAATCCCAGCATCACATGCTCTAGATTCAGTCTCCTCTGAAAAAACCCCATGGCTGCATGAGGCTTTGGGGGGTTTCTAGACACAAACCATAACAACTAGCATGAACCATTATGCATTAAAAAAAGACATACAACAAACACAGACCAATGTTTTTAGAAAATATAACAAGACATTTACGCAAACATAAGCTAATGGGAAACAATATACTGTTCTCAGCCTGTGATTGCTAGGAAAAGAAATACAAATTCTTAATTGGTAATAATCTAGTTCTAACTTTAGACACAAAAATAGCTTTTTTAAAATTATATGGTTAATATTTACTGGAGGAAAATGCCTCTTTCATCCATGCAATAAATATGAATGGCCAAAACGTTTTCCAGATAATTTCCTGACTCAAAGGCAATGCTATAGTGTCAGGACACAAAGAGCACTCCAATACTCTTTCCCAAAGCAGAAAACGTTCTGACTACAAGTAACAGAACAGAACAATTAAATATATACACACAAATGCACAGGCATACACATGCTTCTTCCCTCAGCCTCCTAGGGAGAACTGAAATCAAAACTTCAATTAAAAATACTTAGAAATGACAGGTGGGGATTTAGCTCAGCAGCATAAGCACCTGCCTGGCAAACGTGAGGTTGTGAGTTCAATTCCTGGTACCAAAAAAAAAAAAAAAAAGAAAGAAAGAAAGAAAGAAACCTTAAAAATGAATGACAATGACATTATAGATAAAAGCTAATGAGTAAGTAAAGCTTAACTCCAGTGTCAATCTGTGATTTTAAATGATTTTGTTATTAGATAGGAACTATTGCAATTTAATAAGCAAGGCATTTGACTCTGATACAAAATGCAAAACAGAATATACGTGTAACAAGTCCAGTTAGGATATAGAAAGTCAAAAGAGGCTGTGGCTCCATTTTAAAAACCAAAACAAATCAAATAAGCTGCAAAGTCAATTTTTAAGACAACTAAAAATCTGAAGCTAAAAAGAAACCTAAATAAATTAGCTCAAGAAATGAATTTCACAAGGGCTAAGAGACCATGGCTGCTTATGACCCAGGCATAGTGACAGGAATGTACCACAGATGACTTGAAGTATGAATGAACAGAATTTTAACAAACTTACAACCTTCATAATTTATTACATAGCAGAATTCAAAAGAGCCAGTGACAGAATGTATCCATGCTCACACACCAACTCCTTTTCCATAGTTTTTACTTACTGCAAAAGAAATTTCCAAACATCCCAGGAAACTGGCAGTCAGGATACAAATAAAAAGGAAATTGGCCACAGTTTAGGCAGGCTAATGATTTACCTGTAAGGCCAAAAATATTTCTGGACTCTTCAGTGCTTACTCTTCAAGCAACACTGATCCCAACTTTGAAACTGCTGAAGTTACTGGTGAAATGAATCAAATGAAAGGTGAATGTCTTACTGATTTTTCTCATTGCTAGACAAAAAGCCTAACACCTAAAAGTAAAGGAGTAAAGGTTTAATTCGGCTCACAGTTTGTAAAGGTTTCAGCCTATAATCAGCTGGCTCCAAAGCAGGGTGACATCGCAGAGGGGCATTGCAGAACAGAAGACAAGCAGCAGCAACAGTAAGCAACAAGTGACAAGCAAAAAACCTCTTTCTGTCCATTATATTTTATCTAGACTACCTACCCTTAGGCCAGGTAGTACTCACACCATTAATCCTAGCATAGCATGCTTGATCCCAGCATCACACACTAAATCCGGTCACTTCTGAAAAGTCCTTCCTGTGACTGCATGAGGCTTTGGGGGGAATATCTATATACAATCCATAACAGTGAGTGAATGAATAAATAAATAGATCAAAATTAACAGATAGTCATATGAACTTGTGTGCCTTCTAGTAAGTCAGCAAAAGAAGTGGAAAGTCCTTTTTAGAAGGTAAACATTAAATTAATGTCTAGCATCCTCCTATGCAAAATGTTCTCTACGTGATCACACATTGTAAGACATACAAGGAAGCATTAAAATGCAAATATCATCAAGATAGAATACGAGTAGAAGACTATCCGGACATGATTCAGAGATTGAAGTACAAACTTCGAAATAACTGTGACAAAAATGCTATCAGATCCAGAGAACAATGTAGAAAACATATATGAAAAAATAAAAAATTTCTGGTGACAACCTGGGCTGTACAGATAAAAAAAAGAATGAAATTAATTCTAAAAATGGAAAACATGACATCAGAAATATTCAATAGATATCCTTTTCTTATCCTTGGTGTTTGGGGAAAAGTATTCAGTTTTGGACCATTAAATGAGGTTAAATGCAGAGAGGGGAGTATTTTTTTAAATATACTCTCATATTGAAGGAATTATTTTTCTAGTTTTATGGAAGTTTATTTCATTATTAGTAAAAGTTGAATTTTGTCACTTTTTGCATTAATTGAGATCAAAAGTAGGATTCTCTAGAGGACTCTGACTCATTGAAGAATGGTAAAAACATTATTTGGGAAAGAAAAAATGGGACAAGGAATAATGAACCTTTGCAATGCTTTCAATGTTAGAAATTTGTAATAAACACTTAAGTATGATAAAACACTAATATAGTATTTACCAACCTGGACACCTGCTTCATCCTTATAAAATCCTTCATTTGTTTGATCTTTAAACTATCACAAATTGCATCTTCTCCATAAATGACTTGGTGTCTAGAAATGTAGTACAAAAGCAAATGCACAAAAACCTGTAATGATAATGAGCATGGTAATGTTGATGACAGTGACTGATATATAGATGAAAAGTATACACAGCAGGTTGAAAACTTAATTTCCATTTCATTACAGAAGAATACCTAAGAACAATGAGAACAAAAGAAGAAAAGTTATCAGAGAAAAATTAACTATAGTGATTTTTACATGCAAGATTCAAAAGGAAGGTGGGGGGATTAAAGAAAGAAATCACTTACCATAACCATTCACGAAACATGTAATAGGAAGAAGGAGATGCTTTGGGCACTGAAATAGTAGCAATTATATCCATATCTAACATTAACTTTAAATTTGATGCCTAAGGAAGTCTCAATTCACATTCCCAGGAGATAAGTCTAGAAACTTAATTTATTTATTGTCTTACCTTTTTTCAACCAGAATTATTAAACTCTCCATCAATGGTATTAAAGATAAATGTCTAATATAGACAAAAATCAATCATACCAGTAGTAAGACTTTTACTGTTTTGTGAATGGATTAGTTGAATATTTTGATTCTTTTTTGTTGTTGTTTTGTTTTGTTTTTGAGACAGCATCTTGCTATGCAGTTCAGGCAGGGTTTGAGCTCACTTTGTAGACCAGGATGGTTTCAAACAACAATCCTCCTGCCTCAGTCTCCTGAGTGCTGGGATTACAGGCATATGCCACCACACCTGGCTTGAGTACTTTGATTCTTATTCAGTAAAAGGGAGATGAATGAACCTTCCCACTTTACATTAATTCATTAATAATAAACATTAATTCTTTTATGTTTGGCAAGTGCTCTCCCATTTTGTACATTTTCCTCATAATTCTTAATATTATGATGGTAGTGGAAGAAGTGCCAGAGAAACAACAGTTGTCTCCTAGACCAAGAGCATCCAGGCATTCATGTCGCCATCTGTATTAATGCTAGAAATTTATTCTGAAACTATCTGATTGAATGTTCTCATTTTGATACTAGAGAAACTTCAAATCCATTGAGGTATCCTGAATCACACAAGTGTATTGACCTAAATTAAAACCACAGTCTATTTTTTATTTCATGGAAAAAAGATAAAACAAAATTTCATAACAAGATGATAGGAGAATAACAATAGTTAATAATTTGCGTATTATTATCTTAAAAGTAGTTACTCAGAACATGATATGGGCATAAAAAATTCTCCAATCAATATTAGTGTAAACTTTCCTTTTCTATGAACTAAGAGACACTAATAGTATAACTGACTAGCAATTTTTTCCTCTTTTTCCTTTCTTCCTTTCCCCTTTTCCCCATCCTAGCTCCTTTTTCCTTTTTAAGAATTTCTTCACATTTCACAATACTTATCATACATTTTACACCTTATTTACTCTTTCGGTTTCTCACATGAGTGAGAAAATAAGATGTTTACACGTGTGAGTGATTTATTTCACTCAATAGTCTCAAGTTGCATCCATTTACCTAGAAAAATCTCAAGTTTATCTTTCTTTGTGGTTGAGTAATACTCCATTGTATAAAAACAACACATCTTTTTTGTCCATTTCTCAGTTTATGGACATTTGAGTTGTTTCCAGGACTTAGTTATTACAAATTGTGCTGCCATAAACATTGGTGCACATATATCACTGTACAATGTTTTTAATTCTTCTGGGAAGATATCCAGAGGAGAATAGCTGGGTTGAGTGGAAACTCTAAGCCTAAATTTTTGAGGAATTTCCATACTCATTTCCACATTGGTTGCACCAGTCTGCACTCCCACCAACTGTGGAGAAGTGTTCCTTTCCCCCCACAGTCCCTCCAGCATTTGTTATTGGTTGATTTCTTGATAATAATCATTCTTCCGTGAGTAAGGTGGAATCTCAGTGTTGTTTTAATTTGTATCTCTCAAATTAGCAATAACATTGAACATTTTTCCATATATTTATTTACAATTTGTATTTCTTACAATCCTTGGCTTGAAATTATACTACAAAGCTACTGTGATAAAATCAGCATGGTATTGACCCCTCCCCAAAAAAGACCTGAAGACCAGTGGAACAGATTAAAAGATGCAGATACAACTCCAAACACACTCAGTCACCTTGTCTTTGACAAAGTGGCCAAACATAATCACTGGAAGAAAGATAGCCTCTTTAATGAATGGTGCTGGAAAAACTGGCCCTCTACACACCAAAGACTAAAACTATACCCATATCTATCACCATGCACTAAACTAAAGTCAGAATGGATCAAAGACCGAAATAATAAAGCAGAAACACTAAATCTACTGGAAGAGAAAGTAGATAGAAATCTGGAAGACATAGGTGTAGGCAGAGTTCATGAACAAAATCCAAACTACATGGGAAGTACTTTAAAAAATCAAAAACTGGAACCTCATCTTATTAAAAGAAAACTTTTACAATCAAAAGAAATCACCTATAGAGTGAAAAGCAAACCCACAATTTGGGAAAAAATTGTAACCAATTGTCCCCTCAGACAAAGGATTTCTATCTAGAACATATAAAGAATTGAAAACAAAATGGACCCACCAAATTCAAAGACCCAGTCCAAAAATAGCCATCTGAAATGAATACAACCACAATCTTAACACTACATTCTCTTCACAATTTTCCACTCTTTCTGCATTTCTTGATCCATCTTACCCTATGTTGAAGTGAGAATTGATTTATACTAGTCAGGGTTCTTCAGTGAAACAGAACTAGTGTAAAGGATGTGTGACTATAGGAAGGGATTTGTTATAAGAAACTGTCTCGTGCTAGTGTAGTGGCACCAGCATGAGTTGCCTTTAATCCAGCACTGAGAGCCAGGAGGATCATGAGTTTGAGACAGCCTGAGCAACAAGATTATCGAAGTGACAAATCCAAATTCTGTAGTCGAAGTTCACCAGACAGAACCGAGGGCATCTGCTTGAGAATTTCCTCTTCCTCGGGGAAGAGGCTGATCCTCCACTTTTTCCTTCTTCTTCTTCTTTGTTGTTGTTGTTGTTTTGTTTTGTTTTGTTTTCTATTCAGCCCTTCAAATGATTAGGTAAGTCCCAACCACATTATAGATGACAATAGGTTTCTTCAGTTTGATTAAAATGTTAGTTTCATCTAAAAACATCTTCTGAGTTGACACATAGAATTAACCATAACACAATCCCTCCAACAAATATCTTCCTTGTAATATTTTGTGGCTGATCCTGCTGAATGGGAAGATTTAAACAGCAGATAAAGCTTAATTTGACTCCTGTTTCTTCCCTCCCAGTAGCTAGACTAAAGGTATGAAAGGGAACTGGATTGAACATCCAAGGACATGTCCAGGAAGCAAGAAGGCAGGTCAGGTCTGGGGATGGGGCGGAGTGAAGGTGAGGGGACAGCACAGCCTTGAAGGGAATAAACATGCTCAAAACATAAAAGTTTCATATCTCAACTAGTATCTACAGCAACTGTGTGAAAATTACGTATATTCTCACATTACTCTGTATTTGAAGCTACAACAGTTCTATATTCATAGACCTAATGGGATGGTCAGGTTTATTAGAAATGAGATGATCAGGAGGGAAGACACTGTCTTCAGCTATTTTCAGGTCAGTTGTAGTCAGTGGCTCACAGACAAGCAAAATGCAGGTTCT
The DNA here is from genome assembly GCA_004363535.1 of Dasyprocta punctata. Taxonomy (NCBI): domain Eukaryota; kingdom Metazoa; phylum Chordata; class Mammalia; order Rodentia; family Dasyproctidae; genus Dasyprocta; species Dasyprocta punctata. Next base: position 5,964 of record RJWM01000848.1, on the reverse strand, counting down.
GTGATGAATATGTAAAGGTCACAGAAAATTGAAAGGCCAGAATATGGGTGGAAAAGTTTGAGTTAAAGGAAATTCATATAAAACTCCCAAAGACATATCTACTGAAGACTCTGTGCAGAGAATGTTTGTTTAGTCTCAAATTGTATGCATAAGGGATGAATTTAAAGATATCAAAATTCTATCTCTGCAGTTCTGATCAGGACTGATATCTGTGACAACAATGAAATTATTGAAATTTAAGAAGAATTTTATACATTATCTTTCATTTCCAGTCCTGGTACACTTGGTTTTCTGTTGTGTATTCAAAGCATTAAGTTTAGTTACAATACAATTCAAGGACATTGGTTTATTGCAAAATAACTTGAATATAAAACTAGTCTTTTTAGGGGCACCATCTGTTGTTCATGACACTTTAAATTAAGGAGATTTCAGTTTCTAAATATTCCACAGGAACATATGAAGAAAATTCAAAGGGTTTGAGTTTCTAAGAAAATACAATATCCCCTAAGCAAGAAATGAAACCCTTTCTTCAAAGTGTTTACACTAACAAAGAAGTGTTTAATTATATTTGATAGACATAGGTCTTTTTTGGAAAATCAAAATAATACATAAATTAGATCAATCTTTCTGTGAAGCAAGAAAAGTGACAAAATTCAGGAACATCTTTATTTACATTCCCATAAGGACAGAAACAAATGGGGGTCAAGTATCTTACCCGAAATCAAATAACTCTGAAAAGGCTAATTGATTTGGTCCTCCTTACTTAAATCATAAATGTGAGTCAGTTGTCCAAGGACAGAGTTGATCCTTGGAGGACAATGGTCTAATGGCTTTTCTTTGACGGGGTTAATCAGACTTCTCAGGCTCTAATGCCTCATTTTTAAATGACTTAAACATTCTAGAACTTCTCCCAGGAATAATTAATGCATACTAATTGAGATTCCAAAGTTCTTGCAAATAAGAAGTTATCTGGTAAGTATTTAGACATAAGACTATTAGTAGTAGTTTGAGCTGCTTGGATAAAGGGTTTTCAAGAACAGTTAAACTCTTACAAAAGAATTGGAGCTGCCATCTTTTGTGAACCACTCTAATCCATAATCATCTATCCTGTCAATAAACCAGTTAAACTGTGGCTTTGTCAAAGAGCTGGGGTCAGAAAGTATTATCGTAGATTGTCATTTTGCTCTCTACATGGGTGCACTACACATCATTTTAAAATGATATGTTGTGTTCAATATTTTATATGACTGAAAGATAACTCTAGACTTAAATTTATTGCCATACATACTTGCAGTTGAATCATATAATATTACTTCAAACAGCATTTTCAAGATCTCAGCTAGCATAACTGATAATAAACCATTTTATATATAAATTCATTTTTATCTCATTTTTCATTTGCTGCTTTATTGCTTTATAGGTATCTAAAATATTTTACACCTGAGAAATGTTTGACTTCTTTACATAAAATCTAATTCTACTGGAGTTGAATAAGAAAGAAAACTATTATTGGTCCCCTTTATGAAAAGTAATTTAAGGACTTTGCAAGTTTTTGTTGCTGTTGTTTAACTTGAAGTTGCTATGATTTGGAGAAGTCTCTTTTTACTGGCACAAAAAAATCAATGTTGTCTTATTGCAAACACTTGTTTTCAATATGGCAAAGAAAAGAATAGAAATGATTTGTTGTATTTACCTCTGGATTGCCGGTGTCCTATTTAAATATAAATTCACCCTGAATCTCAGCTGAAACTATATTTAATTGATCTCAACATCCCTCACAGTGACTATTCCAACACTTAAATCTCAACAATAATCTTATATATTCCAAGGTTTCAACCAACAACCTCACTCAACAAAAATCAATAAGGCGCTTTCCAAGACATTGTATCATTTAGTATATAGAGCAGTCAATAAACCAGGAGTGTTCTGATTTAAAGAAAAGAAGAAAGGTAGCTAATATGAGTAAAGATCACACAGTGACTACAGAAAGCTTTTATCTCTTCGAGATCAAAATATTAACTGACAAGCATCTGAAAAGAGATTTGTTCTCAATTTTTTTTCTGTTTCTTTCTGAAAGAATTCTGACAGTCTAACAATGTAATTAAGTGAAGAGAGACCTGGGTTTGTTAAGTGTGGAAACTATTTTTATATCTATTTGCTCACAATTTTAATGTAAAGTGAGATATGGGGCCCACCTCCTCATGTAATGTGGAGATCACTAACTATTATATTTTCAAATTTTCGTACACCTCAGGATCACTCAGACACAGTGATGACTGAATTCAAGTGAAAACTAAATTAGCCAAAGTAATTCTGTACAACTATTTTGTATGGTATATGCTTGATCCATATGGCATTGTATCTGGGCATTTAAGACCGAATACCAATAGATTATGTTTAATAAAATATCAGAAGATTCTATAAAAATAATCTACATGGATCAAATACATGATCACTTAATAACCTCCAATGTAATAGTATATGTATGTAATATTATATCTCAAGTAGACCTAAATCATGAAGAAAGATGATGCAGGGTGCACAGGAGATGGGCATTTGTGTTTATCTCACTCAGGTGAAGGTAAAGTGCAACTAATTTAAGGCAAATTAATTGGTCTCTACCTCTCCTTCTCACGTCTATAAAATAAAAATGATAACATTTTCCAAGAATCACAGGAATATCAGAATATTAAAAGTTTATCTTGTTCACCTATATGCTTGGAGTAATTTAGCAATACAATACTTGATTGTGCTGAGATGATTACATTTTCCTATTTCAGCTCTATATTTTTTGTAATCACTCAGTGGGAAAAAGAAGTAGGTCTCCAGCAAATTGGTCAAAATGAACTCTAATACTATCAGTTGACTAAGGGTACAGAGAGAAATTGGTCTTAATAAGGCAAAAGGAACAGCTAAAGGTAAAAAAAAAAAAAAAAACCCTCCAGGTGTACTGTGTTTAAATAATGGAAATAGTTTGTATGCAAAGAGTAAAGTGATGGCAATATGTAAAATAGTGAATATGGGTAGGTTATCAGAAGAAAGGAATTACAGGCTTCCAAGCACACAAAAGGTTAAATCGTGCTAACAGTAACATTAGTGAATAAAATTAAATCAAATAAAGTACTTAAATAAACTATAAAGAAACATTCAGGGGGAGGGGAGAAGAAAGGAAAAAGGAGGTAAAGGGATTGCAAATGACCAAGATATGTTATACGTATACGTCGATTACCCAAAATAGACATCACTATTCTGTATTACAAGCATGCACTAATAAAAAAATTCAGTCTTCAGGAAAAAGGAACAGTGTCTTTGGAATTTCAAGATTTATAAACAAAATTTTTAAGAGTTTCTGTTCTTGCAAACAGGTTTATAGAACAGTTCTAAAGCCCTTGCTACTTTCCATGTATAATAAATCACCTACTAAATTATTTACAAACCTTTCTTGAATTTATCTATGTTCCTACCTAATGGCACCTACTATATGTCTGGCATTGTATTAGGCTCTGATTAGGATTATAAGAGAATCTCTTGATGTAATCCACCATTTGAATATTTCAAAGAAGAAAACTGCAATCTCTCTAGTCTGAAAAACACCTATTTTGAGCTCAACTATAAATTCTTTAAATTTTTTTTCTTCCGATATTGGGATTGAACCCAGGGCCTCCACACTGAACGATATCCCTATCCCTTTTTTATTTTTTTATTTTGGCCCAAGGTCTTGCAATTCTCCTGCCTCAGTCTCCCAGAGTACTGGTCTTTAACTTAATTTCTAAAGTAACATGCACACATTAGAACAAAGGGTACGAATTTGTTTTCAGATAACATGATTTGTAATTACAACTGTTGGGGCACATGTTCACCCTTTGAACACCTTGAGGAGGGGAAAAGAACTTTCAAGGGCCCAGCTTGGACTGCAGCAGAAGCTCAACAGAATTCTATGGATCAGATAAGATTAATTCTCCTAAGGAAGGAAAGTGTTATTATAGAATATGGGTAAAAGGAATCCTAGATAATTTTAAGTAACTTATTGTATTACTATGAGGCCTTACATTCACACTATAAATATACTTTACACAGTTCCTGGTACATAAAAAAAGCTCATTTAATGTTAATTATTGTAGTGCGGACCATCTCTCCCTCTCCAGATGTTCATATTTTGCCTGTGAAGTATGATTAACTGCCCTTTCGAAACTATTGAAAAAAAATGGCTTCCTCTATAACGTTTTTCTTTTTCTTGCAGAGAAAGAATGATTTATCTGATTGGCAAAGTTTAGAAAAACATAGGGCAAGAATGAGGCTCTTCTGTGGGGACCCCCTTTTTGCAATAGCCTGTCCCCAAGAAGGAGAAACTCTCTTTGCCCTGCCATCATGCAGGAAGCACAGGAGATTATACCTTCTGCCTTTCTTCCTAGAGGCAAATAGAAAGCTACCACCTCTTTTATATATACTATGTTGTTTTCCCAGACATCTGGACAATTCTGTACCAGCTTTGAGTCTCTTCTTAGATGATCATATCAAATACTTGCTGTAGAAAGGTCTCAAGAGATTTGATTATGGTAGTAAGTCTGTAATTGGCTTTACCAGAAAAAGAAAATATTTATTATGGTACTATATATCACTGTGTCTATTTTTAATTTAATTCAAACTAAGCGAGAAATGGGATTAATCATCAAATGTTTGATTTTAAGACATCTTTAAAATCACTAGCACTGTTAATATTGCTACAAAGCATTAAACAAGTGACATCTCAGCATAATTTTAGATTGAGTCTTTAGGTTTATCATAAGCTTTACTAAAAGTTGTCTGCAACCCAGCCTTCTTTTTTTTTGGCGCCAGGGATTGAACTCATGACCTCACACTTGCCAGGCAGGCACTTATTCCACTGAGCTAAATCCCCAGCCTTACCAAAAGTTGTCTGATAGGAAAAAAGTGTACCCAACAGAATATAGTCAAGAGGAAGTAAAAATGCATATTGAAGATAGCAAGTTTGATAATGGGTAGTAGAATATTGCCTACAATCCTTAAATTTCTGTGATATAATGAAATTTGTTAACAAGCCTATCCTAAAAAACAACCAACCTTTAGAATCCTGGAGTTTCCAAGTCATGAAAAATAAAAACAAAAAGGTTTCAGAATAACTTGGAATAGGACACAACATCAATGTAGCTTAACATGCTATTAAATGAACAGCAGGATTCACTGAGCCACTTTGAGCATACCCTTAGATGCATATAATTTCTCAGAAGAAAACCAACCAGAAATGACATGACAAAAGTCAAAAGGTAGTCAGAAGGAGACAAAACTTCAAGTGTAAGAGAAAGGAAGGTATACAGAAAAATATTACTCAAAGAGGGTTAAGTTAGGAGAAAAAGCTGTAGATCAAATAAAAAGTCTTCTATGTTGTGAGGGGCCAATCATGGTGGTTTCTTCCACCTCTGCAGAATCATGAAATTCTTTACAACAGTCTTGTGGTCACTAAGAAAAGGGGAAATGGGTGTATTTTATTGACTTCTTGCTTTCATTTTTATTTTTAGCACTCAGACAAGAGAAGAATGGTCACCAATGGCAGTTAGAGCAAAGCAACGCCGAAGGGCAGCGTCAGCTCAGGAGGAAACCCTGTGCCTCCTCCTGCTGGTTCCAACATATTGGGAGGAACTTCTCTGGAAAAGCACCATAAAAGCATAGTCTTTGGAAGAGGATTTAATTAAAACTTTTACTCATTGCATTAGCACTCATAACTTAAACTACAATGTTCTTATTTTGTTAAACTCTCAGAAGTTTCAAAGAATTTATGTATTTAAAAAATGAGCATTGTTACATGGGTTGTTTTCTCCCAGAAAATAGATAGTAGTGAGAAATCTCAATCTACAATTAGAAATAACAAACAAAACAAGGCTCCATGACCGCTAGTATAAAAATTGCCCTATTATCACAACTTTATCAAGAATGTTGAAACTAGAAATT
>RJWM01000847.1:117374-184773 GCA_004363535.1 Dasyprocta punctata | reverse complement strand
TTCTGTGACCCATTGGTCATTTAGGAGAGTATTATTTAATTTCCATGTGTTTATGAAGTTATTGTAGGTTTTTTTGTCATTCATTTCCAATTTTACTGTGGTATGGTCAGATAATATGCATGGAATTATTTCAGTTCCTTTGTATTTACTTAAGCTTGTTTTGTGGACCAGTATATGATCTATTTTAGAGAATGACCCACGTGCAGCTGAGAAGAATGTGTATTCTGATGTTGATGGATGGAATACTCAGTACACATCTACTAGGTCCATTTGTTCACAAGCTTGATTCAGTTCTGCTGTTTCTTTGCTGATTTTTTGTTTGGTTGATCTGTGTCTCTGTGATAGTTGGGTGTTAAGGTCCCCTGTTATAAGTGTATTATTGTTTATTTGGTATTTGATGTCTATTAGGAATTGTCTTACATCGTTGGGTGCTCTCATATTCGGTGCATATATATTTATGACTGTAATCTCTTCCTCTTGAAGTTTTCCCCTAACAAGTATGTAGTGACCTTCTTTATCTCTTTGGATCATTTTCGGTTTGAAGTTTGCATTGTCTGGAAACCTAATAGCTACCCCTGCTTTTTTCTGGGTTCCTGTTGCATGGAGTATTGTTTTCCAGCCTTTGATTTTTAGTCTGTGAATTTCCTTTTGAGTGAAATGTGTTTCTTGTACACAGCATATTGTTGGGTTTTGTTTCTTAACCCACTTTGCTAGTCTGTTTCTTTTTATTGGTGAGTTGAGACCATTTACATTGATTGATAAAACTGATATGTATTGTCTCATCCCTGTTATGATATCTTTCTGTTGTTGGTTTTCTACATTTTCTGTTTAATTATTTGCCCTGCTTAGTGGTGTCCTTTGGTTGTTGTTCTTAAGATTGTGGCTATCTTTGTCTCTTTCTAGAGTGTCTTTCAGTACTCTTTGTAGTGTTGGTTTGGTGGCCATAAATTTCTTCAGTTGTTCTTTGTCCTGAAAGTATCTTATTTCTCCATCAGTTTTTAAGGATAGTTTTGCAGGTACATCAATCTAGGTTGAAAGTTGTTTTCTTCAGGATTTGAAATACTTCACTCCAAGCTCTTCTTAACTTAAAGGTTTGTATTGAGAAGTCTGCCATGATTCTGATAGGTTTTCCTTCATAGGTGATCTGTTTCTTTTCTCTGGTAGCTTTTAGTATTTTGTTCTTGTGCTGTATTTCTGATACCCTCATTATATGTCTGGGTGAAGATTTATTTTGTTTATGGCTAATTGGGGTTCTGTATGCCTCAGTTACCTGTATTTCAGATTCTCTTCGTACGTTTGGAAGGTTTTCTGCTATTATTTCTGTGAATAGTCTTCTCAGGTCATTAGTATTGACCCCTGCTTTTTCATTTATGCCTATTAATCTTATGTTATTTCTCTTGGCATCATCTTGCAGCTTTTGAATTGTTGTTTCTTGCTTCCTTACTATTTTTAGGAGATCTTTTCTTTCATGGCCATGATCTCCCATGCTGTCCTCAAGATCTGAGATTCTATCTTCAGCTTCATTCAATCAGTTGTTCAAACTTTCCATGGAATTTTTCATTTCCTGCATTTCCCTTTGTATCTGTTTCATGCATTCCGCTTGTGTCTTATATTGTCCATTCAAAGTTCTGATCATTTTCTTAAATTCTTCTATTTTTTTATCTTGCTCTTCTTTAGATACACACAACATTTCTTTAATAATGATTCTCATTTCATTTTTTACCTGAGAGAATATTTCTGATTTGAGGGAGCTTCATCGAGCTGTTTCTTTACTGAATTTTCTATCATTTTAGAAAGTTCAGTTGTGTGACTCCCACTGTCTTCCATTTCAGTGTCTCTTGGGTTTGTTCTTAGTGGCCTGGGGGACTGAGACTGCCTCTTGGTCTTTCATTTTGTAATTTTCTTCTAGAACCTGTGTGGCTCTGAGTCCTGCAAGGCTGACCACGTGTTCCCCTTGTGGGTTGCACTGAGTTGCGGGACCTGGTAGAGCTGGATCCTGTGAGCAGCTAGTGAGGACGTGCTCCCAGAGTGTGCTGGTGGAGCCTCCGCCTTCCTGGGTGGGGGTCAAGGCCTCCCGGTCCCAGGCAGCTAGGTGGAGCGTACCCCAGAGTGTGGCACCACCCGTACCCTAAGTCTGGCTGCAAGGAGTTCAGAGCCTCTGGTGTGCCAGGCAAGCCTGGGCGAGTCCTAGGCCTACAGTGCAGTGGCCTTGTTCCTGGTTGGGCAGGCCCGTGACCTCTAGGACCTGGTGTGCCCGCTGCCTCACTGAAGAATGTGCTCTGGTGGGGAGTGCACAAGCTCTCTAAGGCCCTGCAGCTATGCTGGCCAGTCCCTGATGAGCAGCTCTGGGGTCCTGGGCAGAGCTGGGCTCAGTACCTCTGTGTCCTGCGAGGCTGACCGACATTCCCCTGGTGGGCTGCGCTGAGTTGCGGGACCTGGTAGAGCTGCATCCTGTGCACAGCTAGTGAGGAGAAGCTCCCGGAGTGTGCAGGTGGAGCCTCCACCCTGCTGGGTGGGGACCAAGGCCTCTGGGTCCCAGGGAGCTAGGCAGAGTGTACCCCAGAGTGTGGCACCACCCAGACCCTGAGGCTGGCTGCAAGGAGTTCAGAGTCTCTGGTGTGTCAGGCAAGCCTGGGCAAGTCCCAGGCATACAGTGCAGTGGCCTTGTTCCTGTTTGGGCGGGCCTGTGACCTCTAGGACCCGGCGTGCTGGTCATTCCACTGAAGAATGGAGCTCGTGTGCATCCTGCGCTCTGGTGGGGAGAGCCCATGCTCGCCAAGGCCCTGCAGCTATGCTGGCCAGTTCCTGATGAGCAGCTCTGGGGTCCTGGGCTGGGTTGGGCTCAGTACCTCTGTGTCCTACGAGGCTGGCAGGGTGTTCCCCTGGTGGGTTGTGCTGAGTTGCAGGACCGGGTAGAGGTGGATCCTAAACTCTTTTTTAATCTATCTGTAGTTTGAAAAAAAGCACAACTGAAACTCTAGGTATTTTGCAGAATTCAGCAAGTTGATTCTAGAATATATAGAGAAAACCATAAGAAGATGAAATAGCCAAAACTATCTTGAAAAAGAAAAACAAAGTAGGGGGGGATTATGCTATCTGATTTTAAAATTAATTCCATATGTTTATTCGTGGCATTTTGTGTGAGCATTAAGATACACGGATTACTTTTAATATATATCTAACTGTTGTTGTGTGTACATGTTGGCAAGATTTTGCTTAGCAGACTTCTGGATCTATGGTTTGATGTCTGCCATAAATTTTTGGAAATATGTTGGTTATTGTTTTTTTCAAATGTGTTTTTTGCTTTTTCTCTCCCATCTCCCTTTAATATTCCAATTACATGTATCTTAATCCTTTTAATAGTGGATGGTCTGTTCTATTGTTTTCTTTTTGTCTCTGTTCTTGGCTTTGAAGCTTCCTGGTCTGTTCCTCAGTTTCTTGTACCTTTCTTAGCTGTAACCTACTGTTAACTTCATGTTGACCTAGGAACTGTGTGTGTGTGTATTCCCTAATCGCCTGATTGGTTCACAGTATTTGTGGTACAATGTAGGTTACCTTGGGGAATAGTCATTCAAAGGTGCTTCTGATTTTCCTTCAGGGGCAGAGTTTTTCCCTGTAGCTTCATCCATCTCGCAGATGTAGCTAGTGTCCTCTGAAGTCTGTGTCCTTGGAACCTTTCTGGAGAGGTAACTAGACTTTATTTTTTGCGTAAATTAAGAGAGAGAGTTTGGAGCAGTGCTGAAATCAGATGAATTCCCTGCCCTCAGCTGGGATAGAATCGACTCAGCCTTGCTGGGTGACATTGCTAGGAATAAACTTTCTTATCACAAGGGAAAAGCATCATGGAGGAGTTCATTATGGCGACTCTTCCTGTCTCATGGAGAGGGCCTAGGGAAGAAATATCAGGGTAGAGAAGAGAAGTGAATGAAAAGAAGGGATGGGGTATAGGAAATCTCTGTATTTTTCACTTAATTTTCCTATGAAATTTAAGCTGCCATTAAAAAAAGAGAAAGAAATAAAGTCTGTAAAATTCTATTCAGTGTCCAATGTTCTTAAATTAGTAAATTGGAGTTATTTTTGCTTCTTCTCAAGAAAGAAAATTCTGTACAAATATATGTATATTGTCTTAGGAATTGCATAGCTGGTATTTCAAATATACATCTTGGCAAGTCCTACTGGGAGTTATTTCAAAACTAAAATCCTGAATTCTTACTTACGAAACTTGTTTAGCGATTTATACCGGCTCACTGCTCAACACTATTGTTACTGTATGAGCAAAAGAGTCAGTTTTATCTGCAATGCAGAGGTCACAGACTCACTAACTACTCTGAGAATTTTAACTGGAACCAGTCATGGAGGACTTTTTGTTTTAAAAAGATGACAAGGTCCTAGTACCATGAGCATAGTTAGACCAGTGTCAAAACCAGTGTCCAGTTCTAATGAGAATTTCTCAGCCTTTCATACAGTTCAAGCTCATCTTCATTCTTTATTTCCAGATCACATCTGCCTCCTTGGCTGTGGCCTTGGGTCTGGACTGTCACCCTCTGGATGTGCACCCCTCCAGGATACTCCATGGTGAAAGATGAAGAGGAGGAGTTCTTCAGGCAGTTTTGACTTCAGGAATTTCCATGTTGCTTCTACCTCTGGATAGATGTTTCCGCAGAAGGAATTTTATGACTCTGGAATCATGTCTTATTGTGGCCCCAGCCCTGATGTCATACAGGATGCAGATTCATAGGTTCCTTGGTATTTATTCTTTTGTCTCTGAGTTCACTTGTTCATGTTTTCTTCCAGGAAGTTCATCTTCTGACTTCTGAGGACTCACAAACTCATGTCAAGACAAGGCTATGCCTTGTGTTTCTTTAATGGTCAATTTATTCCCGTCTCTGCCTTTACAGAACATTAGCTCCTTGTGCAAATGGGAACTGTCACAGAGAGAATATTTATGCCCCTCTAAAACTTCTGTGTTGAAACCTAATTGCCTAGTGGGACAGTATTAGGAGATCGGACTTCCAAGAGGATGTGGATCTCAAGGCCTCAATGGGATCATTGCCTCATAAGAAACTGCAGGGGTTTCCTTGCCTTTCCACCATCTGAGGACCCAGGGAGAAGGTGTTATCTATGAATCATGAAGCCCTTCCAGACATAGAGTTTGCTGGTGTCTTGGTGACTTTTCAGCCTCAAGAATTATAAGAAATCATTCTTCTCATTAAAGTCATCCAAAAAAAAAATAAATAAAGTCATCCAGTATATAGTGGCTTTCTTTCAGCAATGAACCAGGACAGACAAGCACCCAGAATAGACAAGCACCCAGGTTTATGGGATCACATTCTGTGCCCTGTATGTAACACATCTGTTTCAAAGAATTTGCTTCTCATTTCCAGCTATACTTCAAGAGGTGTGGATGTAGTTTCCTACAAAATTTTTTGGGAGGTTAAAATATCAGTGATATTAAACATGAAAGGGTTAAGCATCTATTATCTGCTGGATATTGTACTAGAAGTTTTCACAAAAATGAGAAATGAAGTCAATCTTTATTGAACATCTGATGAACACCAGATACCTTTATATGCGTAACCCATGTAAACCTTTGGTCCACCTTATAATAGTTTTGCTGGCATTGAAAGTGGAGACTAAGTGAAGGCATTGTAGCTAATAATGCCAGAAGCAGAGTCAGTCACAGTCTACTACACCTTTGCCTGACTTCTTCTTCCAAAGGAGATCATTACATAAGAACAGCAACAGGGAATGAAGTCAGGACATAGAATTCCTCATAATCAAAAGTGTTGTGTGGTTGTGCTTGGTGCAAGAGAAGGAGCTGTCTGTGTACAGCTCCGGGGGTGTGGCGTGACGTCGAGGGTGGAGGACGAGGCTGCCTCCTCTTTTTCTGCTCAGCTCCTTTTACAATCAAGACACGAATTCCAGATTGCAAAGAGTTTGATTTGTCTTAGAGTGGCCTTAAATCCTAAAACAGTCAAAGGCATAAAGAGCCCTGAATTCTGAATCCCAACATCTGGTACCTTTTATCAAACACCAGGGTGGGCCAGAAACTTCTGCCTGTGTCCTGTCATAGTCCAACCCATTTTTCATAATTTCTTTTGCAGCATTGTGAATGAGAGCCAGGGCCTTGTGCATGCTGGTCAAGCACTCTGCCCTGGAGCCTCTCCCCAGCCCTGTCCTAGCCCCTTTGGAAGGCAGGCACTAAGTTCAAATTGGGAACTCAGGGTCCAAGGATAAGCCATTAAGCCACTGGTGTAGAATGAAGCTTTGTGGAAGCCTGCAGCCTGCTGTGGTCACCTGTCTTGTGCCTGGCTGCCTTTTCCAGGCTAATATTCCATCCATATTTCTCTATGCATTACTCTCAAGGCCCCAGATGTCTTGTGGACCTTGTAGCTCAGGTTTTTACCCACCTGCATTGCAGTTGGGTCCAGGTCTGTGATCATGCCCCCTCCCTTAATGGTCCAGGCTATGGACTTTAGTTTGGAAGCAGACACCATAGAGCAGATCATCCTCACTGGAGCAGAGGATCAGGGACTTCACAGCCAGCCACAGTAGCAGTAGCAGCTTTACAGAGGCTCAAGGTCAAGTTCAAGGTCCAGGAAGGTGTTAGTGCCACTGGCTACAACAGTCAAGCCAAGCTAGCTTCCTGAGTTGGATTTTCAGCAGTTTCCACATACACCTGCTGACTCCTTACAGGTGGTGTGAGGTTGGTGTCTTCCTGGAAAATCCTTCTCTCACCTTTCCTTTTTGCCTTTTTTACTTTTTAGAAAATCTTGCTTTTCTACCTAAGTAGCCAGATTAGGTTCTGTTCTCTTCTCACGGCTCTGAATCTTGAGCTCCAGATGGCCTTGCTACTTCTGAGGGAAAAGTAGAATAGCGGGGTCCTTTGGTGTTGAGGCCCCAGGGCCCCAGAGGACCCAGATGTGGGACATGGTTGCTCATGGTTCTTTGCAGGATCTCACAGCAGGCTTGGACTGCTGCCCCTAGGAAAAGCCCCGGATGGCACAAAGCTGGGACAGTTTTCCAGTCAGCACTGGACCAGGAGTATTGACTGAGTCCCAGGCAACTTTGCCAACTGAAATATTTATGAGATTTTGAACATTTGTAAGCTACCTGATGGTCATTTGGAGGTACCTTGGTTATAAAGAACCCAAAGAGAGATGCAGTATTTGTGCTGCTCCCAATCCTTACACCACCCAGGCAGGGGGCCGTGAGGAAGAAACCAGAAGGAGCCAGTGCTGGACCAGCCTGGGCACTCCCTCTGTGCTATCACACGGAGTCACATCCGACTCTCTGGAGCCAGTGTGTCCCTGAACTTGGGGAGACATGAATTTGGGGGCGGCTGTACCACCTTGATGATGATGACTTGGCATGGATTGGACTCTCCACTCTCCTCCCTAGCCCAGCTTCCTACAAAGAGTCAAGGGTGAGACTCAGATTGTGTTCAGTGAGGATTCTTAGCACCCTCTTGTTGACTTTGGATTGTACTGTTCAAAGTTGGAACAAAAAGATTCTGTGTGTGGGTTGGGATGAATGGGGTACTAGGGATTGAATCCAGGGCATTTGTACTGAGCTATGTCCCCAGATCTTTTTTATTTTTTATTTTGATACAAGGTCTATCTAAGTTGCCTAGACTGGGTTCAAATTTATCCTCTTGCCTCATCTTCCCAGAGTGCTGGAATTTTAGGCACGCACCGTCATGTACAGGTCAGTTCATACACTTTAGATCACATACTGTGCAGAACAACATGATAAAATATGACACTCCATCCTGCTGTCCTGCCTGGGACATGAATTACTCTTTTGTCCCCAGCGTGTCCATGCTGTATATACTGCCTGCCTGTTAATGGCTTAGCAGCTATCTTGATTATCAAAACTACTAAGTCTCATAATGCTTGTACTCAAGTAACTCTTATTTTGCATAATAATGTGATTCAAATATAAACTTCCTGGACTGAGAGGAAGATCAGTAAGGGCTGCCTATAATACAGTACCTAGCATATGTTAAGCACTCAAATATTTGTAATAAACTTACTCCCCTAGTACAATGTATGACTTTATCACAACAAAACAGTGAAGAAAAAATCAAAGTATCAAAAAAGTGATTCTAATTTATTATATATAGTGTTAAAATTATTTTACTTTAGTATAGCTACTGTTGCTGATCTTACTGTGTTTAATTGATAAATTAAACCTTCTCATAGGTATGCATGTCTGGAAAAAATTAGTGTATACCACAGAGTTTGGTTCCATCCATGGTTTCAGGCATCTATTGGAGTCTTGGAATGTATCCCTGTCTATGAGGGAATTCTTGTATTTCTTTGGAAGAAAATTCAGTAGTGTCCTAATGCTGATCATTGCTCACTAATCAATGTTTCAGCCACTGCAGAAGCTGGAAGTGAGAATCCAGTCAGCTGAGTCCTCTGGATTCTCAGCCTTCACCTTATCTGACTCCTCGAGTAGCCCTGTGGCCTGCGAGTTGGGCTGAGCTGGCCCCACACTGAGCCAGCTTTCCCGCTGAGATTTATGGCACTACTCACTGCCTTAGCCAGGTTGGAAACACCTACTCCACCCCCAACCCCATGCCACCCCCACTTCGCTCTCTGGCTCCTCTGCTTAGCTCAGGAGAAAAGGCTGCATCAAAGCAGAGCTAGAACACAGACTGTTTGCAATCTCAGGAAATCCTGGGGTTAATCTTGTTCCCTCGGAACTGGTCAAATATCAAAAAGCAGCTTGCTTTTTATGGGCTCCTCCACATCCTGAAATCAAGAGAAGTAAACACTCTGTGAAGTACACAAGTTTGCACGGGGTGAACCACAGCTGGAGGTTGAGAGCCTGGCAGGGGATGGGACCGCAGGGCAAAGGGAATCGTGGGAAGGGCTTCCTTCGGAGATGTCAAATCCAACTCCATCGTCAAGGATGGACTGCCCATCTTGGTTTCTAGTCTAATAAAGATCGTTCTGAGTCAGAGACAAACAATTTATGGCCCTGTGTTTTTGAGATGTCCAGAAAGCCCACAGAGCCAATAGAGCTCAAACTTGCCTCTTGATTTTGAACATAGTTGGACTGTTGGGAACACCAAAGGTCTGGCATCTGAGATGTGTTCAGGTCTAGTTCTGTTCTTCAACTATGTAAAAAGCAGCAGGAGACGATAATGCCATGCTACTACTCCTTAGAAAACTTTTTGGTGGAGCAGCACCCGCTGCACCCCGCTTCCCTTTTCAAAAATGACCTTTTCCAACTTCTCTCCCTGAGTGACCTCAGTCTCTCCCATATCTCTAGTGACAGAAATTGGCACATCTATATTCTGAGCTTCACTCTAGCAGTAGGTGTGGCCATAAACTTCTTCTATAATGTCCCATCAGTACCTCAAAAGCGAGATGTTAGCTTGCCTCCTTCTCTGCCCATGGTGTCTCTGTATCTCCCAGTGGTACAACTTTGTTGTGCCACACCCTTCTGCCATGATGTTTATGACCTAGAGCCACCTTACCATGGACTGAAACCTCTGAAACCATGAGCTAAATTAAACCTCTCCTCCTTTAGTTTGCAAGTGTTAGATATTTTGTCTCAGCAACAGAAAACTGACTAGTACAGTCACCATGCAACATGCTTACCTAGAAATGACTTATCTTTCCAAAGTTCAGCTCTGGGAAGGTGGCATCCCAGGACTTCATCTCTGTCTCTGGCCTGGCTCACGTATACCCTATTTTATTCTTCCCCTTCCTTGTTCTACATGTCTTTTCACTCTGTAGTCACAATCATACTCTGCTCTCAAAGATATCATGCATTTTTACCTCTTCCCTATGTTTATGGCATCTCCAAAACCCCAAATATAATGTCTACTTCTGCCTCCACTGTCCTTGAAGATCAGCTTGAGTCGTGCTCTTTCGTGAAAGGGCCTGACATGTTCTCTTCTCTGTCATCTCCAGTGTAAGGATGATCTCCACAAAAGACTCAATGGTGAGTTCTCTTCAGGCTTCTGCCTGTTTTTTTCTGTTGGTAGCATCTCATTCTCTATGTGTGCTTCCTGTGTTCTACTATGAGGGCTGTGTTCAAAAAGTATTGTGAACTGTATGGCTTGAACAACAGATAATTATTTGTGTCACCATTCTGGGGCTAGAAGTCCAAATCCCAGGTGTTGGCAGGGCCATGCTCCTCCTGACATTCATTAGAGATAAGCTGTGTTCGCCAGCTCTGGGTGTCTGGTGACTACTGGCAACTTTTGCCTGGTTTTGGCTTTGTAAGTCTAGATCACTCTGGTCTCTGTGTTTGTCATCGCATGGCAATGTGCAGTAATCACAAATGAGCATTTGCTCAATGAGCCTTCTTCTTCTCTTGAATGTGAAAGGACTAAACATTATTACGTATTACTAAACTTCATTCAATTCATTGGTGGGTTCTCCAACTCAGCTAAACCCAGGAATCACAGGAATGCTAAATACACCATGTCTCTCTCCAAACCTGGCCCTTCTTTTCTTGGCAAGGAGTCTGCTCACTGTCTGGTAAACTGGACCCTCTCTCTCTTCCCTTTCCTCTGTTGTCCTTGCACTCACCTGTCCCTAAGACCTGCAGTCAGCGCCAAGAGACAGGCAAGGAAGGAATTAGGGGTGTTGCTTCTCTCTGTGTCATCTCCCCAGCAACACAAAGTTCTGCTCCCTACCTAACCCTGGGCCTCAGTGGGGACCTCATAAGATGACTCTGAAGGCAGGCTGTGGGAGTTGGGTGTCTGTACATAAAATTCAGGAATTCTAGATAATTTAACTAATTTGCCTCAAGCCATAACTCATCTGATTTTTTATTTCAAATATGTCATATCTAAAACTAATGACACACTCCTCCCCCTTCCCTTTAAAAATATGCACCTCAGTGGCAGCATTGTCTGCCATAGTCAAGAAGTTGAAGCAACCTCTGTGTCCAGGGACAGGTGAGGGATTGGTTGAGTAAGGTGTACATTCATCAACGGAATATTATTCAGCCTTGAAAAGGAAGGAAATTCTGGCACACAGATGAATCTCAAAGACATGCAAAGTGAAATAGGCCAGTCACAAAAGGGCAATGCTGCATGATTCCACTTGCACGAGGTACCTGGAGCAGTCAACTCACAGAGACAAAAAAAGTGGAGTGGTAGTTGCCAGGGGTTGGGGAAGGAGGAGGGGCAGTTAGTGTTTAATGGACACAGAGTTTCAGTTTTGGAAGATGGGAGGATTTCTGGCTCTGGATGGTGAAGTAGGTGGCATGGCTATGTGGATATACTCCCTGTCACTGTGCCACTACGTGGGCTCTGAGGCCAGGTGACCAGTAGGAAGTGCGAGTGGGAGCTGAGTGGAGTGGGCCGTGGGAAGGGCCTTGGCGATGTGGTTGAGGGAGGAAAGGGGCTGGAGACACCTGTCACAGAGAAACTGCAGACACTGCAGACACAGGGGCCTCATTCACCCCTGTGAGTTGGCACAACCCCAAATGGGGCAACAAACAAGGGCAGGACCACCAGTGGAGCGTATGAGGAAGCTTGGGCTCTGCCACCTCTCAGCCACGGGCCACCCAAAGCTGTGTCAACCACGTGCTTGTGGAGACGGGAATTCCCAGGCTCAGCTCCAGGACAGCGCGTATCAGGTCTCTGAGGGCATCTGACCTGGCCGTGCCAGCTTTGCTCCTGAGCTCCCAGGCTTCTCTGGGGAAAACGTCCCTGGAGAAGTGGGTGAGACTGGAGATCTAAAAACCTTGGGTCCTGGCTGAAGCCCAGTCGAGCACCTCTTTCTGCAGATCACAGAGGTGGGAAAGATTTTCACACACTGGATTCTGAAAAGAGCATCTGATGTTATAGGGCTCCTCCGTTCCAAGGAGGCATTGGCTCTCGATTTGAAATGGAAAGTCTGCATTTCAAACTTGTTTGATTCGTGACTTTTGTAAGAGTTTCCACATTTGCCAGAGGAAATCTTTGCCAGAAATGAAACGCATGAAGGATGCCTTGCTTTGGCTTCCCATGCGGGGTAAGTCATTAAACTCCCACCAGCCTCACGACTCACAGCTCAGGTGCTGGAACCTGTTTTTAATTAGTCACAGGAATGTAAAAATGTTCCACCCAGTCCCGAGTCCATGCAAAATTTATGGTTTAGGAATTTTAAACCAAGTCCTGACGTTCATTTTCCATTGGCAGGAAGCAAAATTCTCCTTTCACGGAAAGATGGCTGCTGACGAGTGGGTGAGCGTGGGTGCAAAGCCGGCGTGTTGACGGCGTCGAAAGGAGGCACGTGACTTGGTCACTGTCGGGGCCCGTGGGCCTGGCTCTGTGGTGAGGCCCGGAGCGGGCCAGCCTTGGAGAGGAAGGAAGATGCCACGGTGGCAGTGGCCTGAAGGATGTCGAGGGCAGTGAGCAGGTGAGGTTGGCAGCCACCGTTGGGGGGATCCCGGAAGTGACCCATCTCACACTGCAGAAGATCTTGACCGCCCGGGGAGGGTCTTGGGCTATCTATGGACAGCAGAGAGCCCTGGCCTGATCGGTAGTGTCACAGTTTGGGCAAGGAGAAGAGAGATGGATACCAGGGGCTGACAGTGGCTGTTCAGGCCTTTGGTGGACTGGGAACTTCACACCGGGGGATGCAGAGAAGAGGGTAGGTTTAAGGGAGGCTGATTAGAACTGGCAGGCTGAAGCGCAGTCCTGGGGGATAGGCAGGGCAGCGTTGGACACAGAGGAAAGAGAGAAGCAGGTGTTGATCACGGCCCATGAGTGAACCGCGGAAGTAGCTGTGTCCTTTAACCCGGAGCCTCCATCAGCTCAGAGAGCAGCCGGCCTGACGCTGCTCCCGAGACCCATGCGGACCACGGTGACATTCGGAGAGGCTGCGAGGGGTCCCCGTGCAGACACGAAACCCCCGGCTGACTGTCAGCGGACACGGCCTCTGCCACCGAGACGATCATATGTGCGTGCAGTGGGATGGCGTCGTCATTCACCAGGGAAAGTGCCGCGCCCGCGGGGGAGTCGGGCCTGACCGTGGGGCAGTGCCGGGCCCTGGCACAGGCTGCTGGTGCTGGCTGAGACTCCGGGCGGGAGCTTCAGCTCCGGGCAAGCGTGACTGTCCCCTCAGGCTAGACATGCACTTGGGACAAGGACTCCGCAAGCACCCTGCCCCCAGCAAATCAATGGCACGGGACGGGAAGGCAGTGCTTCCGGGCAGGTCTTTTACAAGTAGGAAAATCTGAGGGGGAAAAAATACCCCTGAAAAACATGACTCCTTATTAAAAACAACGTTTCAATGTTGACTTTTTTCCTCCTTAAAACTCATCCTTGGATCTCTTTTGGTAGAGACTGGATGATTACGAGCAAAGAGGGACCGCTTCCTCCAGCATCCTTCCTAGAATTGCAGCGCTCTTTCGGGTCGTAAATCACCCGCTGAATGAAAGCGTGAAGAGCCGGGCCAGGTGACGGCGATGATTTCCAAGAGTCGCTGCAGGCAGCCTGGCCGACGCTGCACTCGATCTTGGGGCCTCTTGGCCCTGTGCTCCCCGTAAGCCCCAGTGCTGGGCTGGCCTCGCTGCTGAGGGGTGTTTTGAGGCCCAAACACGCTAACTCACCCAGACTTCCGCTAGCCTGCTTAGAGCGGCGCTGTTCCTACCCCTCTTATAGACACCGGGAAGGTGACGCACAGAGAAGCCACACCCATTCCGCAGGCTGTGTCTAGGCGAGGTGCAGAGCTAACCTGAGAACCCCGCGAGTCTTCCTGCAGGGCCACTGGGAACCCTAGGCCCTGCTGCGTCGTCTGTGTGTACAAAATGAATACAAATGAAAACCAAGACGTTCCGGAGAGGAAAATTTGAAGAACGAAGAGATTTTGTTTTAAATTTCACTTCTAAAGAAGGACATTAATATGAAAACTTCAAAAATCTCAGTGTAAGAAAAACCGTGTAGTATTTATTTAAACCATGTGGTGCATCTGATTTATTTCACTTAACATTATGGTCTCATTGTCCTGCAAATGACTCAAATTTACTCTTCTTTATGGCAGAGTAATACTTCACTGTGTATAAACATTTTCATTGTCCATTCATCTGTTGATGGACACACAGGTTGCTTCCAAGATCTAGTTATTATGAATTGTGCTGCCATACAAATATGAGAAACTCAAAATGGTAAACAGCAAAATAAAAAGTAAATAATAGACAGTAGGGAGAAAGATCTTTCTCAGGTGGAAAGGGGATCAAGGAATGAAGGGAGGAGAAGGTGGGGGAGGGAAAGTAGATAAAAAAAGAAATTAAGATGTGTCATGTACATGTCCCATATCCCCACAAGGAATGTAAACATTATGGACTGCAAACATGTAATAATAAAAAGAAAAAAGGGGGAAAAGAATTTCAATAAACATCTGACATCATTGACTTAATGATCTTTAAAACACTAAAGATTTTCAGAGTTCAGTATCTGTACTTTGGCATACCCAGAATCTCTATGATCTCTGTGAGGCTACTTATGTTTCTTTCTGCTTACTTTCCACATCTATAAGTTGAGGACAATTCTAAACCTGGGAGTTTGTACTAAAAGTTGTCCAATAGGGCATGTGCAGGACTTCACGCCTAAGTTCCCAGTGTGTGTTATCTGGAATTATTAAAATAAGTCAATGGGTGAGGGGGCATAGAATTCAAAATTCTGTGCTAGGCTATTGGGAAAAACAAAAGAGGAGAACATTGTTTATTGTTAAGATACACACACGCACGCACGCACACACACACACAAAGAATTGGATGTGGTGGTGCATGTCTGTAATCCCAGCATCCTGAGAAGCTGAGGCAGGAGGATCATAAGAATTTCAACCCAAGCCTGAGCAACTTAGGAACTTAACATGACTCTGGCTGTAAGTTTTAAGACACAGGGAGCAGAAAGCCTGACCCCTTAATAGTGGACAACATAACACCAAGTCAGCTCAGAGATTCGAGCCTCTGTCAGAAGAAAGCAAGCGTGTTTGTTACGGTGAAATGGTTGACTATGAAACCACATTCATATGATAAAACTATGCCCACTGCTGCCATGCCCAAGAACATGGCCTGATTTGGAAGCAGGTTGTGGTAGATGTGAGGAGCTAAGCTTGGATGAGGGCAGACAGGAGTGGGGGAGCCCCGAGTCCAATACGCCCGCATGCCTGTGCTAAGGTCTGAATGTCCGTGTCTCTCCAACACTACTGTGATGAAAGTGCAAGCCCAGAGGTGATGGTTTAGGTGGGGGCTTTGGGAAGTGACTTGGGGGTCACAGTGGAGCCTGGAGATGGAATTTGTGCTAGGGAAGAGATGCCCAAAGAGCAGCCTCACTTCTTCCACCAGCTGTGTTAAACTGAGGGGGTGGATATTAAGCTTGAGGAATTGGTCTGCTGGTGTCACTGGGCCTGAAGAAATCATCCTGGGGAGACTGGCACCAAACTTGAGTGTGCTTTCTGGGTTGTTTTGTTTATAGGTGTAGCAGGTAAGAAAATCTAGCTGTAAATCTCAGTAGAACGACTGGAATTAAGAGCTTCATCAAGACCAGGATGGATATAGATATTATGCATGAGAAGAAACAGCAAGTCTATGGCCAACATATAGAAATTTGAGTTTTTTATTTAAAAAATAAGTGAATATTGAAATTACAGAAGGCAAGTGTTATTACTTTGAATATTAATTAAAATGTGATGCAGATAACCTTCCTTACAGCCATACTGAACTGCTCTGCTTGGAGAGCCGAGAAACCTTCACACAGCTCCTGCCTGATTCCTCCACCCAGGCCCAGGTTCATGAAGGAAATCGCCTTCAGCTCTGTTAATTAATCAGCAGGAACAAGACAAACTCACGCAGGGCACAAAATCCACATGGCCCTAGAACAACGTGCGCCCACTCACACCTTCCTTGGGGACCAGTGTGGCTCAGTTTTAGGAAATTTTTGACATAGATGTGGAACAAATAGCAAAACAAACCAGACACAGAAGACCAAACCTCTGGCATCAAATGCTTATCAATAAACATGAGGCCATTTCTAAAAGTGGAAACAGTGAACAGAATACAAATTAAGCTGGAATTCAAAGTAAGTGCATTGAATAAATCCAGGGGAGGAAAAAATGTGTGGTGATGGATTAATATGTCTTTTAGGTTTCTTTTAAACTGCAGATTTCTTCCTTCCTTGATTCCATTTTCTTACATGCAATCTGTGTGATGATGAAAACAGTGTTTATCATACTTTCTCAGGGTCTGGATTTACTCCTAGCATTATTGTGCTGTCAGTCAGCAAGTTCTTATGGTCCTTGGTTTCCCACCACCTGACTGGGCCAAGTTCTAATGCACGATAATTTTTCTGCATACGTGTCAGTGTTTCCTTTTGTTTGGAGCCAACTGTACCTATTGGTGAAATGAGAACCACTGGTGATCATTGTAGAGATCCAGCTTTCTATCAAAACTTGCAAAATCTTGATATTCCAAAGGTATGCTTCTTCAGTCACTTATTAGCTCTGACACCTTTATGATGGGAATTTGACCTTGGTCTTCCATCTAGTGAACCCGAGTGATAGGTTGCACAGCGAGAACTAATTAAATTCTTCATCTTCTCCTCCATTCTCAGGTAACAAGCTGGGGCCGTGGCATCCTCTGGAGGTGAGTACAGACTGGACCGCTATGTGTGGTGAGTGTACGATCCTCTCCTCTCGCTTGCATTCAAGGTGCTCGACACTGCTCAACCTGTTCCCCGGTGGGGGTCTCTTGGAGCTGGATCTGGAGCTCTGTTGACATGAGTCAAGACACCTCTGATGTCTTGTATTTCCAAGGGTGACAAGCTTTCTAGCCCTTGTCCTGAACATTTCCTACCCCAGACTTGGAATCAAGTTTGAGTTGGAGACAATATTTAGAGAGAAAGGTAAAGGTTTTAGGGGAGCAATGTCTTTGAACTCTAGCTGTATTGTTGGTTTTAGGCATTTAAGTGGGCCCATAAATTATAACAATAAGCAGACAGCTATGTCCCCAAACTAAGTGACTGTGTGCAAAAAGAGACATTTCAATTACATGTCACTTCATAATGCTAATTGTTATACGAGCTGTGATTGACACATACAATGAATGCTTAAATTAGAAATTATTGTAGTAACAGACACACTGCTGTAACACTTACCCATTGTTTTTGTCACTTTCTAAAGCAGTCCTGGAGGTCCTCCTTTAGGAGCATATTTAGTTGTGCTGCTGTGGCTGCCTCAATGCCTTGAGCTGATTCAAAATGTTTGGTTCTCATAGTCATTTTGACTTTGGGGAGGAGCCAGAAGTCTCATGGCACCAGATCCAGTAACTAAGGTGGATGAGGAGGCAGCATCATGTTTTTATGAGCTGCCTTTCCATTGGATGGCACCCAGCAGCAGCATTCATCACATTTTTGATCATACCTTTCAAAGACACTCATGAAAGAGGACATCCAGAACTTCTCAGAAAATATCAAGAATGATGATCTCAATGTGTTCAAAGCAGGAGGGTGGGTATTTGGAGGGGAAGTAATGGCAGTGTGTCTTTTCCTGTAACCAATTTTTTAAAAATGTAATCATTCTTTATGTACTTTGATCATACCTGGTAGTCTATATAACAATTACTATCATGCTTCTGAAGTAATTTTTGGTGAGACTTGAATTCATCTAATTTTCTCAGGTTTTCTTTTGTGATTTCTGTTGTTTTGTGGCTGTGTTGCTGTTGCCCGGTATCCTCATCTGCTAATCATCCCCACCAGCGTCTCTCATTCAACGTTTGATGCTATGCTTCTAGCTACACATTGCTCAGAGCGGTGAATTAAGATGTCTAAGGACTTTACTTCTTAGGAAATATCCTGCATTTCAGTATGTTTCAGGGATGTTCCAAGTGGGCACTAAAGGAGACCATTTTAGTTTTAGTAAGGTCTGGACATACTCAAAGTCTCTCCTGCCAGAAAACTGGTCTCAGCCTCGGAGTCACAGTTGCTTCAAAGGCCAGGTTGACCCCTGGTATCTCCTCTTCACTGCATCTCAGACTTCTTGGCAGTGAGAACCTAGGTAAGGGGACCAGAAGGACAAACTGTTGTACTGAACAAAACCCAGAGTTCTAAGAGTCAGCTACAGATAAACCTTCCCTTCACAATCCTTTGCAAAAAAAATCACTTCTTTTTGGTACGTGCAACTAAAATTTGTTTGCCAAGGGGCTAGATCAGAACAGAAACAAGAGTCTTTGGACAGAGATGACCTCAAAGCATGTTCTCTTCTCCTGCTGGGAGTTTGTTCCAAATGAATGGCAGGATTTCAGAGGCCTCGGTGATTTAAAAGTGGGTGTATGTGTTTGTCTGGTGGATTTTATTACAGTCAGATAATTTACCAGCAAGTAGTAAAACCGTACAGTCCACATTTTAGACTGCAAATTTGGAAAACCTTCCCCCAACATTTGTCCAAACTCCGGATGATTGTTTCTGAAACTTAGTAGTGTTTTCTGCAGAGTGAATTTCTAAAAATACCCTATAAATAAGGTGTCTGATATATGTTGATCCAGGAACAGTAGAATCTTTATCTATCATTGCTTGCTTTCGCCGTTGCTAACTTCACTAAGACATCAGTGTGTTGTTCTTGTGTGAGTTGTAATGTCTGAAGCAGGGTTTCAAAGAAAGTTCCCATGACTAAGACCCACTCTGGTAACAACCACTCTATGGAGCTAGCAGGAGATATGGTCGATGATTTACTCAAGATCACCTCCTGCCCTTTGCTGATCTGTGCTGAGCCCAGGAAGGATGCTCACTGTGGATTCCTCGGTCTGACTTTCAGCCTCTGGATGATTTGGGCCTGTGGGAGACTCTAAAATGAGATCACAGTGGAGAGAGAGGCTGTCCCCGGTCAGCAAGTGTGACTGCTGTCCCTGTCGAGCTGTCCTGCTGCATGGGCTTGCTTGTTCCGGAGTCTTTCAACCCTGGGAAGAGAGGAAGGCATCCTGCAGTCGCTAGTCCCTAAAGTCTCAGCTCCAGTTCTTCCCTTCTCTCCTTGGTCCTTCATGAATCTCCTCTCATGGAGTTAGCTTGCATGAAAATGCTATTTTCTCCTGGTCTTAGATTGATGTGCACATGTCGAGCACTTACTATTTATCAGGCCCTCGGTAAATACAGGGGACACGATAACTCCTATGACATGGCCCCTACCTTACTCTGTCTGTGAAGAATACAGAGCAACAAACATGTAAGCTAAAAGCTCACACACACTTATCTGAACAGGAGCTGAGCTCAGCAAGAAGAGAGCAATGGCTTCCGAGGTGAGAGGGAGGCTGGGCAGGGTGGGTGCCCCAGGACAGCGGTGGCGAACCTGTGGCACGTGTGCCACAGTAGGCTGTTTGTATCATTGAAATCTCTAAGAGGTTTGCCATCACTGCCCTTGGAACTGGTCATGGGGCTGCTGTGACAAGAGTAAAAGTATTTCTCGAAGAGTAAAGAATTTTTGTGCTCAAAGAGGCAGCTCAGCCTGGACCAGGAAGACCAGTAGGACTTTGAAGATGAAGGAGGTAACTGGGAATGGTTTCCGTAGGGTTTCTTTGGTGGCCTGTCCCAGGAGAATGCCTGAGTGGAGGCGACCAGGCCAGAGGAGAGCCAAGGAAGGGCAGATGCTTAGCCTTTGGCTTTTGTAATCATGTAAGCAGATGAAACAAAATGATATCTTTGCTATACATCATAAATAATTGATATGAAGAGGTTACACTTACTCCTTTGAAATATTCTGGGATTAGAATGTTTATAAATATTATATATCTTGAAAATGATCACAGGCTGCACTTGAAAAAGTGTTTCCCTTGAACTTAAGAAGTTCATGCTGTAATTATAGTATTTCTATGAATGGAAATCATGCGATCAAACCATGATTGCTGAATAGGGGCCTGCAGATGAAAATGATAGGGGGAAAGAAGGCCCGTGGTGGGGAGAAAAGGCTATTTCTCATCTGAAGTTTTAGTTTTTAAAAATATAACCATATAGTGATTATAATGCTCAGAAATGAAACATAAAATAATCAACATGCTCGATGCTATAAAGAGTATTATGTGGTCATTTATATTTCTTTGGAGGAAAAACATAATACATTAGGCTCTTTACAAATAAAAATGACTAGTTCTCTACCCAGAAAATCCAGAAATGTGAAAATAAAATAACAAAAATTTAAACCTTAGCCACTTACTTGCAAGTCAGATATATATTTAGACTGAAATTAGTCTTACATTTTAACATTTAATAAAGATATCCAAATACCAGACTATCTTACTTTGAATTGAAATTAGGAATTTGTCAGGATTTGTGTTTGTAAGATTTTGGATGTGTGAGACCCTGGGTTCAATGCCATGCACTGCAAAAAAGGTAGAAAAGAAGACTTACATATGCAGCTTTGATTAAAATAGCACATGAAAAATAGAATGACAGGTAAAAACAGGTGAGACTGATAAAATGTGAAACTGGATACAATTATATGGAGGTTAGTTCACTATTCTTTATACTATTGTGTATACTTTTAAATACTTTGAAGCAAAAAGTTTAAAAGTGACAAATTAATAGCTTTGGGGGTCAATGAAAATAGCACTTTTCTCTTTTGAGAAGATTGTGCAAGGAAATTCAACAAGATGGCTCAGTTACTTGTTGGAATTCAAGGTACTATAAATCAACCACTTATTAGTCTGAGAGCAAATTAAAACACAAAGCAACATAAGGCAAAAACAAAGTCAAAGTAGATGAAAACAAAGCTTTCACTAGAAAGTTCTTAGTGAGGTATGGTTTATTTCTCCCAAATATATAAGCTTTCAAAAGATAAACTTTAAAACATTTTTAATGTATTGTTAAAATGCCATGATTACAAACAAAAATCTGAGAAACACTGAAAATTGTCCAAAGGAGCCTAACTACTTCTTGTTCAAAACATTTGGATTATTTTTGATTCTGAGAACCTTCAAATCTAGATGATCAAAAAGAAAGCAGAAGAGAAATTTATTCTTTCCCAAAGGGATTCTGGCCTGAGATAACGAGACCATGGAACATACCACGAAAATCAATTTCCAACTTCACCCAAACTTTTAGAAATCCAGGTCTGTGTTCCCATTAATGAATAAAAATGATGTTTTCATTTTTTTCAGAGTTTAACTGAGTTACAGTTAACAATGAACTGAACATATCTCACGTATATGGCTCGGTACATTTGGACAAGCACTTGAGTTGTTACCAGCATGAAGAGTGGTGAGTATATTCATGACCACCCCACTTGCTTCACGCTCCTCGGATTTTATGTATGTTTGTGTATATATGTATGTATGTATGCATGTATGTATGTGTGTACTGGGGGCTGAACCCAGGACCTTCACGCTGAGCTACATTCCTAACCTTTTTTTCATTTTTTTATTTCGAAGAAGAGTCTTGCTAAGTTGCTACATTGTCCATTCTGGGCTTGAATTTACAAATCTCCTGCCTCAGTCTCCCAGAGTGCTGGGATCCCAGCTGTGCACCACCACATTCTGCTTTTGCTTCTTTAATTTCAGCCAACATCTTCATGGCTGTGTTTTGAGTCAGTCTTATCCCCAGCAGTCTTCCTCACGCTGTCCCCAGACTGCCACTGGTCTCACTTCCTTGCTAATTTCTAAAATTGGGCTGTTTGCTTGTTATTGAGTTGCGAGAGTTCTTTATGGATTCCTTGTTCAAGCTTTTGACAGATATGTAGTTTGAAAATATTTTCTTTCCATCTGTGACTTGCTTTATCATTTTCTTAGCACTGTCTTTGGAGTCCACATTTTTATTTGGATGAAAGTATGTTTATTAATTCTTTTATGGGTCAGGTTTTTGGCAACAGGGCTAAGCAATATTTCCCTGATTCATTGTTACAAGGTCTTTCTCTATATTTTTCCTAGGAATTTCATAGTTGTATATTTTATATTTAGGACTATAATCTACTTTGGTTAATTACTGCATATATAGTAAAAATAGGGACTTCAGTTTGTTTTTTGCACACATATCTAATTGTTCTAATGACATTTGTTCAAATGACTTGTATTTCCTTTGCACCTTTATCAAAAATTAACTAAGCATCTCAATCTAGGTCTACTTCTAGTATCTCTATGCAATTTCATTGATTTATGTATCTATCTTTGCATTAATACTAGACTCTGGATCACCTTAGTTTCACATGTTTGAAATTAAATAGTGTTAGTCCTTTAACATTTTTTCACCATTGATTTATGTATTTCTTTCCTTAGTGCACTGCTTATAACCCTCTCCTGTCCCTCAAATTAGGAGGAAAACATTCAACCTTCATGCTTAAATATGATATTTGTTGTAGTTCATAGAGGCCTCTTTCAGATTCAAAGGTGTTTTCTATTCCTAAACTGCTGAAAGATTGAAGCAGAATTTGACTGCCAAACACTTTTTCTGTCTCTATTCTGAAACTGTAGGACCGAACTTCATTTGACCATAGAGATTACTATTTTGATATATTGTTGGATCAGACTGGCTGAAATGTTGGACATTTTTCCATCTATGTTCATGTGGCATCTTGATTTGTAGCTTTAATTAGTTTTTCTTTTCATATCTTTGTCTGATTTTAGAATCAGGGTAATGTTGGCCTCAGACTGATTTGGTAAGTAGTCCCTTCTAAGCCAAGTAAGATAAAGTTTACCCAGGCAAGTTTATTTTCTCTTTAATACTAGTAGAATTTACCAGTGGAAATACCTGACTTTAGCCATTTTCTTTGAGAGGAGGATCTTAAGTAAACTTCAATTTCTTTACTAGCTATAGAGCTGCTTGGGTTATTTATTTATGATTGAGAGGTCTTTGGTAATATGTATTGTTCAAAGATTTTGTTCATTTCATATAAATCAGTAAATTTATTGGTATAATGCTATTCATATTATAGTCTTTTAAGCTGATAATATTTAAAACATCTGTAATGACAAGATAGGATCATTCCTAGTACTGCTGATTCTCTCTCTCTCTCTCTCTCCTTCTCTCTCTCTCTCTCTCTCTCTCTCTCTCTAGGTTACTCCAGAGACATACTGATGTTGTTGACCAGTGATTCACAAAATATTCTAGATATTTTCCTGGAGATCTCTGGAATTTTCTTCTCCCTTTCTTTCTTCCTTTCTTTTTTTCTTTTTTGTTGGTACTGGGTTTTGAACTCACAACCTCACACTTGCCAGGCAGGCGCTTAGGCCACTGAGCTAAATCCCTGGCTGGAATTTTGTCTCTGCACATTGTGCTTCTTGGGTAATTTTTCTCAGCCACTTTCATCTCAGCATGTCTCCTCAGCTTGTGGGGCTGATAGCCATAGAATAATGATTCTATGTTTCCCTCCCACCCTCCCTTCCTCCCTCCTTTCCTTCCTTCCTTCCTTCCACATGAGCATCACTGGTCTTCATGAGGTTCTTCAACATTTCTTTCACTTCCTTCATTCATCTTTTTTCTTTGTCTTGTTCTGGTGGTTTGAGGAGAGGGCTAACTTGGATCCCTGTGACTCTATCTAGGCAGAAGAAGAAGTGAGCTTAAATTATTTCAGTTGAATAATTGTTTTTCATAGAACCTAGGAATTTTAAAGGCAATGAGTCATATGAGTATTGGATCATTTTAGGAGTGGTACTTGGATCTTGGTGATGGCTTAGATGTCCATGTCAGCTGCTGGGAATGGAGCACTCAGGGTAGCTTGAATAGGGAGGGAACAAATATTCCTGAGATATACATGGACATCCCCAATAAGGAGTAGTTATGGGTATCCCTGCATACCCATTGTGGTCATTTTTACTAAGATATGGAATTCAGGAGAGAGACATACTTAGGGAGGGAAATAGTGTATCAAAGAATCAACAGACCAGGTTGTGGATTGCAACACAGGCTGGTTCAATTTCTGGTTGTGTCTCTTCCCCCCACATCTGTTGGGGTAGAGTAAGGGCAGTGAAATTCCACTCATTCACATTGAATCCTGGTGTCAAAATGATAAAACAGTGGAAGAAAATTAACACTGAAAAGTTATGTGATGAAAGACCAATGCAAGTATAAGCCTTCAGAAAGGTTTCAAAATAAATGTTTAGGATCAATACAAGGAGGTGCAAAAGGCAAAAATACAGCAGAACTGTGGAACTAAAGCCCGCATACATGAAACATAAACAACGGGGCATTCTGAAGAACAAATTGACAATTAATTCAAAGAAGTATGCCCAGTAAATGTACAAACCTGGGAGGTCCAGCTGTCAGAGAGAATTAGTGACTATTATGAAATCTAACAAGATGAAAACCATTTATAAAAGGTACTGTCTGTGGTAATTATACTGCTACAGATAGCTTCATAAAGCTTGGGTGTTTTCCTACTAATTTGAGGTGTTATGGGCAAAGCACTAAGAAAAGAAAATTGCCCAAATCAACAGTGAAAAAAAATAAGTAATTATAGGTGTATATTCTTACAACCACCAACAAACTTGAAAAATACCCCTGGCAGGTCCCTGCGCGTCACCTGCATGTCATTTTTCTAGCACAAACTCATGACTCCGCTTACAGATCTTTGCTGGTTGACTACTGTCAAGAAAAATAATAATCATAGATACAAGAGTGCTTATTCTGTGCTGTGGGTTTCTTTATATCGTCTCGTTTCAGTCACTATTCGCTTTGTTGGATTCAGGTTTATTTGTTTGCATTTTTGTGTACTCTGGCTTGTTGGTCTTCATTCCACGCTGCCTATATTTAAATAGAGTACAATATATTCATGGATCCGCCTGTTCTTGGACCTCCACTATGTTTGCAGATTGGGTTGGTACAATTACATATACTGTATAGTACAAATCGTGCTTTTATGCACATTCCCTTCCGCCTTTCTAGCCCACGGGAGCTTCTTGCTGGCATGTATATCCCCAGCTGTCCCGGAGGAGGCCTGATTGCCTAGTGAAGTCACTAAAACACGAATTAAACATGTTGTTTATCTTCTAAACAGTACTTAGCTTTCACGGTCTAATCCAACAGGCTTTTACCTTTTAACTTATATATCTAGTACCTTCACACTGAATTACTCCTGTATTTGTACACAAATACACTATTATATATTCTGTTTTCTATTTGGCCATTATATTACTTGTTTCTCTTTTTGGTCATATTTGTTCTTATTTAGTATTAACTTATAATTACATCTTTAAAATGAATTTTTAAAATTTCAGAATAGCTTTAGATTTATAGGAAAGTCACTGAGATTATATAGAAAGTTCTCTTGTACCCCACAACCAATTTCCCTGTTAGGAACACCTTATACTGGTATGGTACATTTATCATAATTAATGAACTGATACTGATGTACCATTGCTATTAAAATGTATCCTTTACTCCTGTTTCCTAACACACCTCTTTTGTTCCTGGACCCCACCAGGACACAGAATGATGTGGAATTGTCATGTTGGTGACTTCCTTTGTGTGTGAGAGCCTCAGGGGCCGTGGTCAGATATTTTGTAGGACATCTCTCACTGATGTGTTCTGATGTACTCCTCAGGATAAGACCCCAGGCTTTCGTGTTTTGGGAGACCTCAGAGGCAGAGTCCTCACCACATCCTGTCCACATCCTAGAGGAGAACACAAGTTAGCCTGCTGCTGCTTCGCGAATCTCCAGGGCCGCTATGTCCTTGGCTTGTCCCCCGGAGAATGACTCTGTTCCCACCTCTTTCTAAAATGCCTACCATAGTACAAGTCATGACGTGCCACTCACACAAAGAATGCTTGGGGCACTGAAAGTGAGGCTAATTTTCTTTACCTGTTTTTAAATTGATTTGGGATGCACGTGCTACATTCCAACATTAGTAGTAATCCTAGAAATTACTACATTCACTCACTGTAAAAGTCAAATGATAATACCTTTACTATTGCACGAAACAATAAATTGATTTAGAATATTTGATTTTTTTCTTCTCTCCCTGTCCTACCTCTGAGATGATTTTCCTATTGCCTGAAAAAGTTAAGAATTTCTTTAGTGCAGTTATGTGTGGCAGATTCTATTTCTGTTGGTCTAAACGTACTTTCATCTCAGTTACATTCAAAACTGTTTCTTAGCTGAATGCAAAACTCCAGGTATCAACTATTTCCTCTTATATGAGAAACTTAAAATACAAGTAAATGAGTGAGTAGGATACAGGAAGCCAGGCATGGCTGTAGTCACATTCAGGAGGCAGAGGCAGGTGGAGGATCACTGCAGGTTTGAGGCCAGCTTGGTTTACATAGTCAGTTCTAAGCTAACCTGGACTACATGGCAAGACCCTGGGAAGTTCTTCAGCTCTCCACGGGAGAAGCTGAGGATACCGCGAAGCTGGAGCTCCCGGTAGCAGCAGCAGGTGAGGCGAAGCTAACTTGCGTTCCTCCTCTAGGACCTGGACAGGATGTGGTGAAAACTCTACCTCTGAGATCTCCCAAAAATAAACAAACAAACAAACAAATATATAATTAAGGTGGTAAGATGGTATGCAGAGAAGGCGGATTCTAGGAGATGGAGAAGCTGAAAGGGAAGTGGAGGAAACGAAAAGCACTGAGATCTGTTACAGGCATGGAAGAATTCCTGGAAGTACAGGTCAGTATTCTGCTTTAGAAACATGCATACAGGATGGCAAAGGCACTGCCCTTTCCCAGATCTGGTTAAACATACACTATGCTGTCCCACTGTGTTCATGCTATGTATTTTACCTCACTCTTTCTATCCTTCGGATTTCTGTCTTTCTGTGTGCTTTTGCCCCACATCTCGTCTGACTCCTTATCTCCTCATTTGTTTCCATTTGCATTTTTAATTTCTTCTTTAGTGCTTTCAATTCCAGGATTTCAGTTTGGGTCTTTCTGAAATCTGCAGTGTTACTTTGTTCTGGTTTCCAGTTCCCATAAGAAAAGCTTGCCTTAGACTCTCTTATAAATAATCAGGGTGCCACTTTATAATCCCAATCTTACCATTTTCGCATCTAAATCTTTGCAAGTTGTTTTTGTTCTCTGCCCCTTCCCCTCCATCCATGAGTTTTCACTATGTCCCTTACCTTCTTGTTGGCAATTTGCTTTCTGCTCTTTTTTAGACTTTGGTCATACATATATTTGTAAGAATTTTCATTTCTTCCCACCCCTTCTGCCAGGAATCTGGGGCAAATTTATGCTGCTTTCGAAATTATGGGCTTCTTAGTATTATGCATCTGGGTTGGGGGAAGTTGCTGACTTGTTTACTCCCAGTTTTCCCCTGAAGTATATACTAATGCTTACCCCGCACCATCACCTAGTGAGGGAGAATTTTCCAGGTAGAAGGGGCTTCATTTCATGCACCACTAGGCAGCCACAGCTGTAGCTCAAGAGATCCTTTTAGACATTAACCAAAGCCCTAGGAGCAAATCTGACTTTGACCACTGAGCTCATTTCTCCGGGTTCTTCAACTGGAATTGAATCCAGTAATTTAATACCACTACATTAACTTTGCATTACTTTTGAGATCAAATACACACACAAACACACACACACACACACACACACACACACACACACACACTATGGCTATAGGCATGTTCTCCATAAAAGGAGTGATCTAAACTATTTTTCCACTTTGGCAAAATACAAAATGACAAAGTTTAAGGGAGTCCCTGAGTTCTCTTTATCCTAGTTCAAAAAAATACCATCAATGAATGCCAAAACCAAGTTGACAGAGTTATTAGAATGTCTTATGATTTTCAAGAAACCATTATAAAAGTCTTCAATGTGCAATTCTGAAAATGATTGAAACAAATTAAAAAGTTAGAAAGCTTCAATGATAAAATGGAAAACCTTATCAAAGTAAAATAGATTTAAACAAGAATGAAATGGAAATTTTACAACAGAAAAATACAGCAAATAAAATTTTAACAAAATCAGTTCATGGATTCAGCAGCATAATGGAGAACACAAAGGAAGGGATTGGTGAATAATACTAAAGTAAAAAGTAGAAACCAAAAGCAAAATATACACAGGGCCTCTAAGGAACATTTTAAATTATTATACAATATGTGATATTCCTGCTGCCAGGGTCCCAAAGAGAGTGAATGGACACTGAAAATAGGTGCAGGCGATGACTTCCTAAATAGGACCCGATAGCTCAGGAGATGATATTATCAATCAGCACATGGGATGGCATCAAATTTAAAAGTTTCTGCACAGCAAAGGAAACAGCAGAGTGAAGAGACAGCCTATGGCATAGGAGAAACGTTACCAGTTACTCTCCCAGCAGGAAAACAGTATGCAGAATAGATCAAGAACTCAGAAAGCTTGTCTTCAAAGCAATGAATAATTCAATAAAAAATGAGCAAATGCCTTGAAGAGATACTTCTCCAAAGGAGAAGCACCAGTCACTAGTACTTACATGAAAAATTGTTCAACATGGTTCCTATTTGGGAAATGCAAATCAAAAAACTACATTGAGATTCTAGCTCATCCTGATAGGAATGGGTATTATGAAAAACAAAGGAACAAACAGAAAAAAAAAAAAGCGCACAGTGCCAGACGTAGTGGTGCACACCTGTAATCTCAACACTTGGGATGCTGATGTGGGAGGATTGCCTTGAGCTCCAGGCCAGCCTGGGCTACATAGTGAGTTCAAGGCCAGCCTGAACTGCATAGTAAGGTCCTGTCTCAAAAAGCCAAAATAAATGAATAAATAAATATTTAAAAAATCAAAACAAAACAAAGAAAAAGCAATAATGACAATAACAACAAAACAATAAGTAGGACCAGTAAGGATATGGAGAAAAAGGAATTCTTACGCATTGATACATTTTGTGCTGGTGAGAATGCAAATTAATGCAGTCACTATGGAAACCAGTATGGGGTCTTAATAATCTGAAAATAGAACTATCATATAATTCAGCTACATGGCTCAGTGGTGAGAGATTAAAGTCAGCCTACTATAGAGATAGCTGCATACCTATGCTCACTATGAGACAACTCACAATACCCAATTTATGAGTTCAGACTAGACACCCATGAATGGATAATTGGATAAAGAAAATGTGGTATATATACATAATGTAGTATTTTTTGACCAAAAAGACAAACAAAATCATGTCATTTGCAGAAAAATGGATGGAGTGGGAAATCATTCTTTTAAATGAAATATGCCAGATTCAGAAAGGCACATAGCACATGTTTTCCCTGATATGTAGAAGCTGGGGAAGAGGGGAGGAAGGTGACATGAAAGTGGAAGGGAAAAGGTGGACTGTTAGGCAAGAAAATGGGATTCAGGGAATGAAAAGCATGTAGTAGGGAGGCCGACGGGGGATGGATGCTATCAAAATATAAGCTTATGTGAAAATGTCACAATCAAACCCAAACTTCTATATACACATATTTGATGATGGTAGATAAGAATTACTATGATTTGGATCTCCAATATCCCCCAAAGGTCCATGTGCTGAAAGCTTAATGCCTGGTTCATGGCACTATTGAGAAGCAGTGAACTTTTAGGAGATGGGGACAAGTGGAAGCATATTAAGTTACTGGGCATGTGTCCTTGAAGGGGTTGTTAGGACCCAGACCTTCCTCTTCTCCCTCTCTTTCCTGGACTTCATGAGGTGAGCAGCTTTGCTCCACTGCACAGTCTCTGCCATGATGTTGTGCTGTACCAGAGCCCAAAGACAATGGAGTCAGCTGACCATGAACTGAAACCCCTGCTCACATTGACTTGAACATTACACAATGTGCATATGCATTAAAATACCATAGGATGACTCATAAATATGTATAATTTTCTGACAATTAAAATAAACAAATAAGATATAACAATGACCAAAGATGTCCCACAATTAAAAAAGACATAAACCTTCAGATTTTAGATGGGGACCATGGGCACAATAACATAAACTCAAATAAATTTTTGCCAACACATACTTTTATCAAACTTCTGATACATAAGGAAGATGACAAAATCTTGGGACTTGTAAGAGTGGAATGTCACCTTATTTACATCAAAACCATTTCAAGAAAGCAGATTTCCTTATCTGAAACTATGAAAGATAGAAGGAAGTAGTACTACATTTTGGGGCAGGGAAATTAAAGAACATCGAACTCAGAGTAGTAAGCCAGAGAAAATATCACTCAGTAACAAAGACAAATAAGACATTTTAGAGAATGGCAAATAAACAAAGATTTTCAACAGTAAAGAAATGATCAAAGAAGGGATCTTAGAGTATTAGGAAGTAAGAAATAATGTTGGAAAGGACAACAACATCAATAAGTTCAGTGTTTCCATTTTTTTTTACTTTCTTAAATTATGCTTGTTAGTTGAAGCAAAAATACATATACAATCACTGATGTAGCATTCAATGTATGTAGTAGCAATAATTAAAACTTAAATGCCATAAGGTGATGCAGTATAAAAGAAAAGTATGGTTGCTATACTTTACTCAAACTGATGAATTGGAAACACCATGAAATCATAATGAATTGGGGCTGTAGAATGAAACACATTCAGAAACCATTAAAAAGTCATACAAAGATAAACATTCAAACACAGTACAGGTTAAGAAATGGAGACAAGGCTCCTTTTTTGATTTTGCAAACAGCTCCATTTCCAGGCTTTGAGATAGAGTTCTTCAAAATTAATCACATTTTAATCGATTTAAGCATTTTAACAGGCTGGTTATTTCCATAGGGCAGGAAAAAAGTGACTTTGAGTTCTCATTGCCAAGAAATGTTACAGGTATGTTTTAAAGTTGTCATCATTTAAAGATATATGCAGATCAGAATGCGTAGGTTTTCTGTAATCATTTTAGTCGCCAGAGGTCTAAGTCTAATTGTAACATTATCGAATCTGTCCATAGGACAAATCCTTCACTCAGCAGGGTGTGTCCTCCACAAAGCACATGTCATTGTTTCTTTAAATAGTGCTTTGCAATTGGAAACCTTATCTGTACAGAACACAGTGCAATCTTCTTTGTTTGTCTTAGTTTTTCTCTTATTTACATATGACCAAGCAAAAGACTAGAAAACATGCAGAAGAAAGAGCTTAAATTTTTATTTGTAGTATCTCACAAGGTCAAAATTCATTAGTGGGTATCCTGTATTTTCATGAAAGCCTTTTAAATAGCACTGTTTCAGGCTATTGTTTGATGAAAACAGCACTTTAAAAAAATCTCTTTAAGTACTTAAGTAAGAATTTAAAACTTTTTTCTGACTAATAAAACTGTCCAAAAGAAAAT
This sequence comes from Dasyprocta punctata, assembly GCA_004363535.1. Classification (NCBI taxonomy): domain Eukaryota; kingdom Metazoa; phylum Chordata; class Mammalia; order Rodentia; family Dasyproctidae; genus Dasyprocta; species Dasyprocta punctata. The sequence continues at coordinate 153,612 of RJWM01000847.1, read as the reverse complement.
TTACTCTTTCTCCCATGCCAAAACAAGGATCGTGGGTGTATTTTCAAGAAACAATGGAAGCATCCCCATTAGGCAAAGAAAAGAAATTGATGTTTGAATTTGCAAGTTCTCAAATTTCTCTGAAATTTCATTTATATTTATTGCTTTGCTCTGTGAAATTTATTTCTGTTCTGTTGATATTCTCAATGTTATTGCAAATTGTGCTTTTCTTTTAGCCTAATTTCCAATTTTTTTATTGCTTCTCAGAAAATACAATGTTTATACTCGACTCTCATCTAGCAAAATTTGTTAAGCCTTTTAACTCTAACTGAATTACAGGTTATTTTGGATTTTATAAACATACAATTATAATCCCTGAAATTGATGAGTATTATTTCATCAGTGAAAATTTTGTTTTCTTTCATTACTTTTCCTGTCTTATTGAACAGGAAATGTCCAGAGTAGAGTTGGTATTAGTAAAATCCTTATCTTCTGATCCACTAAAAGGAAAAATTTAAATGAATTTTACATTACATGAAATATTTACTATTTGTGTTTACAGACACACTTATCAGGCAAAGAATTTTTCTTTAGTTAGGAAGACTTTTTCCTATTAAAAATGAGTCTTAAATTATATTGTCTGCTTTCTATGTATCAACTGAGAGAATATTATTTTTCTTTCCCAGTTTGTTACAGTATTTTGACAAACCTTATGATTCCATAGCCTTAAAATAACCTTGTTTTTATTAAATAAACACAACTTGCTTTGTATTATTCTTTATAACGAGATACTAGAGTTTTGAAACTTTAAAAAAATGTAGTAAATGTTTGCAGGTCATGAGGATTACATTCCTCATTGGGAACTGGTATATGTACACAACACATCTGAATTCTTTTCACATCCCTTTCCCTGTCCCTTCCACTTCTTTATCTTAAAAATATTTATATATTCTCCTTAGACTCATAAACAAATTAACCTATCTGGCCTTCTTTATATCTTTTGCCTTTTTGATTTCAAAATTATGTTTACAACATAAAATGTTTGGAAATTCTTCTATACTCTTTCTGCCTAGGGAAGAATTTCAAATTATTATTCTAACTTTAAATATGTGTAAATGTTGCTTGTCAAGCCAGTGAAGTCTGTATTTAGATTGGAAAATATTGTAACTAATGAACAACATATCAAACAATAATCTAATTAGTTACAGTACTCTTTCTTGCTGTATCATAGTGTAATAATTGCATTTTTATTCAACATTGCTGCTACTTTTAAATGTTTAAATGATTTTTTGTATTTGTTTATGACTGATTATTTCAGCTTTTGAACATTTCTAGTGCTTATTTTCCCCAAATAGTATATTCTTTTTTCTCTCCTTTCTTGAACAAACTCACCAAGTAATATTGATTTATTATTCTTTGAAAGAACAAACCTCTTGTTTTATTGACTATCTCTTCTGTTAGTTTTTATTTTTGGTGATCTCTATTCTTATATTTATTATTTTTATCATTTCATTTTCATTCAACTCAATAATTTTTTCTAATTCACAGCCAAACTTCTACTTTGACCTCTTAATTTACCTGCGTGATACTGAAGAGTACATTTCTTCACTGACAAACATATTCTTAGCTTTTTATTATGAATTCATGGCTTACAAATGCAACTGGGCCACTCCGCTGTGCTTGTCCAATGAGTCTTCCAACCACGATCGCTACACTGGTGGTTCCAGGAAACCCTTGGATTTGCTGGCTGCCTTGTTTGTTTCATTGCTTTGCTTTTTCCTGCCTGGAGGAAGCAGTTGGGAACCTGGAAGTAGAGCATCCACTGTGGAACCGGGAGGACCTGAGTCAAAGGCTGCTGGACACAGGACACCGCAGCTGCAGCCAGACAGAGAGCACTGGACATGCTGTGGCAATGGGGAATCAGCATGGGACACCACCTCTCTGCACATTGTTCCCGGAGAAAAGATAAATTGCTTTTGTGATAGTACTGCACTTTCGTCAGATGTGGGAAATGCATTCCCGACAGGGAACTGCTAGTCTTCTATCAATAGTCACAGCCCACTCCCTGGCTCTCCAGCCGGTGCCTGATTGCTCCGAGCCAAGCGCCCTCTTTCCTTTAACAACCAAAAAGGTGGTAAGCAGTGGGCTGGCTCAGACCACACAGAATTTACCTCCGAACAACGGAGAAGACAGAAGTGGGTGTCTCCACCCTGAGGCTGACGCTATTCACGGGAACCTGGAGCAAGTGTCCTGCCCAGGAATAAGGAGCTTGTGTGACCATCTTGGGAGTAGGGGACATTTTTACACAGAACACAAATGGGCTGGTAACCCAAGAAGAAAGAAGCTTAAAAAGGAGACAGCTCTCTCAGGTGGTCCTGCCCAGATATTGAAGCTCACAGTATTCCTTTTATACATTGTAATTCAGATTCAACAGGCTGAGCAAGTCATAGTGAGGTTATAAAACTGATTTTCTTTATTCATGTTCTTTCATGCCTTACAGCCAACAATATCGGGTGCACAGACAAATCATTTATTATTCTAAAACTAAAGCACAAGGCTAAAAAAATTCCAGGAGACTAAACAACTCTCAAGTAAATACATGGATTAGGTTATTTATTTCTCACTAAGTGTGTGTGTGTGTGTGTGTCTGTGTGTGAAATGAAAGTAAACTATGGATTTAAGAGGAAAATAAAAGATAAACCAAAAGGGAATTTAGGTCAGTGTTGATAATTGTAAATAATTGCACATAAAATTGATGAAAAATATGTCTTTGAACATTTGGAAATAACAACATTGTGACTATTCTAATTTTATATCACGTTTGTGATATAAACAAAATACTCATTTCAATGTGTTTGTTTATATTTAAATTGCATTTCGTATAAATTCCTCTCTCATATCCATCACAGATTTAAGCATTGACACCTATATTCACATTGGGACTTATCTAGTTGTATTCTGATTTTATTTTGCAATCATTTTATCTAAAAAAGTGTGCATATGGTTATATTTATGAAGCATGAATGCCTCTTTGGGCCTTTCTTTCTTTTTCTCTCTTTATCTTTCTATCTATTTTGTGACCTATTCTCACACGTGTGTATGAAGTAGTTTGTTGCTGTTACTATTTTGGCGGTTCTGGCCCAGTAATATTTATATAAGACAAGAGAAGTGACTTCGATTTTGACCAAGATGACTCATGCTTATAGCAAATGGTCCCTGCCTCATATCGAGTGAGTGACCAGTACACTGATGGCTGCCAGGAAAAACACCGTGGTCCCCTAGAATCACTGCTGGGGAAGCCAAGGCTGTCAAGTTGACACTTAGTAACTGCCTTACTGTGTGCCAGGCACTGTGCTGAATGCCCACATACAGCTTTCTAATTGATGTTGACAATGACCTTCTAAGCCAGTTACCATTCATATACTGACCTACAGCACAAGAAGATGAAGCCCAGAGGGGATAATACCTTGCTTAGAGTCACACACCTGACAAAGGTGGTGCTGGGGCTGGAAGGCAGCGGTTGGTCACATGCTTGAAGACCTCTCCATCCACGGGTCTCCTTTCTGAGGGGTCAGCTGAATCCTGGATGCTAAATGTTAATCTGTATACCTAAGGAGGGTACCTGCACCAGGGTAGGGGCCACATTCGATGCCTGATGTCTGCTCCATTGTGGGTGCTGTGGCCTTAGTCCTTGCTTGTGCTTTCTTTCTAATCTAAGGTACTTTCTCTGGGACTGGTCAGGGTACCTGGTGTAGTATCTTAGGACAGGTGATTTTATTATCTGCCTGCTTAGGATGAGTAAGTTAAGGTCTAAAGAGATCAAATAACTTCACCGTTATCAAGAAATCGATGGGGATGAGTTGGAATTTGACCTGTCCTATTTGAAAAAAAAGATACGCACACACAAATACACATACACACATATTTCCTGATTAAATGTTAAATTTCCTGAGAATTGTTTCTCATAGTGCTGTTCTGGAAATGTAAGCATGATTAAAACAACAACTATAAAAACACACACACTAAAGTCTCATCCAGTATTTCCCTTAGCACCTTCAGTCATCAGCTAAAAAGCATTTTGAAGTCTGCGGGACTCTAGTAATTAGGTTGGTTTGGCAACTTGCTGTGGTGAGTTAATGATTTCTTTGGCATTTCAGAGATTTGAACAACGATTACTTTTAAATCCCCCATAAAGGGCCTGAAAAACCTTGGAACACTGTCCTCTGTGATGATAACAAAGTCATTTCCGGAGACACACTGGGTCGTGTTGTGAAAGGTTCTGAAAATGGAGCCCAGATACTCACCCAGAACTGAGCTCCAGTGCAGGCTGCAGACGGAGAGGGAGCCGCCCTCCCTGGATGCACCCTACTTCGGGCACGAGGAGTGCCAGGGATTCAGAAGATCAAGGGAATCGTGAGGAACAGTGTCACCAAGGCAACGAACCTCTTCACTGGACCAGAGACTGGAACCATGAGGTAGACAAATGGCAAGGTGCTTCTTTATGTGGCATTAATTCAGTTTCAATGCTGTGTGTGTGTGTGTGTTTTTAATTAAAAAGTGTTCTTCATGTTTGTGTGGCTTTGAGTGTTAATATATTCAACTGCAAAGCAGCGGTGGACTCTGAGGACTACGGCAATTTCACCTCCTAACTCAGGGCTGTTGCCATTGGATAAGCTGCAAAGAATGCTGCTGCTTACAGAGGGGGACAATGCTCATATGGAGAAGTTGGGTTCTAAAGATGCCTTCCTGAGGTCCGGGGGGGGTCATAAATGATGGCGTTCTAGTGACCTGTGTAGCACCATCACCAGCTGTTGCAGGAAAACCATGGAACTCAACAACAAAGCAATGGACTTTCATCTGCTTCGGCCACTTCAAAGTGCAATCCTGCATAAGTTGGGTGGTCTTGGGAAGCCTTCATTTCCTTTTAGGAAAACAACATGGAGCCGCGCAGTGAGCTCTGGCTGCTGCCTGTCTGCAGCAGAGATGGAAGCAGGTCAGGATCTCTTTCTGAAGGTGGCCAGGAAAGATGAGCGCATGTCACAGCTGGAACGCCTGTCCTTTAGGAAGGACACACCAGAGGTGGAGAAGCCATTTTTGACAAGTGATATGAAAACAGGAAGTGACCGCCAGTTTCAGGGGATGCATTGCTGCTTTACTACTCACGGACTGTTCCCCCACCTGTCTCCCTTGGAAATTAGACCCCTTCTTTCAACCCAGGATTTCACTGAATTGGATTTCCATTGTGAACCATTTGGGTTCCTTCCTGGTGAACCTCAGATGAATTAGATCCCATTGACTCTACCTCTGAAAGCCCTCCACTCACCTCAACGTTCATGGCTCATTTTCATTTGGATCCCAGCTGGACTCTCTGCCTCCAGTGTCTCCCTATCTCTCTCTGAGTTCTAGGCCAGAGTGTTGTCATGCCTGCTTTCCTTTCTTGGCATCTCATTACCTGTAGATAAAATCCAAACTCTGTAGATTAAGCCCAGACATTCATGATCTGGCTGCAATGTGTGTCCTGTTTCATCTCTTGTCTTTCCTGTCCTAGATTTAAGTGAGGCCACAGTCAGATCTCACTCTTGTGGATTTATTCCAGAGAGCCACTGATATCCTCATATGGTCTTCCATCCATGCTGACACTGCCCCAACTTCTATGACTTTCAAAAGAGGAGGAAACTTGCAAAATTCTATTAGTAACTTCAATTTTTCCATAGCTTCTAGCAGAGTTTTGGGAAAAATTAGGTATATGTGGCCTACAGACTCCTAAATATAATTCTGTTTCCTAGGATAATGCCTTGGTGTGATTGCAAAGGGTAGGCTCAGAAAGGAAAAGGGGTGTGGTGCTCAGGTCCCATGAAGGTATCTGAAGTGCCCCTGCTCACCCAGCCATTTGGAAAGATCCTGTTGCATGGGACAGAGATGGAAGCTAAGGGAAAGATAATCCATGAATTGTGCTTGAATACATCAATTCTTCCAATCAATGACATTTTTAGCAGTTTAAAGTTGGGGGTAAGAGGGAGCTAGGCAAATAGTAGATAGACATATAGGCCATCCTTGCTACAGACTACCTCTTATCCAAGGAAGAAGTCCTGACTCTGTAACAGAAGAAGGAGCAGGAGAAGGAATAAAAGAGCTGGATGATTGCTCACTTCAGTAAGGGAGTGCTGTGCTGGTTGAGGGCAATCTCATGGGGCAGAGCAGATGCCAACCTCTGACAAAGTGTTGGTTCAGGGACTGATTGGGGTGGCTCTGGAAACATGACAGCCTCAGGAGCAGGGTTATGGAGCATGGGTGGGGTTGAGCGTGAGTAGCAGGCTGAGATCAGAGCAAATTCCCTGGAGTGAGACCATTGTGCACTCAAAGTATGGGTCACTGGCTGGTTGACTTTCTGTGATGTGCTCACAGTCATTAACTGACTAGATTAAGGTGTGTTGTCATTGATTAATCAGACAGGATTAAAGCCGGTTCTGATGTTTACCTGCTACCATGGATATAAAACAATCTGTCTTTCCTAGGAATGAGGGACTTTTTCATTTTCACTATCATTACATACCTTTTGGGACACTATACATTCTAAAATCACATTTGATTTCTTTTCCTAGTAGGATGGAATGGATACTCTTTTCTCCATCCTTTCTGCTAATCACAACTGTCACTATATGTGTCACTATATACAACAAACACACAGAAAACCTGACAGTTGGAAAGGGGAAATCAGCCTAGCAAGGGACTTCAGGGCTGTAGAAATGCAAGGGTGGGCCTCTGGTTCCATTCTTAAGATTTACTTACCAAGCACAGGGAGAAGGATTGAAATCCTGTGGATATCTACGTAATGCTACAGATTGAGGTCCTAAGAGTCTCTGCTTGGGAGTGTCAGTCATCGGAATCCACAAACTGATGACTCCAATGGCCACAGACACTACCAGTGTGATAAGGAGACACATGCTTTGGAAAGGGCAGCTATGTTCCTCCTTCTCAGTAGAACGTGTCTGAGAATGTCTTAACCTGATTTGTGTGGCCCTAGTTTGCCAGTGTTGGCTTGTGGTTTGCACTGAGCTACATCTCCAGCCCTTTTTATTTTTTATTTTGAGACAAGGTCTCAAAATGGAACCTAGGTTTTCCTTTTGCTTCACGTGTCTCAGACTTGGAATTGAAGAAGTTAACAACAACATTGATTGGCATGGAATAAATAAATTTCTTAAAACCCTCCCCCAGCAGATGAAAACCTGCTCCAGACAAAACACAAGGAAAATGGGAGCCTCAGAAAAACGATAGCTTGAAAATATCTATTCAAGCCAAACACCATAGTAATCATAGTGACGTCACCCTCACCCAGGCCAGGGAAGGCCTTACATCTCCACATACCCCAGGTGGAAACAGTGTAGCTAACCTAGCAGAGTGATGCCAGGCTGAGTAAGGAGCCAGGTTCTTCATCCTCACAAATATATACTGACGCCAACACCCTGAGTGGAGCTGGAGACCACATGGTGAATGCAGACCTCTACCTCATATAATGGAAATGAGGAACCTGTCTGCTTCCTCACTGGGATGGTACAAAAGAAGCTTGATAGGAAGTTAGGATTCCAGCAGTAGCAGCAATGAGACTGCCACGGAGGGTCAGGCAGGCAATGATAAAAAGTGAAATAAATCAGACTTGCCTGTGTAAACACCAAATTGTCTGCTTAGTGTAAGAAACAGAAGGAGTAAATAAGATCCAAAATGTGCAATAGATATTGTAAAAGGGGAAGAAACTCCTTAAAAGAGAAGAACTGTGATGGGGGAAAGGAGAAAAGGAGGAAGGGAAAAGATAGGTAAGATAATTATACTACTAATTACTATTAGTTCATCGAGAAAGATGGTTTGTGCTTATGTTGTTTGATCAGTTTCTCATGCCTATATCTTGTAACCTGAACAACTACTTTGAAGATAACAATACATAATATATTAACCATTGTTAATCTATTATCTTGTTTTGAAATTCTCTCATTGTTTTTATTGTTTTTTTCTGTTTAAAATAAAAAGACATGCTTAATAGAAGAAATCATTTTAAAACTCTCTATGAAGTGACTTTTCTGAGTGAGAGCCCATCCATTCCCCCCTCACCCTGTGGAATCAATCAAGGTTGTTTTAGAAATGTTATTTCTGGCTGCAGCTCCTGAGTACATGTGTGTGTGGTGCTAGGTGTGGTGGCTGCTGATGTAGGTGGCGGGTCTGTCACTGTTGAAATTCTTCCCCAGTAATAACAGAGAAGAGTTTGGTATACAGGGAGATTATATGAAAACTCTTGAGTCTTGTTACTTTGTAAATAAATCACAGGATTTGCGTGGAACTCATGCATTTACTGACATTTTACATCACTTTCTCTGAATCTGCTGCAGCAACCACTGACATATTTACTGAAAGATGTTTCTTCAAACTTTTTTCTAGGTGAAAACTTTTAGAGTTTCTTAAACCTGAACATGCTAAAAAGCCACTTCAGATATAGGTTTTAAAATGGCAAATCCTGAGTTGCTGCTGTCCTCCTCTTATTTCTGAGTCAGCACATCTGTGGGAGGCCCAGAAAATATTGCTCTTTACAAGTATATGTATAGGACAGGTCCAGATGTGCCAAGAGGAAACTGAGGAGTCTGCATTCAAAACATCTATGTAATTGTTTGGTCAAGGCAATCTGATCAATTATTTATAAGTTATACAGGTATGTTCATCTGGAAAGGAAATGCTAACTCTTATCATATACAGTAGTTTCCTTTTAAAATTAACAGTTGCATAAAAGACAATTGTAAAAAAAAAAGATAGAAAAAAAGAAAGAAAAGAAAAAAAGAGGCACTCAGCCCCTTCCGCCTGTCCAGGAAAGTATCAGTGGAGGTCTACTGAGGTGCAAAACTTCACTCCCACCACCAGTAATTAGAGTCCATACCCTTGGCCAGCAGAGATCAAGGGTTGGGGTGACCTGGGCTTCTAGGCATGCCTAAAAGTAAAGAGGTGATTCTCTTCCTCTCTTGCTAGAGTTATGAAAAATGAAGCCAACTAAAACAGAATGTTCAAATAAGGTCTAAAGACTCAGAACATTAGACTTGTTGCCAGGAGAGGATGACACTGACTGAAGGTGTGAGAATTCCCAGACCAAGACTTTGAAGCAACTATCACAAAAAAATGCTTCCAGAGGTAGCTGCATGCATGACTGAAGCCAATTACAAACAAATATAAGACCTCAGTAAATAAACTGAAACTGTGAAGAACAACAAAATGGAAATTTTAAAACTGAAAAATATAATAACCAAAATAAAAAACTTAATGAATAGGCTCAGCAGCATAAGGGAAGGTGTATATGAAACAACTAATACAGTTCAAAATAAAGCAATAGAAATATTCCATCTAAACAAACTTCATTGATCTATGAGACTACAGCAAAAGATAAATTACCCTTGTTATTTGGAGAAGAGGAAGGGGAAGGAGGAGGAGAAGGAGAAGGCAAAGGAGAAGAAAAAGGAGAAGAAGGAGGAGAAGAAGGAGGAGAAGAAGGAGAAGAAGGAGAAGGAGAGGAGAAGGAGAAGGAGAAGGAGAAGACAGGGCTCTAGTGGTACTGGGAGAAATAAAGACTAAACTCTCTATAAGTTGGCAGAAGACTGAAGCCAAATATTTAGAAGTATATCGAACACTAAACAAAACTCCAAGTGAAAACCAAAAGTAAACTAAAAAAAAGTCTCAAAAGTCATAAAAAAGGCACCTCACCTAGTAGGTAGAAAACAATGCATATGGCAACAAATTTCCTATGAGAAACCACAGAGGGAACATGAAGTGGTTAAAGCATTTTTGAGTACTTCATAAAATGTACCTCAACTTTGTACATCAAATAAAAATATTCCTCAGGAATGAATGAGATGATGAACATTTTAAAAGGAAGAAAAAACACAGGATGTGTCTTGCAGACAGAACTAACATAAGGGAAAACCTAAAGGCAGTTCTGTGAACAAAAGCGGCAAAAAGAGACCAAAGAATATAATACTATCAGGAAGGAAGATAACAGAAACAGTAAAAAATCAATAAACAGATGAGGCATCATATAAATATGGCATTATATTATTATTATTATTTTTATTTATTTATTTTTTTTGTGGCACCGGGGATTGAACTCACAACATCGTACCTGCCAGACAGGCGCTTAAGTCACTGAGCCCAACTCCTGGCCCTGGTTTTTTGACACAGGGTCACACTGTGTAGCTCAGGCTGGCCTTGAGCTTGCGTTGTAGCCCAAGCTGGCCTCGAACTCCCAACGCTCCTCTTACCTCAGCCTCCCGAGTGCTGAGATTAAAGGCGTGCGCCCCCACGCCCAGCTTGGTATTATATTATAGAAAGGGGAGGATGGAGAACCAAAAGAGACACGATTTCTACACTGCCTTTGAACTAGCCAAGTGATGAATGCACAGTCAATGATGATGAGTTTAATGCATATGGAAAGTAACACTTGGGGCAGCTACTCAAACAGTTCAACAAAGAAGTACACTCAATACCCTGATAGATAAATCAAAAGAAAGTTGTAAAAATGTTGCAGTAAAGCAGGGAGATGAAATGGGAGAATGCTTGCCTCTCATTATTGCATGGGGTTCAGTGACCACGTCAGAGCCCTGCCCTAACTCCTCCCAAGGAGCCAGTCACCCCAGTCAAAGCCTTGATACCAATTATTGATGCACATACTGTGATAGCAAGCTATTCATTGTGAGTCAGCATGTCTGCCAGGCTCAGAGGCAGCTTCGCTTAATAGTTCACAGAGGAAACAAACATAAGCCAGCTCCTCTGGGAGATTACAGCCTGGTGATTTACAGCCTCCTCATACAAGTTAATTGTTTTTCTCATCAATGTACATAAAACATCACCCAAGAGGCTAGAAAGAATCTGCAGGAATGCTTGGGGAGTCAAAATGAACCAGAAAGAAGATACTAATGTCTTTCAGTAAACACATCAATAAAGAATAAAAGCTGAAAATCTCACTACAATATAAATCTGCCTTGTTTATAATGCCAGTGAATTACTAGCCCCGGCTAATAAATGGGATTCTTTCTTTTTACAAAAAATATGTTCCCTCCATAGTCTTTGAATGGATTTAAGTTTTATTTATTTTTGGCATTCAGATTTGTGGTTTTGTGGGCAAATTAACGATATCACCCATTATTGCTCTCTTTTTGGTATGCGATTGCAAAGTCATCTAAATATGCAAAAATTGTACATAGATTTTTTATATTACATGTATTGAATGGGTATACAAAGATACACACCTAAATGTGTCTGGACATATATTATATATATATATATATATATATATATATATACACATGCACGTGTGCATGCATGTAAAAATTTCAAGTTTCAAGCAAGATTCATAAACTTATCTACCTTTTTCAAAGCTTTCATAGTCTGTTTCATTGATTCATCTGTTTTTACTAGTTCAACTCAATATTATCTTAACACACAGAGATTTATAATGTCATAAAGCTTAGGTATAGGATTTTCTCTACATTGTAGTTTGGACATTGAATGTCCTCTAAGAGCCCATGTGTTAATGTCTTGCCCCCTAGCAAAGCAATAATGGAAGGCAGTGGGCCCTTCTAGAGGCAGGGTTTAGTGGGAGGTCTTTAGGTCATTGGAGAGTGCCCTCATAGGAGCATGTAGGATCCTCACTCCTTTTCACCTCTCCTTTGGTATCTGGTCATGAGGTGAGTGATTCGATTCTGCTGTACTCTTTTGCCATAGGTCTAAAACAGCAGGGCAAACTCATCATGCACTGAATTCTCTAAAATTGAACTAACATAAAAGTTTGTCTTTTATAAGCTGCTCATTCAGGTAATTTTTTATAGTGATAGAAACCTGATCAACACATTCCAAAAGAAACCCTTTATTCCTCTATGCTTCTTTCTTCTCTTTTGTATTTAATTCCACAAATATATATACATTTGTTCATAAAGTTATAAAAACACCCCACTGGCATTTTACTGAAAACAAAACAAAATGAGAAAAACAACAATTTAAAAATTCAATATGCAAATTGACTGCAAAACAGTTTTAATTTTTTAAAGTCTTCCTTATTACTATTTACACATATGGTCTATTCATTTATTCAAGTCTTTTGTATGGCTCTAGAAAAAGGTGATTATTATTTTTTTCCCATGGAAAAACCCTCTTGTTTATTTGATTAAACAAAAACAAAATAAGCTGCATAGGATATTTTTTGCTTTGTTTTCAGTGAGTCATGTTCATTTTTAACTGTTTTTACTATATTTAGGTTTTCATTGTTATTCAGGACAGCATTAGCAACTTATTATTATCTACTGAGTTATTCTGGCAAACATATTCCATTTCTAATCAGTTAGTTTAGTTTGTTTTTTTCTCAGCTCTAGTTGTTTCTCTTTTTTCTTCACACAATGAAATGACAATGAAATTTGAAAAATTTGTTTTGTCTGTTACAATATTTCTTTTACCACTTGCTTATGTCTTGTATGTGCTATCTTAACTGGAAAATTTTCCTACTTTGATTGCATAATTTTTAAAAATTTCCCTAGTTTAAATGTTTTTAAAAATGTGGCCAGGTGTTGGTCATTTTCATGGAATCTTTCTACAATCTGTTGATCTTCCCTTACTGCTTTCTTTCACACTAATTTTAATGTTTCTCTGATCTCTGAAGCCTGGTGCAGGTTTTGAGGTCTGTCATTATTACCACGAAATTGAATTTTCCACATCTGAGTTCTACTCTTTTATGCCTCCAGTGTGGGTCTTCCTTTTTTATTGAAATGGAAATCAGATATGTCCCTTGTCTGTGTGTCTGTCCTTGCTCTTTTCCCCCCTGTCATGAGGGCTGCTGAATGTCAGCCAGTCTTGTCCTCTGGAACTGAGAGTCCCCAAGGTGGTTCTGCTTCAGTGTTTCCCTAGAAATCCTACCAGTACATTTCTAAATGCTGTTTTAGAAGTAGTCATCTCCCTGCAACAAAATCTGCTAGGTTTTTAGTTGGGGTTTTTCTTGGTTACTTTTCACTTGTTGCTGAGCCAAAATATCTGATACCCAAAATTAGGGAAGGAAAGGTTTCTTTATCTTATAGTTTCTGGAGGTTTCAGTCCATAATCAGCTGGCTGGAAGGCAGGGTGGCATGGCACTGGGGCAACACTTCAAGGCAGCAGCTGAGCAAAAGCAGCCAGAGTAAAAGGAAGCAAGAGCAAGCCTCTTTTCCTCCTTTATACTGTACACAGGTCACCACCCCCCCAGGGTGGGTGTAGCATTCGTACATCTCCTTGCCTTCCTTTGCACAGGATGAGGATATTTACAAAGTAAGAACCCTGGCTCCCTGCTGAGTCTCTCAGTAAAACTTCTGACCTTCTCAAATTGACACAATGAACAGGTAACTGCTTGTGCTCTATACTCCAGGACGTAGAGCTGCTGAGTTACTTAATTAAGCTTCTAGACTTCTCAAGTTGACACAATGTATAAACCATAACAATCCACCCCTTGTCAACTTGGCAACCAAACACATTTCTTTAAATCAGTCTCCAGATACAAAGGCATGGTTATTCTTAACATTTTGCAACTTGAACATTATAACACATCTTAACAATCCTGAAGAACCAGTATTAAGTCTATCAACAATTATATTACATTAGAAACAACATTTTGTCCTTGAACCCCCAAAGACTCATGCACATCCCTTTATGCAAAAGACATTTAGTCCATCTGCAAGAGTTGCCAAAGTCCTAACAGTTTCAGAATTGCTGAAAAGTCTAAGTCTGAAATCTCCTCTGAGATCTATGGCAAACTCTTAACTGTAACCCCCTGTACAAATGAAAACGAGGTTAAACACTTCCAACATATAAGAGCACAAGATAAACATTACCATTCCAAAAGTTACAAACAGGGGAATACAAAGTATTGGAACCAAAGCAAGACCAAAATCCAGCAGGGCAAACATTAAGTCTTGTAGTTGCACATGAACCATTTGAGACAATCTGCAGCAAATTGTGAGCTCCAAAGGACTTGTGTGGTTCCACCTCCATGGCACTTCTGGTGGTTTTAGCTCCCACAGCTTCTCTCTTGGGCTGGCTTTGCTCCATCATTGCAGGTTTCCTTAGATGATCCACGTTCCGGGCTTTTCCAAACTTCTGAGTCCTCCATTGCACTTTTGGCTTCACACTCACAGCTTTACACATTGCCCTCTCAAGGGCACACTGCCTGGCCTCCCAGGCCTTCTGAAATCGAGGTGGAAGCCTTTTAAATCTCAGAGCCCTTGCACCATGTGGGTAATTCCAAGGTCTGATGCCAGCTGGAGCAGTAGCTAAGCTTTCCTCTCTCTTGGCTGTAGGGATCAAGTGCCTGGATCGCTGGGCACCTTGAACCTGATTCTGAGGAACAGATTCTCTATGCTGTCTCCATTATGGAACCTGGCATGGCCGACACTGCCATTCTGGAACATGTTGCTTTGAGGCTTTCTCCTCCAAGCAAAGTCTTTCACTTTTGCAGTTTTGAGGCTGCTAAGTATGGGGACCAGCTACCTCTTCCCAGGATGCCCCCAGGCCATCTTTTTTATTCCTTTGTTCCTTCTCATCAATGGAGATCTCAGTTCTGTCTTTACAGTCCACAGCTTTCTGGCCAAACTCACAAGGTTTTAAATCACCATACTGGGCTCTTTGCTCCTGATTCCCAACATAAATCTGGCTAAAAGCCCCCATTAATAGCCAGGCCACTGCTTCAACATTCCACTGCCTTGAGATTTCCTCAGCCAGATTAATCAGTCCATTGCCCTTAATCTCAGTCTCAGGCAAAGTCTCTGGGCATGGGCAGAATGCAGACAAAGTTTCTGCAAACCGTAACACACATCTTGTGGAGTCCAACAACCAATGCAGTCCTTCTTCCCAGCAGAAGCCTCCCAAGCCTGGTCTTTACCAGCAGGCTTTTGATCAACCTTCTGGTCTTCTGAGCTCTGACCAGAATCTCCCATACAGAACAGCCTAAGATGTTCCAGGGCTACTCTTTCAGGCGACATCTCTGAACCTTTACAAACTCTCCCCACAAGCCATTCCCAAAGTCTCTTGAACCACATGGCCAGTTTTAGTCACAGGAATGACCCCACTCCTGGTACCAAATTCTGTCTTGGTTGTTTTTCACTTGTTACTGAGGCAAAACACCTGATACACAAAATTAGGGAAGGAAAGGTTTATTTATCTTACAGTTTCTGGAGGTTTCAGTCCATAATCAACTGTCTCGAAGGCAGGGTGGCATGGCACTGGGGCAACACTTCAAGGCAGCAGCTGAGCAAAAGCAGCCAAAGTAAAAGAGGGCAAGAGCAAGCCTCCTTTCCTTCCTTATTTTGTACACAGGCCACTCCCTCCCTCCAGGGTGTGTGTAGCTTCACAAATATCCCTGCCTCCCTTTGCACAGGATGAGGATATTTACAAAGTAAGAACCTTGGCTCCCTGCTGAGTCTTTCAGTTAAAATTCTGACCTTCTCAAATTGACACAATAAACAGGTAACCGCTTGTGCTCTACACCCTAGGATGTAGAGCTGCTGAGTTACTTAATTAAGCTTCTAGACTTCTCAAGTTGATACAATGTATAAACCATAACAGGGTTGTACAGAGACCTTCTGTGTGTAATTGAACAAGAATCTTAGAGAAAGTTTGAAGGTGAAAATACCTCCTCTCTGACTCAGGACTCACAACTATCAGTGTGTCTATGCACACTTTCACATCGAGGATATAGTTTAGCATGAATCCCCATCAGGATCATGGAGATGGACTGTGTTGAACAAGGATAAGTATCAAGCAAATACTAGATATATCACAACAGCAGAAGTGTGGAACAAATTTCATCTGCCTCTCCCTGACAAATGGAGGCATAGCATCTGATAAGTACAAGAGTGTGCAGGCTTGAATTCACTAGGCTATTTTCAGAATGTAGACTCTCATCGTAGTGCTCATAAGCACAGAATTAAGAGAGAGTGCACAACTGCTCCTCCTGGCCTAGCCATGCTAGTGAAGGTGTGATGGATTAACTAACAGTCCACTTGTTCAGCTGGGTATTGAACAGAATCAGTGTGGCACTGGGTGTGGAAGGCCCACCTGGGGATTGTTGCCAACAGCATAAAAGGAGAACAGGAGGGTGTCTTAGTTACTTTTCGCTCGTTGCCAAGACAAAATACCTGACGCCCAAAATTAGGGAAGGAAACGTTTATTCTTACAGTTTCTCGGGAATTTCAGTCCATAAAGTGGGCTCCAAGGCAGCATGGGATGACGGGGCTACAGTTCATGGTGGCTGCAAGCTGCAAGCCACAATCCTCGCTGGCGAGAGAGAGGGTGGTGGAAGAGGAAGCTGGGAAGCAAGCAAGAGGAAGACCCGCCTTCCCTTATACTGTATCTCAGCTCCACCCCTGGGCGGGTGTAGCAGTCACATCATTAATCCTGGTGCTAGACAACAAACTGATCACAAGCATCAGACTCAGCCCCATCAAAAGTATGAGGACTTGGGGGTACATAGCATATCCTATACAGAGGGGAAGATGGTGCACTGTTGATTCTCATGGGGAAGCTTATCACGCTGATTTTCCTGATATGAACCCAGTTGTTCTCATCATTGGAAGAACTCGGGCCTTCATTGTCTCTGAGGATGGCTGTGGTTTCCTTTGGGGGAGCTCTTGTCCTTACCTTGAGTGCCACTTGCTGACTCCAGTGCAGATCCCTCAGCCTACTGGTGCAGCCTTTCTATCCTGACCTTTGGACATTCCCAGGGCAGGTCCTTGATACAGACTTGCATGAGACATTGTCATAGGCTCTAGGTCTTCAGCTGGACTCGTGTAGGACACTGCTGTGGGATCCAGGCCCTCAGCTGAATTCTTTGGGTCTGTTATGCATGTATATATCTCCTGTGCTCTTCTGTATTTGACTCTTTGAGTGACTATTATAAAATAATCCTGTAAATTATGTGACCTGTTTTTATGATTGATATATCGTGTCAACTTGAGAAGTTTAGCAGAGACTTAACAGGGAACCAGGATCCTTACTTTGTAAATATCCTCATCCTGTGCAAGAGGAGGGCACAGAGACTTTGTGAGTGCTACATCTGCCCTGGGAGGTGAGGGGTGGTCTGCATACAATATAAGGAAGGAAAAGAGACTTGCTCTCCCCTTTTTGCTCTTACCACTTTGCTGTCTTCTGCCACCTTGAAGTATTACCCATGTGCCATGCCACCCTGCCTTGGAGCCAGCTGATTATGTACTGAAACCTCCACAAACTGTGAGCTAAATAAACCTTTCATTACTTAATTTTGGGTGTTGGGTATTTTGTCCCAGCAATGACAGATAAGTAACCAAGACACCTATATTAAATCTATTCCCTTGAAAACCCTGACTACAACAGAAGGGTTTGGAATTTTGTCCCAGCAATGAGAGAAAAGTAACCAAGACACCTGTATTAAATCTATTCCCTTGAAAACCCTGACTTTAGCAGGAAGGAAAGAGGACATTTCCACCAAAGAAGAGCTCAACATACAGCACAGGGAGGGTGCAGTGGTTGGTGTGGCTTGGCCTAAGAATTTGATTTGGGAAAGAAGACAGATTTGACTTTTTTCACTAAACAGTGTGATCTCAAGAGGCATCCATTTGCTTGCAAATGACATGGCTTAATTCTTCCTAATGGCTGAATAACATTCTATTGTGTAAATACCACTTTTCTTTATCCATTCATCTGTTAATGGGCATCTAGGCTGCTTCCAGATTTAGCTATTGTGAATTGTGCTGCTATAATCATGGATACGCATGAAACACTATAGCATGATGTCTTTAACTTTCTCAGGAATAGACCCAGGACAGGTACAGCAGGAAGAAAAAGAATTTCTGTTTTGGATTTTTGTGGAATGCCCATACAGATTTTCGTAGTAGTTGTGCTAGTTTACATTTCTACCAACAATGTGGAAAGGTTCCTTTACCACATATCTTCTCCAGGATTTGTTAATTTTTGTGTACTTGATGGCAGCCATTCTGAATGAGGCAATGGAGTCTCAAAGTTGTTTTAATTTGCATTTTTTCGATGGGCAAAGGTGATGAATATTTCTTTATGAACTTATTGGCCACCTGTCCTATTTAATACTCTCTATTTTATGAGGAACCCAAAATATGAATAATGAGTAAAATAAAGGAGAGATGGTAGGAAACAGCAAAGAAAACTCTTTGGAGGTGGGGAAGATAGAGAGTAAATTGATCTAAAATGCACCAGATATGATATATACATGTACCAGTTCCCCAGAACAAAGGTCACTACTATGTCTCACAGACACACACTGAAAACATCATGAAAAGCAGTATGTGTATGCACCAATTCCCAATTTGGAATGATGTCTTATGTACTATAAGCACTCAGTACTAATAAGAAGGTAGTGACATAAAAAGCAAAATCCTGAAAGATCAAAATCCCTCCTCTCCCCAAAAGAGAAGATGATAGATTGGAATGCAAAAATGAAGCTAAGACCAGGTCTTTGAGAGCAAAGGTATTTGCACAATCTCTTCTCCTGGAGTCATGGAAGCACAAGCACATTTTTGGGTTGGAGAAATTGTCCAGTTATTATAATTCACACATGTCACCTCCCCCTGGATCCCCTGGCCATGCAGCACCATCGTTCCTTACCTCCTTCCTGGTTGCCCCAGGGCTCCTTCCTTGCACCCAGCCAGAGGATCCAGTGGAACAATGCAGCATAGCTCTGACATTGGCATAGTACCCTTTCAGCTTGGAGAAGTCTAGTCCCTCAAGTGGCTAACATCGTGGAGTGTTTCTGAGCTTCTCTCTTATCTTTGCTCTAGTACCTCTCATGGCTCCCTATTGCTCACCTGAGAAAGGAGAGAGAGGCCCTTAGCAGCTCTGTAGCCTGTACATACACCTTTCCACTCGATCCTTCTCTCACTTATCAGCATAGTTTGTAGCTCCAACCTGAATTGTACATCATAAGGTGCATTTTCTCCAAGGTCATTATTTGTCCCCCTCCCATGTATCATATCTCAACAGGCACAGGGCTGGTTGTCATTTGGTCTCCTGAGAGCTCAGCTCAGAGCCCAGCATGGTACAGGCATCCTACACATGGTGAAGACTGGGGGGGCTGGAGTCAGTTGCTCCCCAGTCCAGGAGAGGGGAAATGACATGGAAGAGGCCCCTATGCTGTAACCAGTTCCAGGAAAAAGACTGAGCTCTGGAGCAAGTGGGCGTGAGATTTATCGCCATCCCCCATATCTGACCACAGTGATGGTGTAAAGATAAGTAGGAGGAGAAAAGGAAAACAAAAAGAAAAACCAAACCCAAAGGACAGGGGGAATCTCTAATAATTGATCTTTCCTGCAGGCATGAACATTTAAAGATTTAAAACTTATATGAAACCTCCCAGTGCCTCACTTGAGTACTACTGATGTGTATGCTGGGTTGTTTGTGAAGTTTCTGAGGTGGTGAGTCACTGTGTCCTAGTCTTAACTGACCTGTTTCAAAACAGTGGGACTGGGGCTGGGGATTTAGCTCAGCAGCGTCAGCACCTGCCTGGCAAGTGCAGGGTCATGAATTTGATCCCCGATACCAAAAAAAAAAAAAAAGAGAGAGAGAGAGAAGTGTGGGATCCCCAGCTAAGTGACCTGGTTTTGGCAAAAATGAGAAAGTGTAAGTCTACAAAAGTGTAAGTGGCAAAAATGAGAAAGTGATTGCTCCTTCAAGATCAGAAATAACCATGCTGTTTCCTCCTCCTCCTCATCTTCCTCCTTCTCTCATTCTGCTTCCCCTTCCCCCATCCCCCTTCTTCTCCTTCTCCTCCTTTTCTTTTGCAGCACTAGGACCTGAACTCAAGGCCTTTACACTGAGCAATATCCCCAGCACCCCTTTTGAGACAGAGTCACTCTAAGTTGCTAAATTACCCAGGCTGGGCTCAAACTTGTGATCCTTCAGGCTCAGCCTCTCAGAGTGCTGGGATTACAGGTGTGTCTTCTTGTCTTCAGTCATCTGCTGTACACTGGGAAGGAATGAAAGGCCCTTCCAGCTTCGAAGCTCATGGTTGCAATCGGTCAGTCATCTCCCTTCCCGTCGATCCTCCATAGAGGGGCCAAGTTGGCACTGGATTAAAGTGCTCTCCATTCTCCCTGGTTTTTCAAATCTTTTTGGCAGAAAGTATTTTTTTCCGACGCTAAGAAAGAGCCCCAATATCTTCACATGTCGTTTTGCTAACTTAATGCCAGACTGCCATGATCTTCCCACACCGTACTGTCCCCACCCACTTTAGCTAAGGACTCGGTCACACCTGAAACTCCCAGCACCACACGCACTTCCTGGAGACATGCACAGACGAAATTTCACAACAGATGGCTTTGGACAGAGCATCCACATATTTCGCTGCATGAGCTGTTCAGTCTTTTAAATAGAAACAGCAAAACAGAAGTTCGGTTTAATCAAATTCTCTACAGAGAAAGGAAAAAGAAAGATTGATTCATTGATATGATTAAATAGGTCTCTGCAAGTCATTTCAGTTTGAAATTACTCTTTAAAACAGCAAACAAGGCCCGGGTAGGGGGGCATTGTAATCATGTAGACTACTTGGGCTTGTTACGCTTTTTTCCAAGACATTTTGAGAGTCACTTTGTACTTTGTATAGTAGCAGAGGATACTTCCCTGGCACAGAATATTGCAAGGACACGGGTAATTTCTTGGCCTTCCTCCACTTTGGAAGTTTCTTCTCAGTTCCTCAGTACCATCCACACCTTCCCATGTTTCTGGTCCCCAAGACTCAGAAGCCCCCAGTAGACACCATCTGCTGCCCACCCTCTATACATTTGCATCTGGACCTGTCTTAATCTATCAAGAACAGAACAGCTGTCTTTTCTTTCAAGGTGAAAGAGGTCACCCTTCCCAGCATGATCTGAAGAGACAGTGGCAAGTTTAGCTGTGACTTTAGCTCAATAGGTGATAAAAACAAAGATCTCACCATGCCACCTCTTGCTCATGTGACCCAGAACAGTGGAGATCACCTGAGGTGAACAGGCTGTTATTCCAGCGACCATAAATCTGAATCTCAGCACGCGCTAGTACACAGTGTGCTAACATCTCTGGAATTTGTATCCCCACAGAATTTGTGCTGATCAACTCCAACTTTTTCTTCTTTTCAACATTGGCAAATTGATTCACTTTCATTTTTTTAATGCACATTTTGGTCATTTGAATAAAGGGTATGGCAGTAGCAGACTTACAGTTCTGGTACACCTCTTCTTGTCATTAAAATCTGACTGCCCAGTTCTTAAGCCTCTGTGGAGCCGGATCTAATTCACACATCTTTTTGTTAAGACTTTGGAGCTTTTTGGCAATCTGAACTGTGGATTACATGTGGTTCTTTTCCCAAAACTGTTCACTCCCTGGCTGCCTAATTAAATTGTTAAAAAACATCAGCACAATTTAATTAGTTGTTATGGGAAAAGATAAGTTTTCCTCGGAGAGATAATGAGGGCACCCTTCGCCTTTCCTTCTTCTTCTGTGCTGCCCCCCACACAGATTGGATCTCCCGTGGGTGCCCACCCATCCGGTGCCATGTTCTCACCTCACTGAGCTCAGGGGACCCTGACTTTAGACTGGCTTGGGAGGATGGGTGTGGGGGCACTTGCCTGAACTTGAGCTCAGAGTCACAACCCACATGTGCTACTGTCATCCGGGTGTCTGCCAGAGATATGAAACAAGTCACCTCTTTTAGGGTGCACCTTCTCACTGGAGCACTCCAAGTCTGGTCCAGGGCTCTTTACTCCTCTCCTTATTTCCTTCTCTAGTGTCACTGAGCTCTCTCCTGGCCTCTTGATTTAGTTCTATGGAGAAGTCTCCCAAACTTTGACCTCCAGAGCTCTCTTGAAATCCATTCATGAGCACATACAGCCACTTGGCATATCAGATGACTTTCAAGTGCTCTCCCTCTGTCTGTCCCCTTGTGGCGAGTCTGCTCATCCCCACTCCTGCCTAGGTGCTGGAAACTCCATCGCCAGGAGCTTGGGCATATCCGGTCCTGGAAATCATCCTTGTGTCTCTGTCTTGTTTTCCATATCCACACCCAGACTTTCAGAAACTCCTGAGAATTCCATTTTCAGGGCGTACCAAGAATCCAACTCCTCACTGGCATCCCCACAGCCTACATGCTGAACAAAATCCCCGTCCTCTCCTGCCTGAATTGCTTCCTAACTAGCCTTTCTAGTTTGGTCTTTCCTTTCCCTGTAGTCTTGAGAAAACATCGGTATAAAGGAGAGGTACTGAAGTCAAATAGTGCTCCTCAGAGGATCAAAGCCCTGTGAGGACATCTTAGAATATAAACCCAAATCCTCAGAGGCCATCCAGGCTGCAGGCCCAATGGCCCCTCTGAGCTGAACTCTGATCTCCCTCATCCTTGGGGACCCTGCACTGGGCTGGCACATCCCTAAAAGAAAGCCGGGACTGTTGCTCTGAGCAGCTGCAGGACTGTTCTCTGCCCCGGGAGTCTTTCCTTGCTAGCAGGTGGCAACTTTCTCACCTTGAGTCTCGCTTAGAGTGGGTGAGGGGCCGCAGCCCCTACCAGATTTGCATTTCCTGTCTCCACAGCCTTCGTGGTCTTCTATCACAATGGATCATGCACTTCCTTGAGGTTTTAGGCTGCTTGTCTTCCTCTGCAGCTTCAAGGAGAGCCCAAATGTCTTTGCTCTGCCCAGTGATTCATCCTGCCAGCCTGCGTGGCGCCCGCCTGTCACAGTCCCTTGATGGATGTCCCTGGATTGAGTGAGCCTGGAGCTGTTGCTCACGAAGTTCCAGTTCTCCTATCTCCCAACCACTGACTCAGTAGCTCTGTCTCCAGCAGTGTACAAGGTCAACAGAGCCACTTCCCCTCCTCAGTTGGTGAGGCTTGGGACAAAACAGTGCAGCCCCTCATGCTGGGGAGGGGCTGGAACTCAGGCCCACACTGGAGTTGGGCAGGACTAATTTTCCCTGATAGCTTCGGGTCAGACACAGTGGTGCCTTTAGGTCTGACAGAAGTCCAGGCCGCAGCAGGAGTATGGGACCTTCCTGTTTTCTCTGATGCTCTCCATGGCTGTGAGGACCAAGGGACAGCTAGCACTTGTCCTTCTTGGAAGGTGTCACCCAGGTAGTCATGTGAGCCTGCCAGTCTGGTTGGAGGTTTCTTTCCAATCCTGCAGGATACCAGGCTGTCAGCTCTAGTTCTTACAGCAACAGGGTTCCTGTGGGCAGCCATCAGCTTACACCCAAGGACCATGCTCAGCCTCCTGAGGCTGACAAGCTATGCAGTGAAGATCGAGGTGGCACCTGACTCTCATGTACTAGGACAGGGGTTTGCACCAGAGGCTGCAGAGGGAACCAAATGCATTCATGTTTTGTAAACGTGTTTTCAAGAGAAAAGACCCTGGCTCCTGAGCTGTGAACCCTTGGGTGTTTGTGGCCACACTGCTGGCCCAGCAGCTAGAGATGCCTTCTGTTAGAGGTTGGTCCTGAAGCCCTGTTGCCCATCTAGACCCATAAGGCAGTTGCCATGTGTACCCAATTCTTACAAATATTGAACGAAGACAAAATATTTGGGGTTGTAAGAGCTCCGGAGAGACTTCCTCTAAAACGAACAACTTGGGGAGGAGTGGAGGTGAATTTGCCAAGGCTCTTTCCAAAAACATTTCCCAAGATCCCTGGGTCACTGACCCTCTGGGAAGGAACTTGGCTGATTCTCGTTCCTCATGGATCCTCTGTGCCTCCATCTACTTACACTGTTGCTGTGTTTGTAAGCCGAGCATCAACCCTCAGAGCAAGGTCTCCGTCATGTGAAGTTGTGCACAGGCACAGGAAACTCTGAGTTGCCAAACCACCCAGCTCCCCAGCCCATGGACAAGGTAGCATGTACGCTGTGCCTGCTTGTTTCAGCACTCACACCGTCTGTTGCTGTCTTTTGTGCAGTGTACTTGGCACCATGGTTTTCAGACTTGGGGGAGTCTGTTTCTGCTTTTGCTCTTTGCAGTGGCCCCCAACCGTAGTACTGAGGCACTGCTCATGTCCCCTCCACTGTGTCAGGTGAGCTCCTGCAGCTCTGAGCTTCTGCCTGTCCATGAGTCCACAGCATGTATTGGATAAGGTGCCTGTCAACAAAACACACATAAAACAGTCATGAAAGGATTAGTTCTTAAACAGATTCTGGCCAGATGCTCCCAGGACACCAAGCCTGCATTTCCTTTAGGAGCAACAGCTCAGCATCTGCTAAATCTGAGCTTGCAGGGGTTGGATAGAATAAACACAGTGAGTGGAGAGATCTATCTATCTATCTATCTATCTATCTATCTATCTATCTATCTATCATATGTAAATGTATATACATGTGTGTATCAAATTTAATACTTACCAGATGCTGTATAGATATTTTTCTTCCTTAATCAACAACCTACCTGCATGATATTTGCTATTTTTTGTTACTAAAAACAGTATCTAGAAGTCCAAGGAAATTACCTAATATCACCCTTTGGTCATGACAACACATGAACCAGACTCTGGGAAACAATATCTAAGGCTGGAGCATTAGAGACAGTCAGACATGCATGGGTGCATGTGTGTGCATGTGAATATGTGTGTGTTTGGGTAGCTTGGATAAGTGTGTTTGAGGATTGGTTAGTTTCTGTGCCTCCAAGTCATAGAAATGGACACCTTTGTTTTTGTCGGGTCAATGATAGTTCACCCCATCAGAGTGTGGGGGCTGTGCCGAAAGGGGCAGATGCCCTGGTATCTCATCCCATGCTCCCAGCTGTGTGTTCTCAGCAAGTGTTTGCTGAGCAGGTGCACACGCAGGTGTGTACATGTGTGCACACAATCCTCCCGCTGACATGGTGGGGAGGCGCGACTGGTTCCACCTCTCTTTGTGCCCAGGTCTAAATCTTCCTCACCCCAAGCCACTCCTTCATCAGATGTCATGGCTGGAACCTTAAGACCACTGCCCTGGGCACTGCTCTGGGACATTTTTAGTTGTGGACAAAGAAATCATCATTCGTCACTCTGTTGCAAGGTTGAGCCCGGTTGCAAGAAATCAAATAAATACTTTTATGAGAGCTATAGAAAATGAAAAATGAGTCAGAGCAGCCAGCATGTCCCAGGGCACACCCCATCTCCCCCCATGGCGCCTGAGCCTTAGGTCTAAGCAGAGATGAACTACGGCCACAAGCACAGCTCCACATCTGCAGAGTGGCTTTGATCTCAGCTCCAGCACTTAGGGAGATAGGGTGAGTTAGCTCAGTGCCTGCTTGGTTTCCCCATTTGAAAGTTGGGTACAATGGCAATATCTGCTTCCCAAGACTTTGATGGAAGCTAAGTGAGTTCAGACATGTAACACATCTAGATACCCCGTGAGTCACTGTTCTGGTAAGGTCTGGTTTTGGTTAGAAGGTGTCAACCTCCTCATATTCAAAATGAGATGCAATATTTATGATTTCTGACACTGTGGATAAGATTTCAACAGGAAGGGCTTGACTTTAGAAATGGGGCTGGGCTAAAGTCCTACAAGCTGAAAAGGGAAAAATAAAACTATTTCCTCTCTCTCTCTTTTTTTTTTTTTTTTTTTTTTTGTGGCTCTGAGAAGGTCAAGGTAATATTGATGATCTTCCAAGTAAAATCTTCAGTTAAGAAAAAAGTCCACTGAAAAAACGTGTTTTTAACATTGTGTCAATGTGATTCAATGTGACATTGACTCAATCACGTGACCTTCCAGAAACCAAGACCAAAAGGAACAATTTAGAAACAATTTTTTTAAAAAAAACTTACTGAAGATCATAACTAAAGACATTAAGAACAACTGCTGTTAAGAGAATAACTGGTAGCTTGTTTCATGTTCTAAACAATTATACTGATTTAAATGATCCTCAAATTAGCTTTGTTTGCAATTCGAACAGGATGACCAATTATGACTGTCAGCCTATATGATGTGACTATTACACGACTCAGTTATGGCACTGTAGAAATCCCCTGGCGCATTGCCACACTGATAAAACAGGTGTGCCTTCTCTTCTCTTAAGAAGAAGAAATGAGAGTTCTCTCACTGCCCGCTAGAAGCTCAGCCCCCTGGGAAGTAGCGTTCATCATACTTTGACCTTGTCCAAAATCATAGTATACAGAGAAAGCTGTCTGAGGCCTGTGACCTCCACGCTGTATTTCCTGTCACTTTCTTTTGAGCCCAAGTCATCTGTTCCAAGGATGTCTCTGTCAGTCAGGGAGAACCAAGTTCTGCACCCTCAGCTTGATGCCTCAGTAGCATGGTCAACAGAGAAATCTGGGCGATATTTTTTCCCTGTTTATTCTTCTTTTTTTCCTTTGCTTACATTTCTCAAGTCATTTTATAGTTCTCCTGTTGTAAGTTTATTTAGATGAAATCATTTAAGGCTTGAAGTGTATAAATTCTAGCTTGAAGTTTATTGAATTTTAAAATTCAGTTCACTATTTCGGGCCTCTGTGTTTGCCTAATAAACGAAGGGGAAAAAACAATCATGAGTAAGTCTCAGCCACTGCAACAGAGGCACCAGGAGGAGAAACTCAGAGAAACCCGTCGACAGCTATTTCTCACGTGGCCAGAGGAAGCCCAGAAAGGATACATGTGGCAAGTGCACCTGGCCCTCGAGAGACCTGGATGAGTTGGTGGAAGAACAAAGCAGACTCCGTGAAGCAGGGGAGAAGACGTGGGCGTGTAACAGTTCCCCAGAGACAAAAGCCTGCACCCAAAGCAACAGTGTGAGCTGTGGAGGATGAAAGAGATTTGTCCAGGCAGGGATGAGTGGGTACAGAGGGAAACAAATACGACAAGGGAATGTCTGAGAGCTGCTGGGGGCCTCTGCTGCCTTGGGTGAGCAGGAGAGAGCCATGGGAGGTGGTAGATGGAGGAGATGATGAGGAAGAGCCCAGAAACACCTCCGTGATAAACAGATGCGGAAAGCACAGGGAGAGAATAGAGGAGACCCTTACGTTGCTGTGAGTAGGACGCTGGTAGAGTTTGCATTACAAATGCGTCCACTGGACAAATAAGGCTGGTGCAGCACCGGAAATCCCTGATGCTGTTCACGTGGGCCCGACCACCAGCAGCCAGTGGCAGGATGGGGACTGAAGCACAGAATCTTGCAGTGGCCTGAGGTGGCCCAAATGCTCAACCCAGAAGCAGCCATGGCCTAAGGAAGCTTTAGGGTCTTACACAAACCTAAATGCCTGTCCTCACTACTTCTTATACCTAAGAGATTGAAGTAAGGATTCCCTGACACAGTTCCATGGATGTCATTATTTGCAAAGTTTGCAGAAGTGAAATTTTATCTCTACTCTAGAAAAATATTTAAGTGAATTATCATATCGATTTCATGGGGTATGGCAGTGACAATAAAATCTTTACCATGTCCAAATCAAGTAGACAAAGGACACCAAGCTGACACACAAGCAAGGGTTGATTAATCATTGTATCGTGGAAGATCATGCAGTCATTAAAACCTATCAGACTCACTTTCATCAATGCTTTTTACAATTGTCCACATTTTCCCCTTTCCCTATTCTTCAGTTTTCTTCTTACATACAGAGGATGAAGAAATCCGTGAGCCATGTTAGACCCCTTTCTGTCTTGGGCTGCAGAGATGGCTCCCCCTGCCTTCTTGATATTCCATCTCAGAGTTGACAGATGGAAGAGTTTTCTCATTCCCCACAGCTTCTTCCTCAGTTTTCCCAACTGACCTAGTCATCCAAAGCAAAATCTAGGAGTCAGTCTTCACACTGCCTGTGAGAGACAACATGTACCCCTATAACCTGTGCGTGTGGTGTTGTTTTACCTGCACTGCGTTCTTCGTTGTCCTTCTCTTTTGTCTCCCTCTGCCAACCCTGACCCTGACAAGACCCAGTTTCTCAAGTATATAATCACGTGTGTGTGTTTCGCCTGGATGGAACCCAGGGCCTTGTGCTTTCCAAGTACACACTCTACTACTGTGCTACCCCAGTCCAGCCATGCAGTCCTGCTTCACTAGGCTCTCATCTCCCTGCTTGCAGTCCACATGCTTCTCATTCCATGGAGAGTAATCTCTCTGAAGCAGCATTGTCATTGTGGTGCTCTCTTATCTTCTGTGTTTTATTAATATTGTTTTTAACTCTCAAAGTCCTCACATTGCTTGCTTCATAGCTGCTGAACACTATGGCCCCAAGCTCCTTATAATCTGCACCCATAGACCTCCTGGGGTCCCTCTCCTGCCTTCCTGTCACCTCCTGAGCCCACTATGCAGCTCTTTTCCAGTCCCTCCGGACTGTGTGGTGGTGGCTTCCAGTCCCTTTCTCTACCCATATGATGTTTCCTGTGTTGGCAATACTGTATCATGAACCCCTTCCATTCCTGCTTGTACTTCAACTCTGCCCAGGAAGACACTTCCTGAGTCTCCACTTTCTTCAGGACTGGAGTTGGTGGCCACCTGTGTCATGAGTCTTATGACATCACCCAAGCTCTGTTGTGGCCCCTTCTCCTGGTGACTGCTCCAAACAACCACGCAAGGGTCATGGTTTCCCCCAAACTCACCCCAGCCCTGGCAGAAAGCACCGCCTTGCTTTCCTTTCCACTGAAACCAGAGCATGGGACAAGTCTTAAATTCAGGAGGTTCATGATGAAGGTGATACACAAGAAATGCAAGAGAGGGAGTCGGGAGTGGAGGGAAGACCCAGGAGGAGGCAGAGCTAGAAAGTGTGCCCTAAAAGGCGGGTCACCCTGGAAGCCACTGGGACTCTACTGCAAGAGGACCAGCTAGGAAGTCCTGACTTCAAAGTCATCCTTGAATCCTGTTGGGCCGCGCTGCCTGCTGGATGAGCCAGCTCTGGGATGTGGGGGTGCTGTCAGGGTGCAGGTGTCACCCACCACCGCTACAGGCAAACAGGACTCAAAGCTACAGATCACAGTGTCAGAAGAGACAATATGGTGATTCCCTGGATGAATGAAAGAAGATTGTAACCACAGTGGTAATGAAAATAGATTTACAGTTTGACTTGGTTGACTTGGTGGTGAGGTTTAGGGTGATCTTTTTTTTTCTTTTTTTAGTACTGGGGATTGAATCTATGGTCTTTGCATTGAGCTACACCCCAAGCCCTTTTTATTCTTTCACTTTGAGACAGGGTCTTGCTAAATTTCTCATGCTGGTCTTGAACTTGCACTCATCCTGCCTCAGCCTCCCAGAGTTTTGGAATTATAGACATGTACCACCATGCCCAACTTGGGCTGAAACTTTCAGTGAGTAGTTATATTTAATATTGTTGTATTTTTATAATTTGTAATGGAGAAATATGTTCTACAATACAAATATTCCTCATTGATTTGGGAGAAAACAGGATTGAAAGAAATGTGCCTAGTTTCTCTTCCACTGTCATAGAAGTTGCATTGACTGGATTCCTCACAGATGGATTTCCAGCATGTTTATGAATATCAGTGTTGAAAGCTTGTATTTCACATTGTGTTTGGAGGAGTTGGTTGTTTGGGAGTTGTTGCCATAATAAACTAAATCTTGTTGTGTCACATCTTATAAATTTGTCTTTTGAAATCAGTGGCAGTGACAGTGCCCCCAGCCCTGGTTCCTGGGAGACTGTGAAGTCTGCAACCTCCACCACCTCAGCCACCACACGCCATGCATCCCGGGGACCACTGCTCCAAGGACATTGCGTGTCATCACTGTCGCACACAAGCACAGATCTGGGAATGGCCCACGCGCTCCAAGCCCAGGCAGGGCACCCTGCCCAGCATGGCAGAGAGCATGGGGATTTCTTCCTAGAGAGAACTCTAATCCTGCTGCTGGACAGCAGCCGGCTCAGTAACCTGCTTGGCTCACACCTGCCCGGGGCCACTTTCTGCACTGATGCTTGGGTTATCATGCGTATCAAGCCGCATTTCTTCTTTGCTTTCCTCATGACATGTACCCATGACTGTACTGTGCAAGAACTCCTGAGGACCCTTTCTGCCCTGGCTGGGCCCTGTGCCCAGAGATGGAAATGCAGTCAGGCAGCAAGAGGCCGGGTCTGCTAGCAGTGCTTGCAGTGGCGGGGAAACCAGAGGCAGCAGCCATGGTCGCAGAAACCTTTGAGGACACCGTGGTCTGGGGAGGGAGGATGCAGTGTCCCTATACAAGGCTTCCCCACATCAGCTGGCCAATAGGGCTGGAAGCTGTACTCATGCTGAGGGAGGTAAACATCCCCACATTTTCCATACTCAGAAAATGAGTCTTGCTTACCAAGCCACACTGCGCTCAGCCACAGTGACCAGAAATACTTAAATTCCAGGTAATGATTCTATGATTGAATGCAAATGAGCTAGGCTGGGGTTGCAGCTTTGTGGCGGAGCAGGTGTTTAGCATGCGTGAGACCCTGGGTTCAATCTCTGTCACCTAAGATAAAAAATCACGCAGGATAATAATAACAATGAGGTTATCATACATGAAAGTGCCATGTAAGAGAGGGTTATGAAAGCATTTGCAGTGATTTTATTGGCATGAAAAGTGAAATTATAGAAACTTCTTTTAGTTCTATAAATGTATTGGGTATGCTATGTCTGTCCAAGTCCTCATACTTTTGATGGGGCTAAGTCTGGTGTTTGCTTGTGTTCAGTTGTTGTCTGGCACTGGGATTGACACACGCCCAAGGGTGGAGCTGAGATACAGTGTAAGGGAAGGTGAGTCTTCCACTTCTGCCTCTCTCTCTCTCTCTCTTTCGCCAGCATGCCTTGCAGCTTGCAGCCACCATGAATGGTAGCCTCGCCACTCCATGCTGACTTGGAGCCAACTAATGGACTGAAACTCCCAAGAAATTGTAAGAATAAACCTTTCCTTCCCTAATTTTGGGCATCAGGTATTTTGTCTCAGCAACAAGTGAAAAGTAACCAAGACAATAATAATGTTTGAGTTTTCTTAAATGAGCATATATTAACTTAATAATGTAAGAAGAATATAGTAAAAAGTAGAAGAACAGAAAGCTCGGAGGTATAAAGATGCTTCCAGTGGATTCTCTACCCTATGGGAAGGTAGAAAATTACAAATAAAATCTTTATCATTAAACCTCCCATGTTGATTTTTTCATTGTAATCATTTTATTAATTGGTGCCTTCAAAAGAATTAAAAAGTCTACAAATATGTGTTGAACCATTTAAACACCTAGGTGAGGAATTCCAGTAATGATGTTGACTGAGGTACCGCACAACTGGCTTGATCTTTACTGACAGAGGACGCTGAGCCTAGCTTTACTTTTGATGCTTTACAAAGAAGTAAGAATCACACTAGAATGAGGGTAATCAGATCTCCACATGGAATGGTTGGCTGAAATGTGCAGATAGTGAATTTTAAAGTTAATAAAGAAAATTTGTAAAATATGTGGAAATACGTGGTCATAAAAATTGGTTAGATAACCTTTCATGTAGAAGACGGCAGGGCAAAAAAAAAATCTCTGTGTGTGTGTGTGTGTGTTCATTCATGTGCTCCTCACCCTTGGAGAAAGGTTTAAGAAACAATATTGGCTCTTATGGTCTGTTATGATTTGTGTCTGGATGCTCCCCAAAGCCTCATAGAGTCATGGGGACAGGATTCTAGAATGTGTGACTAATTCACAATGCTGGGATTATAGGTATGAGTGCTATAGCCCTAGGGTGGGTGTGGCCCACATACAATATAAGGAACAGAAAAAGTCTTCTCTGTACATTTCTCCCCTTATGCTCTTGTTGCTTTTGACCTCTGCTGCCACCATGAACTGCTGCCCTCTGCCATGCTACCCTGCCTGGGAACCAGCTGAGTATGGACTGAAACGTCCACAAACTGTGAACCAAATAAACCTTTCCTTCCTTAATTTTAGGCATTGGGTATTTTCTCTCAGCAATGAGAGAAAAGTAACCAAGATATGGTCAAATGCCAGTGTACATATTATTTAAGAGAAAATGATTTGGGGCCATGAAATTCAACTCTGACTGTGTGGCTCATTTATTTCTGGGTCTGCAGAAAGTCTTCTAGTTTATGTGCTAGGTATCAGATCATGTAGTGCGTGAATCTGTCTTTTATTTTCTGTTTTGAATGAGTTGATATCTGGGGATCTGGGACCTCGGAGAGACTTTGTCTAACTAATTCCTAGAGATAATAAATGGCTTACCTATGACTTTCAAACATAAACCAATCAATTCAACACCCACATCCAACCATCTCTCATACCTCCAGTTGCTATCCACCTTCCCTAATCCCCCAGTAATCAAAACCAGAGAGGGACAAACCTGGCTGTCCTCTGAGCACCCTAAAATGATCCCAAGTAGCAAATGCAAAGCATGCTTATCCTGCCTCCCCATTCCTTCATCTGAGAAACCTCAGTAAAGTCTCAAACTCTCACTTCATGGCTCTCTCCAGCCTCTTCCAGCCCTGTGCTGTATGGAGAGGCCAGCTCTCGTCTTGGGAATGGTGAGTGACACACTCTTTTTGCAATGGCAGTAGTCTCCAGATCTGTGTCTTTACTATACTTCACACTTTATACTAACACTATATTTTAAAGTGGATGAGATGCTAGGGTTATAGCTTAGTGGCAAGCACTTCCCTGGTAAGCATGAGGTCATGAGTTTTATTTCTGGTACAAAAAAAAAAAATTCAAACTGGATGTGAAATGCACTATTTGAGTTCATGAAAATGAATGAATCCTGCCACCAAAACATTTGGACCTCTAAATCCACCTTCCTCTTATGGAGTAGATGTGAAGCACCCACAAAACAAAGAAGCTCCCAAATACCATGCAGTGGAAGATAATGTTTAAAAGTTATTTCAGTGACTTTCAAACATGAAGATCACTGCATTATTTCTGAGTCATCACATATCTGTAAAGCACTCTGCTGTGTTTTGCCCCCTTCTTATTCATGATTTTGGAAACCTGCAGTTTCTTGTCTGAAAAACTCAGCGTCCCACCTTGAGATGGTTTAATTTTCTGTCAGTTTTACCCACTGTTCACCACAGCATCTCTCATCTTTCTGGAACCCTGTAACAAGAGCCAAACCTGATCATCTGAAAGGAATTTTCAGCTGTTGCTCAGTCTGTATGGTTCCCTAAATCAGGCCACAACTGACCTGTTCATTACTGGTTTTCCCATTTCCAGGTTAATTACTGGCCCCATTATTTGAATACCCAGATCAGAGGTCTTTTCATTCCATCACCTCCCTCCAACCTCCACTGGCCTTCAACCACATTTGTCATGTCCTTCCCCTCTGGGGCAACATCCTTACCCAGAAATTTCCTAGTGTGAAGCTATCACTGTTTGGAAACTTTCAAGTCTCCTCCTTTCCTGTCTCTCTCCAGCGGGATCGCCCACCAAAGGATGGAAGACTGAAGGGCAGTCACAAAGTCTCCATGAAGGTGAATAGGAAATCTTGGGAATAAATGAGCTCTTAGCAGTGTCAAAATCTGAATATCTACAAGTTCTGCACCTCCCAAGACAGCCAAACTCCTCTGAAGTGGGCATTACTGGCATGCTTGGATGGCAGTGTGATGGGCCATGGCTGTGCTGAGGTGCTTGGCTTGGGTTCCTCCATTCACCTCCTGATTCATATCTTCACTTCCAGTCTCCAAAGTCAACTGTGGGACTAAGTAACTTTGTGATTACCAGAGAGAGGGCAGATATTTACAATACTACCATTTAGAGGTGATCACTAAGTTTGGTGAAAGGTTGGTGTCTCTTCATATAGAAGGAAATCAATTTCCAAGTCTGGGATTGATTTTGTATTTTTTATGTTATATTTTACTTTGATATCTTGTGTTTATGTGCATGGGAAAGGCAGAAAATTTGTATTTATATTTCTATTTTTTGAATTAAAAATGGCAGACTGGTTGTTAAAGTTGCTGTGATGAAATATGTATATTGTGAAACTGACTATTTTAACCAATCTTTTAAACATTTTGAACATTTTTTAAGCATTTTATTTTTGATTAAAGTATTAATTATATAGAATTTCTGTGTAGTATTTCAATACGGGCATACAGCATGCACTGATTGAATCCAGAATCTTAACCACTTTTTTAATGTACATCTGAGTACCATACAGTGCATGCGCATTTCCATGCAATCACCTCTACCAGCCATCTCTGGAATATTTTCATTATCCCAGACTGAACCTGTATCTTTACAAAACGCTCATTCCCCATTCTCCTTCCCCCACTCTGGTTCCATCACTTTACTCTGTGGATTCGAGCAACTTAGGTACCTCACATAAGAGGGGTCATACAGTATTTAACCCACTGTGACTCCCCTTCTTAACTCGATGTCCTCGAGGTTCATCCATTTTGTAGCATTTGTCAGAGTTTCATCCCTTTCTGTGACTGAATGACAGCCCATCCATCCCCTGCATCCAAGGTGCGTCTGCTTCCCCATTCACCAGCCAGGGATCTACCTTTGCTATTCCAAATAATGCTGTAGTAAGCCTTGATGTACAGACAGCTGCTTGAATCTCAGCTTTCACCTACTTTGCATAAGTGCTTAGGAATTAAATTGCTGGATGCTAGAGTAATTCTGTATTTCATTTTTTGCAACTGTAAAACTATTTGCCATGGTGGCTGTGCTATTTTATAGTTTTATCAGCAGCATGCAGGTTTTCACTTTTTCACATTCTGGTCAACATTTGTCCATCTCTCCCCACTCCCTTCCATCATTTCCTTCCACTTCTCCTCTTCTCCCTTCCCCTTCCCCCACCTCTCTCATACCTGACAGCCATCCTAATGGGTGCATCTCGCTGTGATTTTTTATTTCGTTCCCCTAGTGGTAGTTACATTGAGCATCTATTCATGTGTTTACTGGCTGTCTGTATGTCTTTAGAGAACTATCTCTTTGATTCCTTTGCTCATTGAATTATAGGAGTTGTTTACATATTTTGGGTATCAATCCCTGAAGAGAGGCAGAATTTGCACATACATCTTCCAGTCTGTGGGTTGTCTTTTCATCTGATCTGTAAGTTTTGATGAAGACCAACTGATCTAGTTTTCTTTCATTGCCTGTACTTTTGAAGTAACATCCAAGAAATCATGGCCATATTTGAATTCATGAAACATTCCCCCTGTGTTTTCTTTGCAAGATTTTACTGTTTTGTTTTGTTTTGTGTGTGTGTGTGTGTATGCTGTTCCATTTTGATTTAAATTTGTATATGTTTTAGGGAAATGATTCAACTTTGTTCTTTTACACCATGGCTGTGTTTGAGTTTGTATGGCAGAATATTAATTTTTGTGTTGTTACCATCCTTGTTTGGTACATAGGACACAGAACCTTGGAGTAAGAATGCCCCACTCATGGTCCCTCAACTCACAGTGGTGATTCAAATACAGTTCCCTTTAATCTGGTTCCCAACACATAAGTAACCTCCACCCACAGAGAAGTTAAGAGAGGTCAGGGTAAAGGTGAATGATGTGAATGGGTTGTCCTCATACAGCTTGGAGAATAGTTGTACCAGGAATCTGCCTGTAAAGTGTACAATACCCACTCCTCATTATGCATGTTTATGTTTGCATCTTAATTGTTTGTGACCAAAGTGACTACAGCAAAGTCAACCCGAGGGTGTTGCAAACAGCCTGTAGTCCTCACCCACTGTGGTCGCTGGAGTAGAGGTCAGCTAGATTAGAGGTGTTTAGGGAGGACAGCCCACTTTTGGAAGTGTCTCCTGAGCTCGGTCTGTCATCATCTTCCAGTCACAGTCACCTACATGTGTGGAGCTCTAATGGTGGCATCATGTGCACATGCTGGACGCCCCCACCATCCCTTGTCCACCTGCCCCAGTGAGGGTGTGTGCAGGGGGTGCTCCAGCACCACTGAACCTGGGGACCTGCGCTCCAGACCAGGAGACAGAGTCACCCTGGTGTGAGGGCGTAGTTTGGGGTGCTCACCTGACTCACAAGACAGAGAAGCATCATGGAGAATGTTGCAGGGTGGCTCCACTGAGATCAGACTGGCGAGTGAGGAGATAAGAACATGTCTTGTCAGCCTGGGCTACAACGCGAACGCAAGGCCAGCCTGAGCTACACAGTGCGACTCTGCCTCAAAAAACCAGGGCTGGGAATTTGGCTCCATGACTTAAGTGCCTGTCTGGCAGGCTGGCAGGCGTGAGGTTATGAGTTCAAGCCTGGTTGCCGCAAAAGAAAAAAAAAAAAAAAAAAAAAAAAAAAAAAGAACTTGTCTTGTGCATCACGTGTGGTGATCTGAGACATATTAAACTCACATCACGATGCTCAATTAGGATTTGCAG
>RJWM01000847.1:0-117274 GCA_004363535.1 Dasyprocta punctata | reverse complement strand
AATACTTGAAATAACTGAAAAAGGAAGTGAAACCCAAGCTCACCAGACATCAGCAATATTTATGTTCTAGTCTCTGTTTTTCTCAGATAGAGCCCAGAAGTCGTGTGCAAGAATTCTAACTGAGTTATGAAGATGTGTTTTATTTTTTTATAAAATAAAAAGAAAAACAACCAATCAAGAAAACCACACCAAATTTAAAAAGAAGGAAGGTAACTTGTTTTGATAGACATAGGCTTGATGACAGGAGCTCAGGGGCTACTCACATTTCCAAAGAAACATGATGGAAAAAGTAGGTTTTGTAGCGTATTCCTAATGTGTGTTTGGGGGAGGATTTTCTGAAATATTTTATTTTAAATAAATTTTGCTTGCATTTTAGTAAAAGAAGAGCCCACAGGTGTAGGATTAGGTAGACAGAGTTGCCAGTGACTTGACATCAATGGCATTTGGTGGCGAAAGGAGCAGAGTGAGAACACCCACTCATGCCTGTGACCTGGCCCGTGCCCACCCCCTCCACAGACTCAAGTGAGCCCTGGGCACGGTGACTCCTGCAAGGTGGCATTCTAGGTGAACTGAGAGGCTAGCAGCTCTCAATGGGAGGGTGAAACAATTATTTTAAAGGAAACCTAATGAGACACATTATTACACAAATAGGATGAGTAACCCTAACTCTGCTGAAGTGGCTTTGCCATGGGACTCTCAGAACAGAAGTGGTTTTTTCAAACTAGTAGATGGAGAAGTCTGGAGGAGGTTGTTGTGGTCGCAGCTGAGTGGACAGGGTGGTGACGGACAATTAATAAAGATAATAACCCCAAAGCACACACTCAAAAGAATTGCAACGGGACAGCCAAAAAGAACATTCTGTTTTCATTTAATTAGTTCTTGCCGCTTTTTCTTCTGTGAAGTCAAAGAAATCTCACAGTCCTCTGTCTTTTAGGATGCTTTCCAGCTTCATTCTGCTGTGGGGCATTGTTTGCCAAAAAAGGGGGGGGGGCTTTGCAGATGTTACATATGAAATAAATAAAAGATCATGTTCTACACTCTTATTCTAATTTCTGCTGAGAAGACTGCCTATGCGGGTCAGGGTGAACTCTCCAGCTGAGAAAGGTGACAGGCTGTCTCCCATTTTGAAGGATTGGGGGTCAGTTGGGACAACACTAGGAAGCAAACCATAGCTGTTTTTCTTTCATATAAAGGAAATTTGAGGACCTAGAATACAGTTAGGTACCCAGCAAACACTTCATTGATCTGTGCAATAAGTTAAATCATGGATTGAAACAAGGAGTGTCGTAATAAAAAGAAGCAAAGTCACTAACTTTTATCCCTCTGTTTCCCCACATGTAACTCACTTGTGCATTCAGTAGAGAATTATTAAACATCCAGGCTGTGCCAAGACTGTAGTACGGACAAAGCATCTGCATGTGTAACACAATCAGTGTGCATAAAGAACAGCAGAACTAGTTGGTACATTAGTCAGCTTTCTGTCTCCGTGACAAATATCTGCTATAAGTCAGTTTAAAAGTGGAAAGATTTATTTCAGCTCACAATTTCAGAGGTTGCAGTCCATGGTCAACTAGTTCCATTGATTTCAGACCTGTGGCAGAAGGGCAGGGAGAAGGAAAGCTGTGTGCCTCATGGGAGTCAAGAAGATGAGAGAGACAGGAGAGAGGAGAGGAGAGAGAGACAGAGAGAGAACCACAGGGAGGAGATAGGCCCAGATACAGTCCTCAAGGTCACACTCAATAATCTACTCCCTCCAGCCAGGTCCTACCTCCTGTGTCCTTCACTTCCCAATAATGTCATCAAATTATGATCTCATCAAGAATTGATTCACAGATGAAGTTAGAGCCCTTATGATGCAATCACTTCTGAGAGACCAACTCTGGACACAGGAGATCTGGGGGACACAGGTAGGGTCTAAACCATAACAGATATGGAAGAATGACCCATACCACAGAAGTGCAGCACACAGAAGCATCCCAGAAAGAGTGCAGTTGGACCTCCTGTAGTGGGAGGGGGTCTCGCAGAGGGCACCCATGTGGCAGGTTGACCATGCTGTTTTAATTACACCCAAAGTTTGTTCTAATCCATTTTGCCAAGGCACACAGAGCCCAGGTTGTTTATCTCAACATGAAAGGAGAGGTTTACACCCACAGTTTCCAGAGGTGACAGAATGGGAAAAACACAGGGTTGCTCTGGGAGGCACCAGGGCAGTCGGAGTAAAACGGGAGAGGGGAATGATGGGCAAGAGTCTGTGTTTCCTAAGTTAGGGAGGAGTAGGGAGGTGGGATGAACTGGTTTAAGACCTGCTGGTTTGAGTCATTACTGCAGGTTCCAGGCACCTGAGGCATATAGTTGTTGGGTACTTACCTAGAGGTGAGTTAGTAGTGACCAAGAGTATGACATCCCTATAGAGGATGCCGTAGAGGCAGAAGTTCTGTGTTGGTGGGTCTGCATTTTATTTGTGTTTTTATTAGAACATGTTCTCAGGACAGAATGATCTCATTCACAGTAGGGAGTTGGTACATGTACAAAACATACCTTCATTCATTTAATTTCTCTTTCACCGCCCCCATCTCTACATCCCCTTCACATTTGCCAAAGGTCAAACTCCTTATTTCCTATTGCCTAACCTTTTTTTTGTTCTTTACATTAATATTTAGTCTTTGATGTTCTCATGTAAGAGAAATCACGTGAAATTTAACTTTTTGTGTCTGATTATGGTCTCAAGGTGCATTTTCCTATAAACAACTCATATTTAACCTTTATGATATGTTAGTACACCATTTCATATAAATACCCCATTTTCTTTATCCATTTATCTGTTGATGGACATATAGGCCACTTCCTAGATTTAGTTATGAATTGTGCTGCTATAACCATGGGTATACATGGATCACTGTAATATGATGTCTTCGAGTCTTTTGGGAAGATACATAAAAAGGAAATATCAGGAATTTGGGGCTGGATGAGGGAAGCAGTAGGTGGTGAGAGGTCTCACAGTTATCTGTGCAAAAGGTAGAGCTAGCATGCATGATAGAACAGATGTGGCTGTGGGAGAGAGGGAAATCTTGGCTCCAAATTCCGGTCCTAGACAACTAGAACAGAGGATTCAGTGAGACAGGACATATGGACAGACAAATGGGCTTCCTGCATTTGATTTTCGACCCATTGTACCTGCCAGGTAGAACTCTGGGGAATCCCCCATAGTGGTTCACAAATGCCTTCTCAGAACACAGAGTATCAGTACCCCAGCATCTCCATCAAGGACAGAACTCTCAGTGAGTGCAGACTACATTGGGAAACACATCCATGCTGTTGGTTTCCAACACTCCACCTTCCTGGGGTTGGGAATGCATAAAAGATTGTACAGGATGATGTCTGTATGCCAATTCCCGCATGATGAAAGTAGTCATTATGTACCACAAAGGTGTACTAATAAAACAGTGAAAAACAATGTGCAGGGTGGATGAGCAGAGGGCACCTGGACCAGCGGCCTGCACGAACAGTTAGCTGGAGAGTTGGGAAATGTGTGAAGCAAATGATCCCAAGGATCATTAGCTACTTCTCGTGGGACACTGAATGTTTGCAAGGTACTGCAGAAGGTACGTTACATACAATATTTTCTAAATACTTGACTTCAAGTAGATAAAGTGGGAGGTATCTTTGTTGACATTTCCCAGGTGAAAAAACATAGAAATCTTTTTTTTTTTTTTTTTTTTTTTTTTTTTTGCAGCACCGGGGATTGAACTTACAACCTCGTACCTGCCAGGGCAGGCACTTAAGGCACTGAGCCAAACTCCTGGTCCTGGTTTTTTGAGGCAGGGTCGCCCTATGTAGCTCAGGCTGGCCTTGCATTTGCGTTGTAGCCCAAACCGGCCTCGAACTCACAACGTTCCGCCTACCTCAGCCTCCCGAGTGCTGGGATTAAAGGCGTGCGCCACCACGCCCGGCAGAAAAAATATTTGGAGTAGCATTCAATCCTCTTGTTCTATGAGATATTTGGAATTCCTCTATGTGCCCAGATTTAATATTTTAAATAAACTGTAGTTTTTTGGGAGCAGGTTTTTAGATTTAATAGAAAGATCACAAAGGCAGTATAGAGGATTATCATATACATTGCACTCACTTTCTTCCATTATTGACATCTATTGTGGCTGATATCTAGATGTCCCCCACAAAACCTCATGCCTTCGTATTTGGGACTTTTCAGAGGTAGGTGGGTCTAGATTGTGTGAATATGGATTAAGGGTCTGTGATAACTAAGTTAGTCCATTGATTGGTTTAGCATAGTTCTGGGTGTGAATGATGGGAAAGGCCTTCCCTGAGTGTGGGTGATACCAACCAAGAAGAGTTACCTGAATAAAATAAAAGGAAAAGGAGATTTGCTGCTTGCTACTCACTGCTTCCTGCCTGCCCTGCCATGAACTGTTTCTCCTCTGCTGTGCCTCTCTGCCATGCCATCCTGCCTTGGAGCCAGTCAACTATGGACTAAAACTTCTACAAACTGAGCTAAAACAAACTTTTCTTCCTTTAACTTATGGGTTTCAGGTATTTTGTACCAGCAAGGAGGCAGTAACTAAGAAAACATAATATAATATGGTGCTTCATATGCAATCAATGGATCAATATTGTTACAAACAGCTGTTTTCCCCAGTGTCCTCTTTCTACTCTAAAGTCCTGCCCAGGGTCCCCCATCACTTATCATAACCCCTATGGCTGTGACAGTTTCTCTGACTTTTCTTGTGTTTGACCTTATGGTTTTGAGGAGAAGTAGTGGGACGTTTTATGGAATATCCCTCCTTTGAGATTTATCTGATGTTATCCTTAATATTAGACTGAGATTACAGATTTGAGGAAGGAAGACCACAGGTCAAATGGTATTTTCAGCATAGTTTAAGCAACACAATTTATCTGTCTTGATAGTAACCTCAATCACTGACTGGGGAGAGATTTCCATAAAATGTCACCCCCAATGAAGCCAGTATGCCCAGTCCACACTTAAGGATAGAAAATGGACTATAATTATAAGAGAAAAGGAAGTAAAAGATTTGAGATTAGATCTGGAAGTACTTGAAGAAAATTTCTATCTACGGAAAGAAATAGACCCTATACATTACTTTGAAGTGTTTCATAGCAAAGGAAGCTGGCAGCTCCTATGGAAAATTTAAGAAAGAGAGACATTGATGCACACATTATAAACCTTGTGGAGTGGTTTGTATTGCACACATTTACAGTTAAGCACAAGGGCGGTAGTTACAGTCGTGCAGGTTACTCTAAACCCTTCCACAAAGCAATGACATGATGGTGATGGCTTCTCACCTGTCTCTGAGTCTCAGTGCCCTCGTCTGCCAAATGTGGTGACAAATGTATTTATCCAACAGTTTAGAAATTTTAAAATAATTTTGAATGCCATCATTTGGGGCATGGATTCTCATATTTCTTGGAGTATTGATCAATTCCTATTCCTTTATATTAAGGGCATGAGCCACCTGACACCTGAAAGCCTTTGAGCTTTCAATTAGTGAGCCAGTAATTTATTATTCTGTACTGGGGACTGAGCCCAGGGCCTTTCCGCTGAAATCAGGCAACCTTGACACTTTGCTAGACTCTCTAGTAGTGGAACAATCACAGTCCATCAGGCATCCTCTGTCTTACCTGTCTCTGTATTTTATGTGTTCATTGTCATCATCTGATAGTGACCAACACATTCTCTGAAGATACACACAGCTCTTCAAGCAAACATAGCCCAGTATTGTTACAGGTCTACGCTGCCTTTTCTAAGAGCAGTGTAAGCCTACATCTGAGTCATTCCCTGTAGATTATAAATTTCCTTCAACTTTATTTCTTCCATTCCTGAGTTTCTGTGGCCACTTGACAAAGGACATCATCGCACACTCATGAGTCTCATTATTCTATGCTTAGGGAAGTTGTCTGAGGGCTCAAAGTCACATTTCTGAATAGTGAAACAAGTGTTATGTGTAAAGAAAACTTTGGTTTCTTGCTCACAGTGTTTGTTTGGTAGTGACCTCATTGCTGAAGGTTCAGAATCTGTCCATCATGGCACCATGAATCTCTCATCATGCAGCATTGGTATCCAAGCACAAAGCAACATGGCTTTTGGCAAAGTCTCCAGGGCCAGAGGCCACTTTTATCAGTGCGAAGCGCATTTGCACCCTAGGAGGATAAAGTCCACAGAAGATAAAAGCTGTAATACAATAAATATTAACTTGTTTGTGTTTCTCTTCTGTAATTACCATAGTGACCTCCTCCTGATAAAAACATCGACAAAAATGGAGGAGATGAACATCAGCTGTGCTCTCCCCAATAGCAACACAGGAAAACTGGTTTTCAGGGTCACCAAAGTTTAAGCTATTTATATGAGTGTGTTCTATGCCACTAGTAAAATAAATGAGCATGATTTAGAAGTTCATGGTGGGGGAAAGCAAACTGAGTTGTTTTGACAGGGAAACTCCTCTCTAGATTTTTCAACAATGTAGCATTCAGAAGAGCTTTTTATTTGGTTCTTGTTGCACTTTTCATTTCTGTTCTCAGTGGTCCTTCTGATGTATTTTCAAACTCCTAGCAGGCTGTGTGAACTGCGGCAAGGGACACATCCTTCCAGGGTGTCACACTCATCTTTGTTTTTTTGAGGTTTTACCACCTGAAGACCTTATGGCTCCTCCTGGGGTACACTGGCATTTTCCATTTTTCATATCTTTCTCGACTGTACCGCTTGCCTTCTCTGTGATGGTATTTGTACCAAGGATGCAGCAATGGTTCTCTGCTTCAAGCGTGCAATTCAGTGAGCTGGAAGGCTTGATAAATATAGCCAGCTGCACCCACTGGAGGGAGGTTCTGATTCCCTAGGTCAGCAGTGAGCCCTGATCATGTGCATTCCCAGCCAGCATCCTGCAATGGTGTGGCTCCTGTCCACCTACCATGGGCTGAGAACCTCTGCAATGGGGATATTTTTCTTAGGGAAGTTTGAACATCTATCTTCTGTCTTCTCATGCTCTGACTGCAGTCCAAAACACATGTCCCAGCCACCTCTGTCATAGGGTAAGGTCATATGTGGGAAGAGTTTTTAAACTATAAAGAGAAGGGATATGCGCAGAACTAGATACGCATGTGTCTGGAGTGTTTGCTCCTTATGTTCTGTTATTTAAAGTTGTCTGCCATGGCTTCCTTGTTCCTCATCCGCTTTTGTTTCTTTTCGCTTGTTGGTTGGGTGTGAAGGGAAACAGCGCCCCTTTAAGCTCCGATGCGCCCCTTCCTGGCTCTGATCTCATGGTCACGTGAACACTCGTCACCACACTGAAGCCATCCCTGAGAAAATTCCCAGTTGGCTCATGAGAAAGCCCAAGATAGGGTTTTGCAGCTCTTACATTCTGGGGGTAGGCGCTCAGAAATTTGTTCCAATAAAAATTCTTCGAAGTTTAGTTTTAGATATAAACGACTATCAAGAAAATTGTTCTTCACACAGAATTTGCAATGGACCCATTCTTTTACCCATTCAGGTGTGCATTCATATACTCATTTTTTGAGAAATAGTGTTCATTATCTGCTTATGTTCTGAGCAACTGAATTTTGGATATTGTGTATTAAGGAAGGATTTCTCATTTAACTCTAATTGTATTTTGTTCTTTCTCAAATCTCTTGATTTTGATCATCTTGACCTGTTAAGATTGGACCACCTTATTAGATATTTCTCTCTCCCTCTCTCACCATTCTGTCATTTAGCAATTCTTTGAATTTATTTTTATTTTTATTAGTACATGTTTGCAATATAAAATGGCAGTCTTCCTTTTGTGGAGTTGATACTTATACATTGCACATCTTAATTCTTTTTCCATTCTCTTTCCCTCTGCCCCTTCCCTCTTCCTCTATCTCTCAGTCCCCTTCCCATCTGAGAAAGATCTATCTCTCTGCTTCTTATTATCTATCCCTTATTTTACTCTTTATTTATATTTTGGTTCTCTCATATAAGAGAAACCATGCTGTATTTAAGCTTGTGTGTCTGATTTATTTCACTTAACACTAAGGTCTCAAAGTGCATCCATTTTCTTACAAATGACTCACGTTTATCCCTCTTTATGGTAGAAGCAATGCTGCCTTTTGAGTACTTCCTCTATTGATAAAAATTTCAAGCAGGCCCAAACCACTGCAAAGCCAGAATGTGATGGTAGAAATTCCTGCCTTCTACCACCGTGACCATTCCCATGATGGCTGAGTGATATGAAGACAGCTCAGCACAGGCTAAGGTGAAAGACTGAGCTAGCACCCTGTCCATTTTACCTCTAAGGTGTTGCAAAAACCTGTGCTAAAAACCTGTAGAATG
Source organism: Dasyprocta punctata (assembly GCA_004363535.1). NCBI lineage: Eukaryota > Metazoa > Chordata > Mammalia > Rodentia > Dasyproctidae > Dasyprocta > Dasyprocta punctata. The sequence continues at coordinate 108,936 of RJWM01000847.1, read as the reverse complement.
CATGATTCAACACCAGTGACAGCCCTTGGCTGGCCGGTTGAGAAGGCCTGACTATATTTTCCTGTCTCATTAACAGTTTATTTGTGAAACCTGCTGCCTCAGGTGTAGGGGAATACTGATCCCATTCTAATATTTTGTCAATGGCTAATGTACAGCTTCCTGGCTCATTCAGCATTTCCTTTTTGGAAAATTCCACGTGACTGGTGAGAGATGCCTAAGGCTGTTTGCTCCGTATAATGGGAGCCACTGTGGAAAGAGTCACAGCGATGGTGACAATGACAAGTGCACGCTTTCAAGGCTCTCAAGCACACTCATCATCCACTCATCCTTTCCAAAGAGGGGTGAGTTTGATGTCCTTTCTGGTTTTCCCTCAGAAAAGGAACTTACTCAGAACATCCAGGAAGGAGCAAGCCGAGCCACGAACTGGGGTCTTTTTGTCCCAGATCTTGTCCCAAGTGAAGGAAATGAACCACAGTCAGATCATTGGCTCGTTTGTACGAGCTCTTTGCAAAAGTCAGTGGAACAAAATTGAGTTTTCAGGACTTGGATGCTACTAATCAGCTTGTTTTTTATTTTGTTTTGTTTTTCAACTGGCAGATGTTTATTATTTATCTTATCACTTCGCCAAACCAAAGTTTTGCCAAAAAATCAAGATCTATTTCCTTGGTCTAACATGAAAATAAAAATAAAGCAAATGGTATCATTTGATATAATTCATGCATCTGGGATGCTTAAGGTTGAAGTTTTTGCCAGAATCATAAATCACCAAGAGAAAATAATAGTCTTTTTATTACTTTTAAAAATTAAACTAGTATCTAGGTTATTTAAATATTAATAAAATTGAATTTGGAAGGATTGGAGCATATTTCGAATAAACATTTGGGAAAAAAAAATTTTTTTTTTTGGCCCAAAGTTGTTCTGTCTCCAGAATGAGTCTCCAATCTGATAGCCTGGATTTCCTGTGCAACTGTCTCTTCCTGTTTACACTCAGCCTGTCCTGCAAAGGACTTGAGTATCACAACTGCTTGGAGCCAAGCCCTTCCTGCTGCTGGTCTTGGCTTACGGGTTGGTAGGAGAAAAATGAAATGACCCAAATGGTTTTCAGCTCTCAAGATTTTTGATCTTGAGCATACCCTGAATCAAATTTGAGCTTTAGCTTATAAAATTAAAGTGCAAATTTATTGTTGTCATATGTGCATTATCAGTCATATATTAATGTATGTGCTTTGGCAACTTTATAAAACTCTGTGTACAAATCATGTTTACATAAACATGTACATAAAATACAATTATCAATTTTTTCTAGAAATAGTGCATATCATTTCTTCATATTCATAGATTTCTCTTCTTTGCTATAAAGAAAAGCTTTGATTCAGGCTTCAGTGCTTTGCTCCCATGAGTGGTATTAGCATAAGCTCTCAAGGTTTTCTATCTTAAGAAATATTTGCAATTTTGCCCATCATATTCCAGGGTTGTATGTCTTAGCAGCAGAATTCCTTGGGAGAAATCAGCAAAGCCCTCTTCAGACAGGAGGGGGACAGATGATCTTTCAGCCGTAGATCCCATTTGTTTTTACATTTTTGATTCCCTTTTTAAACTATTTATATAACTTCTAAAGCAATCCTTATTCTCTTTTCTTTTGAAATAAGCATCCATTGTGCAAAATCAGAAGACGCATAAGCTCAACGACTAATTTCAAAAAAGAAAGAATGTTATCCACAAAATTAAAAAAGAAAAACAAAAAGATTGAGCATGGCGGAACATATCTGTGATCTCAGCACTGTGTGAGGCTGAGGCAGAAGGATGATAAATTGGAGCCCAGCCTGGCAGTTTAACAACTTAGTGGGATTCTGTCTCAAAGTAATTAACAGTAGTAATAATAATAGGACTGGAGATGGACTCAGCGTGGCTGTCCCGGGTTCAATCCTAGCCACTAAAACAGAATAAAATGGAACAAGGGAGGCAAGAGAACAACACATTAAAGACCAGAAATTCATTAAAATTCAGTAGTGTATGAATTGTGGGAAAGAAATCAACGGGATTTCTGTATGCTAGTAAAGTATTTGGAATTCGCTTATGACATGTATATATATATTAACTCAAGTTTCAAACCGTTGTGTGCCATGACCCAGGAAAGGATTTTTTTTTTTTTTTGTCATTGTTGCTTGTGTTGTTTTTCCTCCCTAGCACCAAGTACCCTGCCAAGGGCAGCGCAGCAAAGGGGAACTGGTCTGAGATCAGCCCATAGGCACTGACTAAGCCCTCAGTCTAACTCAAGCACTCAGAGTCCCTGTGGACCCAGGCATCTTTTTCCTTGGGAATTGAGTGCTACCTAAGGGGTGGGTCCACAGGCATGGCAAAGGAGAGCACCGGTCTTTGAGAAGCCTCCTCGGGGCCCCTGCAGGCTTGGGGTCTGACAAGCAAGGCCAAGGCCTCCTCTTGTCAGTTGTTCTGCTGCTGCCGACTGAAATACTCTCTTTGGCCATCAGTCTTGGGGAATCGCTCTGCTTAACACATGTGTATTTGAGTGGATCACCTGTGAAATCATTTCCTGTTAAAGTTTTATATTCTGAGAAATGGAGGCAAGAGAAAGAAATAAAAGGGAAAAGGAAGAAGTCGAACTATCCTTGTTCCAAGATGACATGGTTCTTTCCATAGAAGACCCGCCAAGTTCCCCCCAAATGCCCCTAGAATTAATAAACAAATGCAGCAATGTAGTGGAATACAGAACCGATACACAAAAATCAGTAGCATTCCTGTAGGTCAGTAATGAACTTGCTGAGAAAGGAATTAGGAAAACAATAATATTTGTAACAGAACAAGAAACATTAAATGCTTAGTTAACCTAACAGAGGAAGTGAAAAAGCTCTATAACAAAAATTACAGTGTTCTGAAAAAGCACATCAAAGAAGACATCAGAAAATGGGAAAAATTTCCTGCCCCTAGATAGACAGAAACAATATTGTTAAAGTGGGTGTACTGTACCGCCAAACTTGATACATACATTTAATGGGATCCCAATCAAATTACCAGCAGCATCCTTCCCAGAACTAGAGAGCACAATCTTAAGGTTTCTATGGAACCAGAAGTGACTCAGCATAGCAAAAGCAATCACAGGCCGTGAGAGCAAAGCAGGAAACATCATAACCCAAGATCTCAAATTATATTACAAAATGACAGTGATACAAAACCATTGTGCCTGATACTAACACAGAAACATGGTGCAGGTCAGTGTAACAGAACGTAGGATGCAGAAACCACCTCAGGCTCATTCAACTCTCTGAGCTTTTGCAAAAGGGTGAAAGATGTACACTGAAGGAAAGACAGCTTCTTTGACAAATGGTGCTGGGAAAGCTGGCTATCTATATGCAGAAGATCAAATTTGGACTGGTGATATTAAATGTGGACTCTAGGTCTGGGTCAGGCTATTTTGAAGTAAGTACCAGAAGGGAGAATCCTGGAGAGTTGATGTTCAAAACTTAGCAATTAAGCCGGGCGTGGTGGCGCACACCTTTAATCCCAGCACTCGGGAGGCTGAGGTAGGCCGAGCGTTGTGAGTTTGAGGCCGGCTTGGGCTACAATGCGAGCGCAAGGCTGGCCTGAGCTACACAGTGTGACCCTGTCTCAAAAAACCAGGGCTGGGAGTTTGGCTCAGTGGCTTAAGTGCCTGCCCTAGCAGGTGCGAGGTTGTGAGTTCAATCCCCGGTGCCGCAAAAAAAAAAAAAAAAAAAAAAAACAAAAACTTAGCAACTAGACTTTGCTGTGACATCCAGTGCTAAACCCATGAACTTGCGTCAGGTGATAAAGATTTGAATGTTATAGATCTAAGATTTGCACCCTCAGTGGTGTGTGACATGCAGTAATCTGGTGGGCTCAAACCTTAATCTGGTGCGAGATTTAATTTACAAGAACAAAAACAAAACTGACTAGTCCTTGATCAAACTGAGGTTGAGAAACACCTCAGCTTCAAAAGCCCAACAGGAATTCCTAGAAATGGACTGAGACGACCATCTCCACACTTAGGAAGAGAGCCCTGCAGTTATGCACAGTGGGCTGGAGAGACACACAAAGGTGCACCTGAGGGGCCAGGAAGCTAGAGACACTGTGGAAGCAATGGGGTAGAAGATAAGAGGAAAAAAGAGGAGGAGAAAGAAGAGAAGAAGAGGAGAGAGAAGAGGAGGAGGAGGAGGGATAGGGCAATTAGGAGGAGAAGGAGGAGGAGAAAAAGAAGAAAGAGAAGAAAAGGAGAAGGAAAGAAAACAAAGACAATAAAAATCAATACTTTTCTGATCAATTTAATAGAGAGGGTGAGAGAAAATGAGCTCAAAGGATCATGATAGCATTCCTGACTTGGCGTACTGAAAGGACAGTAGTGCCTGGAAATTGGATGAAGCAATGTAAGATGAGAATGAACTCTTTGGGAAACAAGATGATGAGAGCAGTTATGGGAAGGATGGTTTATTTTGCTGATATCCTAATGAGAGCCAGCCAAAGTATGAGCTCTGGCCACAAAATCAAAGCTGATGAGTTAGGATCTCTTTTCTACCATTTACTCCCTAGATGGTTAGAGGCGACTTATTTCTCTTTCAGTCTTTGTGTGTCTATTTGAAACATAGTGAGAGCGGCCATTCTTAGAAGGTTTAGACACTTAGATTAGGTTGTTCTAGCAACCTCTTCACAGTGCCTGGCATGCACTGATTATTGAGATCTATCATTTGGAGGGTTGCAGGAAGTAAGGACCAGAGCATAGCTTTCAGAGTCACCGGTCTGTGATAGAGGTCTAACAAGGAGCAAGACTGAAGATTCCCAGGAAAGTTGCAGAAATAAAAGGAGACAGAGTCTCAGCATTGTAGAATGAATAGAGTAACCCATGAGGAGGGGCAGGATTATTGCAAGGTAAAACAGAAAGGACACAAAATAGGCCTCTGTGCAATGGGTTTCACCAAAGATGGACCAGAGGGTGGTCTCTGCTTCATGGGAAGAGTTGAGAGCGAGATGGAGGTAGGTGTCTGCGGTAACCTATGTAGTCGGGAGCTAGGTGAACAACTTTGAGTCGGTGTACCCACAGCTCACAGGCTAAGTCAAGAAAGGTAAATACTGAGAATGACCCACTGAGGGCAAGAAGGGTAGGTAATTTACCAGCCTTAATGTTGCATCTTTATTAGCATAGACTTAAAATGACAGGCAGCTGACATGCAGTCCATTGTGGGATAGGCGTGACTGGACATGTGCACATGTACACCAGAGCAGGTCCCCAAGCATGTGATGTAGATTAAACTGGATGATAAAACATCCCAGTGACAAGCACTTCATGCTCACAGGAATGATTTCTATAGATAAGAACAGTCACCTGAGGGAACCAGGACATTAGGCTATTATTTATCATTTGTTCTAAATTAGTTCTCAGCAAACCAGTTTTGCAAATAAAGTTTTACAGGAACACAAAACCGTGTCCATTTTCCTCATGGTTGTTTTTGCATCATGATGGGAGAGTTGAGTGATTGTGCTAGAGGCTGTGTGGCTTACAAATCTTGTTTACTTGTGACTTTTGACAGGCAAAGTTGGTGAATTCTACTCTAAACGATCCTTCCTTCACAGTACATGCACCTTCTTTATCTACATTGTCCAAGTTATGATAAACAGAACTCTATATTTTGGAGGCAGAATGAATTTAGCTGTATCAAGCATGAAGCTGTAAGTTCATTTTTAGTGAGAAGGTGTTAGTAAGAGGGTGTACTTACCCTAGTGCGTTCCTGTAGGACAAGTTATCATACCCTCTGTTGACAACACAAATCATATCAGCAATGTCGGTCCTCATCACCTTTCATGACCACAGTTACAGTAAAAGCACAAGAAATGCATAAGACCATCATTTCACTGGTTCACTTGACTTCAAGAGAAATACAATACAGTTTAGTTGTTTGGATTCTGGTGCATTAAATCACTCCCAACCATGTAGTAGGTGCCAAGTTCTTTCACGCGCTGGCTATGATTGTGGATTATTATTTAAGACTTTTGAGCCCCACCTACACATTAAAGGGAAACAAGAGGGTTTCCTTGAGAGAGTTGTGCCTGTGTCCAAGTAAACTTTATTTTCCTTAACAATGGTCCCAAAGCACAAGGATAATGATGCTCTCAATTTGGATAGTCCAAAGAGAAGCCATAAAGGACTTTCTATAAATGAAAAAGTGAACACACTTGACTGAATAACACCTCATAAGGGTGTAAGCATCTCACCTGGGCAGGACTCCCCCTAACCCAACAGAGACAAGCCTGTATTATTTGACTTCTACATCTGAAAAAGCAGCTGAAGGTCCTTGATCATCATTTATGCTGTCCAAACTCCAACCATCATGAGCTGGAAGTAACCCGTGCCCTATGGAACAGATGCTATAAAGTCCTAGCATTTTCTCTGAGTCCTAGAAGCAAACAGGAATACAGATTCCTTGTGGCTGTCCCTTGGGTTTCACCAGAAGGCTTTTCAGTTTTAGTCTGGAACTTAAGTTTTACAATAGAAAATAGAGACAAAGGAAAAATTACAGCCTTTTTAATTTTTTATTTACTAGCAATAGCATTCTGTGAATTTCCATAATGTTTATTTCATTGTAGTGTGCTGTAGTTCAATTTGTGTTTCCAGATTTGTATCTTTATCTTCCCTACTCAGCCACGGTCATTCTCTGAATTCCCAACGATCACTTCAGATCTCCAGATTTTTATTTAATCAAAGAAGGTGCCCCCAAATAAAATTTGATTCTTAAGTATCTATGGCACACTGGAATAAAATTGTCAAGACAAGGGAGGGGCATGAATTCCATCTGTGAGTGTATGAATTGGCCCATTAGATTATGTTTTGTGGATGTTTAAGGGAAAAAGTCTTTCTCCACCTTCCAACTGATGTGACGTGTTTTACAGAGAAAGAATGACTTCCTGTGATGTAAGATTTTCATCTAAATGGGAGTGGTAAGGTGCACACAGAAACACTTCCAGTTTTTCTAATATGGCAGGCAAGAAAAAATAAAATGTGTGACTATAAACACCTAGAAACCAAAACACTATAGTAGTCTTCCTTTATCCTTGGTTTCATTTGCTACAGTATTAGTCATCTGCAGTCAACTATAGTTTAATAATATTAAATCGAAAACTCCAGAAGCCTTAAATTTTAACTTGTATGCCTTCTGGAATAATACAATGAAATCCTATTGTATGCATACAAATCACCAGCATACAAATCCCACAGCATATAAATCATTCCCTTGGTCCAGTGTATCCTCCCTGTACATGCTAACCTGCCGTTAGTCACTCAGTAGTCATCACAGCTGCCAGATTGGTCATTGGATTGTCACAGTGCCTGTGCCCAATAAACTTTGTTTTCTTTTCCTTAAAAATGGGCCCAAAGCACAAAAGTGATGATGCTTCAATTTGGATATACCAATGTGAAGCCATAAAGAACTTTGTCTAATGAAAAAGTAAACGTATTTGACTTCATAAGAAAAACAATAGTATGCTGAAGTTGTTAACATCTACAATGAGAACAAGTCTTCTATCCATGGAATGGTGAAGAAAAGAATAAGGAAGTATCCTAGTTTTCTAGCACCCACACCTGGGCACAGTGTGTGGCCAGCTCTTAGCTCTGACTGCAGAGACATTGCTGTGTGTGGATGTACAGGAAAGAAGCCAGGGGAAGTAAAGTCCTGTACCATCTGTGGTCCGGGCTTCTGTAAGGGTTCTTAGAATGCACTGCCTACAGAGCAGGACAGCTACTGCTCTAGCTTTGTTTACATGACTATCAGGATTCACAAAAACCAGAGATCTCCAAGTGCAAGAAACAAAATAGAATTAAAGACAAGACTATAAACAGTGAAGTGTTTCTGAGAAGGAAGAGCAGCAGAGAGTGTGAACTATGAGCCAGGGCTTGATCTTACAGAGAGAGAAGTGACAATGGACTAGTGTTACAGGGAGTGCTACCTTTCTTACAAAGTTCAAGAAGCTGTATCCCAACAACTTGAAAAACGGTGGCCACTGGTGCTATGGCGAGCAGAAACACCAAAACGACACCCAGGATTTGGAGGCAGATTTGTTTACATCGACAGGCACTGACTGGGATCATTCCCTGAGTATCAGGCCCTGATCTCTGGTGGTCTAGGGCTTACGTTGGATAAGCAAGCAGGAAGTGCAGAGGCAGAATGGCTTGTCACTTGGGGATTGGTTTACACAATGTGCATCACAGTGACCAGCTATGCACCATGGTGACCAGTCATTTCTAAAAGACAGGAACAACTGAAACTGGAACAGGAACTATTAGCTGGGCAGCTAACAAACGAGTATACTGGGAGGCATGTGGGTGTGCGGGCAGGGGGTGGGGGAGATTTCTGTGACACTTGCACAGGCTGCTGTCAAGAAAGTAAAATAGTATGTTTGTTAGGGATTTTGAAGCTATCCAAAAATGATGTATGAACTTGTATATAAAGTTTGGAATTAAAAACAAGAATATATAGTTACAAAAGGAAAACTGAAAAGAAGTAAGGAAGACATAATGTAAAAAGATTTTCCATGTTAATGTATCAGGAGACATCACATTGTTTAGATAGCAACACTCCTTAATTTGATTTACAGTTTTGACACAATTTCTACCAAAACCCCTGATGGCTTTTATTTTCTTTTTGCAGAAATTAAAGAGCTAATAGTAAAATACAAATGGAAAAACAAGGAACTGAGAATAGCCAAAAGTATGTGGGGCAGGAGGAACAAGTTTAAAAAGCTCACAATTCTTGATTTCAAAACTTGTTATAAAGCCACAGTAATTAAGAAAGTGGTATTGGCATAAGAATAAACACACAGGCTGATGTGGTGATAACACTGAGAGGACAGGGAAGAAAAATCTTATATTTATGGTAAGTTGATTTTCAACAAAGTTGCCGGGACAGTTGAGTGGGGAAAGAATAATTTTCAGCAAGTAGTGCTGAGACACTTGGAGAGACATTTGGAAGGAATGATCGGACACTTTCTTCACACTGTGGTAAGAGTTATGCAAAATGTATCAGAAGACCAAAACGTAAAATCTGAAACTATAAAACTCTTAGAAGAAATATTGGAAGTAAATTCTCATAACCTGGGGTTAGACAGTGGTCTGTTTGTTTGTTAGTTGTCATTTTGAGACAGGGTCTTGCTATGCAGTTCAGGCTGGACTTGGGCTCACTTTGTAGCCCAGGCTGGTCTTGAACTTACAACAATCCTCCTGCCTCAGCCTCCCGAGTGCTGGGATTACAGGAGTGTGCCACCACACCCAGCAGACACTGAGGTTTAAACACTTGTGATAGCAAAACCACAAGGAAAAGAAATGGACAAATTGGAGCTCAAAACTGAGAACTACCGTTCTTCAAGCCAGGCCACCGTGACTAACAACAATTGAGAGTTAATGGGAATAAAATAGAGAACTGGGAACAGGAAACTAGAAAGTGATGTCAAGAAAGAGCAGGACAAAGAGCGGTTAGCAGAAGCACTGATAAAAATGAAAGCATGTTTCCAAATCTGTGCTTCTGGGTGGTCTGAAACAAAACATGATTTCAGACGAAAGGAAAAGAGAAAGCTGAAAGAGCCCAGCAGTTGAACAGAAAGAAGATGAAGGTCACTGGGTCTTATCTCCTCTTTTGGTAACAGTGGTGACAGGGAGATCACATCAAAGAGACGGGATCTAAGAAGACTTTCATTGTGGCACTCTTATTTTTGAACTAAACTATTAACATGCTTTCTTTGCAATCTCAATAACAAAATTTGCCTGAGTAGCTTTGAAATAAGAAAATTTAGGAGTATGTCCTAAGATAAATGGTCAGTCTGGGCATCTTAGTAGAACCTCTGAACTCTGTATTTGGCACTTTTAAGCATACATTTGCTAAGAAAAGGGCTAATGAAAATGAGGTGTGCTCAAAGCAGTCGCTGTGTCCCCCTCTCAGGACCACTGAGCCCCAATCTTGGTTCTGTAAGAACTAATTGGGTGATTCTCATCAAGGGAAGCCATCATCTTTTGAGCTGAGCTATATACTAGGCATGATCAAAATACACAGTGCATGTATAAAACTTTTTAAAAAGATAATTAGAGTAAGAGACACATGGCCGTAAAGCCCCCTCAAAATACCCCATGCCCTGTGTTGATCACACTTAGCCCATCATTCTCGCTACTTCTCTAAGCAGTCCTAGAATTCCTCTTTAGTGAGTATCTTTAGTTGCGTTGTCACGGCTGCTTCGAAGATTCAAAATATCTACTTTTCATGGTCATTTTGACTTTGGGAAAGAATCAGAAGCCTTCCCATACTAGATCCAGTGAGTACAACAGATGAAGACACACTGTAATGTTTTTATGAGCCTGCATTTCTCTTGGATTGCACTGGGTAGAGCATTCATATATTTTTGACTGATTCTCATAGAGACACTCAGCAAAGAGGACCCCAGAGCTGCTTCAGAAAGTGGCGAGAATAATGGGATCAGTACTTGAAGCAAGGGGGAGGATTTGGAAGGCAATTTGTGGCAATGTGTTCTTTACTATAATCAGTTTTTATTTGAACACACTGTGCATTTTGATCACCCTCGTATGTGGACTGGTGAGTGAGAGTGAATGAAAATCACTGCACAGAGGCAGAATAGTGTAGCATTGCACATGTGCAAAGAATCGTGAGCATAACTCCTGGGCCGGCTCAGTCTCTAGGAAACCACAAAGCTTGCGTGCTCATGGGAGAGGGGTAACTGAGCCACTTCAGCAGGTGACACTGGGTGTCCATCAGTGAGTGACCAGGCAGAACAAGCCAGAGATTTTGGGTGGAGAAAGAGATCACAGGGCACAGACCAGAGTTCATCTGCAAGGCTTCTCAGTGGGCTAAGACACATGTGGTACTATGGAGACGAGTCAGTGAGAAATACCAGGAGACCGAAATAGAAAACTGGAGTTTAACTGAGATAACACTCTAGCGATTAGGGGGGAAAAGTCATTGGATTTGATCACATATGTTTGTGTGGGGTGGCTTAATTAAATTTTGTCTTTTCAGGTAAAACTAATGAAGAAGTCTCATGTGGCAAATACCTGAATTGTGATTCTTTTTATTTTTATTTTTTGGTTCTGGGAATTAAACTCAGGGTCTCACGCTTGCCAGGCAGGCGCTGTGCCACTGAGATAGAGCCCCAGCCCTTATTTGAGGTTTTAGGATGAATCTCTCTATTTTTCCTTTTTCCTTTTTCTATCTCCCTATTTGTCACATAGGGTAGGAAATTCCTGACTTACTTTCTTTCTTTCTCCCCTTTCTTCTTTCTTCCATTTTCTTTCCTTTTTTTTTTTTTTTTTTGTACTGGGAATCAAACTCATGACCTCACGCTTGCCAGGCAGGCGCTGTGCTGCTGAGTTATACTGCAGTTCTGAATTAATATTGATGATACCCAGGATGTGTGTGTGTGTGTGTGTGTGTGTGTGTGTGCGCACGCATGCCGTACCATTTGTTTCTCACAGGTGAAACTTCTAGGCTTGGAACTCTGTACATTTTTACAGATGTCTTCCCTAGCAAGCATGAAGGGGAGAGGTTGCTGGAGTTCTTGTTCAGGCAGAGAGAATTGGAAGAATATAACAGATATTTTATATATGTCCAATACTTAACAACAAGACAATATCTATTCTAATTCTTGGCTAATGAGTAAACAAGACAACTTGTTTACTCTTACACAACCCTTAGCACACAATATTCAGTGGTAGTTGTAGTTTTTTTTCTTGTTCTAAGATTTGCCTTTAATATCCAAAGCCACACACTTTTCCAGATTCACTAATAAAACATTAATAACCTACAAGAAAAAAAGAACACATCCTTAAGCTGTTCTTTAAATAGATCAGACAACACAATGTTACCCTGTTATAATTGAATTTCTGTGGCTTTTGCCTGTTTTACCATGCTAACTGGCTGAAACAAACCAGGCCACACTCTTGACACAAAAACTCAGCAAGGACTTGCATGGGACACAGTGTGATTTTCCTGTCTCCTTTACCAGCCTCACCACAATGCACTCCAAATTAGCCTCCTCTTGCCTGGGGAAAGATTCAAGAGAGCATAGAATGATCTTATTACATGTGCAGCACCTCTGAGAAAATAAGAATTATATTAAGAAAGAAAAACAACTCAGTTTAGGGGACACAGAGTGAAATATTTCAGCATAATCTGTTCTTTCTTTCTTAGTAATAACAACAATAGGCCATGAAGGAATAGAATAATCTTATTTGAAGTGTTGAATAAATTTGATTGGTTCAGCAAATCTTAGAGTCCAGTAACCCTAATTTACATCATAATGAATTCCATTCTTTGTCAGTGCCATGACATCTATTGAAGTATTGGCAAAAGCTGTCACTGTGATCCTGGGTACAGGTGTAAAATCCCACAGTGGATGCTGGACATGTCTGTGTAATCCTCTGCTTTGCTTGATGACTTTATAGGCATAGTTCGCAGCAGGCAGTTTCCTGAGGACACAGTGCACTCGTCCTGGTCTCCACTCAGGGCTTCAGGAGCCTCCCTGAGCAGTCTTCATAGGCAGGATCCTAGTACCTGCATCCCCTCTTCTCTGGAGCACCTGTGTGTCTTTACAACCTTCTTTTTGGAGATTCATTTGACACACCCCTGAAGGACATGAAAAGTGGCCCAAGAAAACACAGGAGCCACTGCCCCACATGCAGTGCCCACTCCACTTTCTGTATAAAGTTCTTGAAAATGATCCACTACATCTACCCAAGGCCTCTCCATATCTGACACTGTGGAGAAGCATGTACTGACTCCTCAGTACCCACAATGTCAAGTGCAATGTCTTTTAGATTTTGTGAGTTAGAGGAGCAAAACTATTCCTCATTTATAAATTGGTCTTAAGCCCATTTATGCTGCTATTGCAAAGTGACCCAGCTTGGAAGGGGCCCCCTAGGAAGAGCCATAGTATTTGTCTGCATTGAATATGGATGGGGCCCTGTTGTGTAGACTTTGGCCACACTTGCTCTCTTGGACCTCCTGGACTCTGCCTCAGAAGAGTTTCTGAGCCAGAAAATGCCCTTCTCAACTCTGAGCAAGGTCCCATTAGAAGGGTGACTGCTGGCTACTCACTGACCTTTTTGGGAATAGAGGTTTCCTCTTCCCATGAGCCCAGGATCCCCCCAGTCCAGCTGCACATCCCTGGAGATAGAATGTCTGTAAGCTGAGAGAATTCCTACAGGAAAATTTAATCCATGAGGTGATGGGATTGGGAGGTGTGGACATGGGTGGCCACTGGGTCATGAGGGTGCAGTTTCCTGATGGGCATTGTGCTCTTTGAAAAGGGATCCTGGAGAGCAACCTGGCCCTTTCTACTGTGGGAAGACATGGGGAGATCACAGCTGTATGACTGACAGAGACCCCAGGTCTGTCCACCACTTTATCCTGGACTTTCAGCCTCCAGAACTCTGAGAAGTAAACATTCACTAGTCCCAGGCGCCCAGGCTATGGACTAAGACATTCCTCATGCTCAGGCCCTGCAAGCAGCATCTCACAGGTTCCCCGCCAGAGGACTTCTTCCTGTGGGAAGGATCCCTCCCAAACCCTCTGGCTCAGCCCATGTGCAGGAAGGAAGCCATCCTGGGCTCTGTGCTGGCCCAGCTCACTGCTTTTCCACATGCAGTGGCCAAGTGCCCAGGGAAGCAGAAGTCAGTACCCGTGAAAGCAGGACCAGCTCGCACAGCACGGAGCCCAGGGCAGGGGCTGCATCCCATCCTTCCCCGGGAGGACCCCGTGAGAGCTGCACTCAGTCAGGATGCCTGGTCACGATCCAAGCATTCACTGTCCCACTGGCTACTCTGGCCTGTGATCATCCCCTTCTGCACATTATTATCAATTCTTGGCCACTGTCACTTTCAGGTAGAAGTTGCCCCCTTTAGCAGGAAGAGAAGACCTGTCAATCTCTCACTTCTAACACCTAAAATATAAATCAAGGTAACAGATGTCTCTGATATGAGAGTTCACAGGGCCACCCCTTATCCCCTCCAGAGCTTAGGACATTATCCCTGAGGCCTTTTATCTCCATTTCCTTCCCTTCCTGTTTCTCTCCCTCCCTCCCTCCTTTCCTTCCCCTTCCCATCTCTCTCTTCCCTCCCTTCTTTTGTTTCTTCTTTCCTTCTTCCTTACTCCCTCCCTCCCCCCTTCTCTCCCTTCCTTAGTACTTTATTTCTCATTTTTAGCTGTTCTTTAGAAAATACCCTCTAGTTTTTTTCCTTCTAGCTTTTTAAACCCTCCATAATTATTTTGCTCTTCCTACTTTTAAACAAGCAATGTTCATTTTGCAAGTGCTTTGTACTTTCTCGATCATCCGAGTACATTGGTGGGATTGGTGATAGTGGTCTTATCCCTAGCTTTTGTTTTTTGTGAATTGCTTTTTTTCTTTGCAGGTGTTTTTGCATCCTTCTTGCACATTAAGTAAGTGTCATACGTTTAGACTCACGATTGAAATGCAGTTACAGTGGTGAGAGGGATTTCTGGCTGCCTGAGGGGACTGGCATACATGACTCTCCTCCAGCGGTGTCACAGATGAGCCATTCACTGGCCCTCCTCTCAAGTGTCTTCAGGTGCTTTTCTCTTGAGCTGAGCAGATGTCACAAAGAGGAGGCTTCTGATTTTCTACAGAGACAGTCGTGGGCTCCTGTGCTTGGGACTTGAGAAGAAAGCTGAAGTCTCAAGCTGTTCACTTGTACTATGCTGTGTCTCCCTGTCTTTGGGGGCCTGTACTTGGGGGAGTCACAACAGTCACTGTTAACATTCACTCAGGGGCCTCTGCCCCCACTGTGGGAAGAACAGAGGCCCGGTGTGGCCACAGGACCAGTTTTGCCCAGTGTCAAGCGGGAACCTGCATGTAGCCATGTGGCTGGGCTGCCTGGTTGTGCCTTTAGAGCTCAGGGACCCAAGGGACTGAGAGACACATGGAGAAGACCAAGGCCCAGGCAGGAGCTCGGGACCTGCCTTGGGAGAGCCAAACCCAGAGCGGAAGTAGGTCTGCGTGCCAGAGTAAAGATGATCAGAGCAATGCACAGACATCGACAGTGAAGTGCTACCTCTCATTTCTACAGGTTTTCAGGAGAGAACAGAAGGAACTAAGCAAGCCAGAGGCAATCCTGTCATTTCAACACTCTAGGTGGGGGCTGAGCAAGAGGATGGCAGGTTCCAGCCCAGCCTTGGCAATTGAGTAATGACTGGGGATGTAGCTCAGTGTGAAGGCGCTGGCTGCAATCCCCAGGACCACAGAAAAAGAAAAACAAATCTGAGGAATGACTATGAAGATAACAATGTACAATGTATTTTTAATTATTGCTACTCTCCTATTAGCCTGATTTGAAGTGGTTTTATTTCTAGTTTTATTTTGGGAGACCTCAATACATTGCTGTCACAAAAGGACAGGTGTGGAGTTCTTGGGATCCTCTGGGTAGAGTATCATGTCATCTGAAACAAAATCTATGTATATAAAAAATTTGGTGTGACAGAGAAAAAAGAATTTTGAGTAAAATGTAATTTTTAAAGGTCACCTTCCGATTTTATGTTTAATGTGAAATGTCCATTTGAAAACAATTGTGTTAATAATTAGTTAGATAATGTTTCATGTCTGTATTTTTTGCCTTAAATAATTTTTGGGAATATCCAATATGCTGACGATTGTTGCTGTTTTGTTGGTTGGGGTGAAATTGTTACGTTTTGATTTCTTGTTCTCCTTTTGTCTAAAATAAAAAAATAAAATAAAATAAACAAAAAAGTGAATGAACATAGTGAATTCTCTACCCTATGTGTCACCTCTTATGGTTACCAGCTGATTTTTCTGCACCCCGCTTTTAGCTTGTGAGAGCTTTGACCATGGAGTCATTATTTGTATAACTTTGCAAAAAGCGACATCGTTAACTTGAGCTTGCTTAGGTACATATTCTGTGCATTTCTCCATTTTTTCTGGGTTTCTGGTGGTATTATTTGTACAAGAAAGCTTGCATTTAAACAAGATAAATATATAGAAATACAGGGAGAATAGTTTTATATAAATCCATGTGTCTAAGATTTAAGTTAAAAAATTAAGTTTTTGTTATCATACAGATTTTTTTTAAATAATAAAAAGTTGCAATATAGTTAAGTCCTCTGTTTGGGCTCATTCACTTGCATTGCCTTCACTCACACAGCTTGGAGAGGAGACTTCACAAGGGACAAGGGTGAGGCCAGTCTGGATAACGCCAACTGGCCCTGACAAACTCCTTGTTTAGATGTCTCTCTTCACATCTGCCTGGCTACTTTACAGATAGCCATTTATTTCAGGCACTAAATCCTGATAACTAGAAACATTTAGGCATGATTTTAGTTTATATTTATTTATTAGCTCTGAAAAGGAATTGCTTTGCACTAGTCTTGGGGATTGAATCAAGGGCCTTATGCTTGCTAGCCAAGTGCTCTACCACTGAGCTATATCTCCAGTCCTATTTATTGTATTCTACCTTTTTAAATTTTGAGACACCACCTCACTAAACTGCTTAGACTGTCCTCCAATTTTCAATCCTCCTACCTCAGCATTCCGAGTAGTTGGGATTACAGGCGTGTGTGACCACATTCAAGGATAATTATTTTTTAAAATGTGACTTATTCACTTTTGTTTGATAGTTGCCAGCTTATTTCTTCAAAAAATTATTTTCCTGTTGGTTTAACCTTTTTGCCACACCAATTTATGAGAACTGTGTATATTAATAAATGTCATCGTAATGTACTGACAATTACTCATTTCACTCAATTTTTATTGGCCTGCTTTGGTCATTTTTGAAGAAGAGTAACTAAAATGTGTTTGAAGTCAAACCAGTCTGTCTTTTCCTGTGTTTCCTTCCTTCGAGTCACATTTCAATAAACATGAAGGCCATGCACGTATTTATCCTACTATTCCTGCCTTAATTTTATACTAAGCTAGGGATCAATCAGAACTTCCTGGCACAAGCTCTGAGGTCATTCTAGTGGAATGGGCACTCCAAAACCCAGTGTGCTGTTAGTTTTCCTTTCCTTATTTGAAATGTCACCTGTCTTGGGCTCTGCACAAATCTGCCTGCTCAGTCCTGCTCTGTCACTAAAGGGTTTTGTCCTGGGTTTTTATTTCTTCTTATTGCTTTTACCATTCCGGGATTTGAGTTCTTTGACATGGTTTAAATTCTCATGTTTGTAGCTTTTCAGCTGAAGTCTTTTTTAAAAGAAGTTTTTAAAGATACCTTCCACACCCTCTGAAACCTCAGGACAGTATAGATTGGATTTGCGAGGGCATTTTCTGCACACTGAGCCTGATCCAGGGGAAGGTCGTGCCTCCCCTGTGCTGTCCCTGGGCTTTGCTCTGCGGCCAGCATTGGGAGCTGCTTCAGGTCCTCATACACAGGAAGTGGAATCTCTGTTCCCAGCTCAATCTGCAGTCTGGGAAGTGGGGCGCAAATAGCCCAGGAGCAGAGAAGACCGGGACTGCAGAGCTGGCCCTTCATGCACCTGGGTGCCCCTAGCCTTCCTTTTCCCCCTTGTCAGATCAGGGTGTGCCAACCTCTCTGCCTCCCAGGAGCCCCACGCTGAGCCATCCCCCTATCTCCCCCGCCTTCACTGCCCTTCCCACCCGACACTGGTCTGGACACCTTGGCCAGGGGCCGAGGCTCTTGCTTTTGTGCTGGTCTTCATCTCAGTGCATTCCAACCACACAGCAGCCCCTACCCGACCCACAGCATCCTCTTTCTGCCTCCCAGATACCCAGCATCCCCAGGAAGCATCCCCAGGAAGGCTGTGCCTGGCCCTGGCCATGTACTGGTTCTGTACTCAAGGAGAGAACAAAGGGACAGAAAGCAGAGGCGCACAGAGCTAAACCTGGTGAACAAGGAGGATGAGGCCACACTCTAGTGTTTTCACGTGACAAGAACTGGGGAAAACGATTTGAATCCATCAGAGCAACCAACCAGCCATGAAGACATTCTGGAAAGAGGACTGCATTGAGGTATCCTTGCTCCTCCACCACAGGATGCCAGTGTCACTTAACGTGACTCAGACTAACAGTGCAAACTGGACGCTGGCCCCAAAGGGTCAGTGAGTATCACAGCAGCCCAGGTGAAGAGGAAAAGAGAACGCCTAGGTGTAAAGCATTTCTCCAGAACACTGCACAGAACTCTAAACCAGGGCCTCCCCCCAGAGCTGCGTCCAGTGCCCTTTTTTTATTTTTTACTTTGAGGCAGGGTTTGCTAAGTTGTTAAGTAGCTCAGGCTGGGCTGAAACTTGCTATTCTCCCACCTCAGCTTCCTGCTTCAGAGGGCTGGGGTTACAGGCATGCACTACCAGGCCTAGCTCAAAAAAGTGTTGTGTGTTCGTGCGTGTTTTTCCTAGAAAATCGAGTACTGTTGACTGAATAATTTGGGGGAAAATTATACTTTCCGGGGAACTTCACAGTGTACCCCAGAGTGTTGAACACTGGGGCCTGCTTTCCACTTGCATCAAGATGAACCGTATTCACCCAGAATTTCCCAAATGTGTTTAACCACAGAACATGCCTTTAAAAATAAAGCAGCACATTAGATCTCTCCCAGAACTAATAATACACTAAACAGAATGAAGTGCTGGCTGAGAAGAGGAATGCTACCAGGTTACTAGAAGATCCTGTTCCTGGCTATGAATTCTGGATGGACTGGGTGCGGCTCTATAAATAAAGTGCTGTTGGAACGGTGCACTTACTGAAGATCATGTTTAAAATGATGCCTAAATATTCGGTGCAACATGTCGTTCATCTCCACGTGACGCATGCTTAAGTCATGACTCAGCGGAGAGAGTTTTGAGAAGACCAAAGCAGTGCTAACCAGATCTATAGTTTTGCATCTGGCTTTGTATCTCTATCCATCTGGCAGTGAGTGTTATTTTCCCTGGAATGTAGTCTTATATTCTTGGTGAATGCTGAGTTTATCCTCACATGGGACCTCGCAGCTTTGGCTGATTCACTCTGGTTTATGACCCTCCGCTGATTCAAAGGAGAGGGCTTTTGTGAAAATATTCCCTTCTTACGGTTGTTCCTCAACGCTGCCTGAATTCTAGGACCGGCAACCACCTGAAGTCTGCTAAAGCTGGAGAGACCCAGGCACCGCTTGGGCTCCAGTTGAGTACAAGACACTGGCACATTCTCTGAAGCCTGTGTGAAGCTGTCAGTTAACTGGAGATAGGTCTGGGAGAGCAGGTTTCTGGATTACCTGGTCCAAAACCATCTTTGAAAATACTTGTTATTTCAGTGGATTCAGAACACCTCCTGTCCTTTTTCTTCTCCTAGTTCTGCAGCAGTTTTCTGACTGAGCCTCTCCATTCTGTTGAAGAGAATGGAAATCTCTATCTCGTCGGAAAACTCAGAGCTCCCAGTGCAGACAAACCTCCTTCCTGAGGCGCCCAAAGGCAAGTGCAGGCTCAGTTGAGCCTGGTGTAGTGCACACATGTGCACCAGGCCTGGGGAGGCTGAGATGCTGCTCACTGGGCCTGCTCTTGCCAGTGGCTGCTGGGGCACTGTCTTGGGGAATTTGCAAGTGTGGGTTAGCACTGGACACAGGCACCAACCCTTCCCCTTTAGATAGAGCTGGGGGCAGATGTACAAGGAAGGGATTTGCCAGAGAATGATCCCAAACAGGGAGCAGGGAGGGCCAAGAACCCTGGGCAAGGAGAGTGTGGCAAAATATCCACATTCCCAAATAATCAGCCATGTATCTGGAAGGATGGAAATGCAGTTGGTTGCACAGAAAGTTCTTTATTATATTCACTGTGCCTGCATGTTGCCTTGGGTTCTACAGCAGAGGTTTGAGTTCTAGAAATGATATTAAGTCCGGGAATCAGTCTTTTATCTTTCGAATCATGCCTTGGCTTTCTTTCCTTTCTGTATATTTTATGAACATTTATTGAGGACCTATTATATGCCATGTGCTGAGCTAGATACTGGAAATACTGCTGATCAATGGCAGCTAGCTTTTATTATTAAAGAGTTCATGAGCTAGCAGGAATGTGACCAGGAAAACTGGCAATTACAGTCCAGGGTGATCTAGTTTGCTCTCTGGACAAGAATATGTGCGCTTGAATGAGACCTCACAGAACATTCTACAGGTCCTGGGTGGTTTCTCGGAGGAACGTAAGTCTAAGGTAGGGACGTGAGCCCGGAAGGATGGGAACAGAAAACCAGGGAGCAGGGAGAGTGGAGGAGAAGGACTCTGGATGCGGAGGGTGTGTGTTCCATTTGCAAAATATTGACATTCCCCAGCAATCCACACGGCACGGCGATGGTAGCTTGGGAGTTAACAGTATTTGGAAGTATAGAAATCCCATCAAGTACATGGGAAGACAGGATGGGGACGGGGGAGATGTGCACACAGAGAAGGCCAGGTGAGGACAGAAGCTGACATCAGAGTGAGGCTTCCACAAGTGCCCGAGTGACCCAGACCCTAAAGACCTCAGCATTAAGGAGAGAGGGTCCTGGGGCAGATCCTGGTCCCACAGCCTCAGAACAAACCAACCCTGCTGACACTCTCCCCTTCGGCTACCAGCCTCCAAAGTGCAAGAGATCAGCTTTACACTATCCAGGCCACACCAGGTGTGGTGATCTGCAGTGGTGACTCTGGCTAACCAATCTGATCATGAGAAGCATGTCGTTCTCTTTCCTTCTTCCCCATTATTTTTTCACACTCTTTTTGTGCACACAATACCCACCCTTCCTTAACCTGCTGAAAACTTTCTCTTCATCTCCAAGACCTACCCCATACTGGTATCTCCTACCATCCTCGTCAACCTGCCCTTGGGGCCACAGTTCCTTTCTTCTCCAGTACAGGTGGACCTCAACACGGCCCCTATCTGTCTACGGCACTTAGTGTACTCCACATGTTGTCCTTTTTTGTGCCTTTGCCCCTGAAGCAGATCCCCTGATGAGTACTGGATGCAATTTGTTTTCCCTCCCCAGCCTCTCGATCTTAGAGTATGCTCATGGGTTGACCCCAGGAAAAGTATGCTTAGATGACTTGGAAATTTATGAGATTTTTATCTCTTCCTCTTCCCTCCCATAATGAACCCGTCGATTTTCAAAGTGCACAAAGATCATCTCCACTAATGGGCTATAAAACATACAGTTGTTTCCCCACGGAGGTCATTGGAGGGCCAAGCATCTCCAGACACCTTCCTTGTAGCCTTATTATTTTAGCTGAGCTCAGACGTCACCGGGGAGAGAGGGATGCATGGGTTGCTTCCAGTTGGCCTCCAGCTCACTCCCAGTTTAAATCATGCATTTTCCCTCAGTTTCAATGAAACAGAAAGACTAACACAGCTTGGAGGGAGACATCACCAGTGGCAGATTCAGAATTTCCTAAAAGAACAATGCATTGGTTTAGGAAAGGACACACGCAAGGGAGATTTTACCAAGAGAAATCAGGAGAGCTTATGAGGTTGTTAGATACTGATTCCTTAATGGGATCACATCTGCCTTCACATGGCAAATCTTCAAAGAATGTGGGGATGTTGGCACCGTACCCAACACAGGAGGGTCCACAGCAGTCACAGTGCCCCACCCGGCGGAGGACGGGTCAGCCCCCAACTCCACTCTCTAGGCTTCCAGGACCACCCAGACCCTCTGGCTCCTTTTCTCCCACATATGCTTTTGCACATAAAATCCGCCTTCTTGCCGGCCCAGAAATGCATGCTAGCCTCACACTCTCTGACCTCCGGGTCACCTCCTTCTGCTAGATTTCCCTCTGTCTCTTCCTTCCTGGACAGAATCTTCTACTGAGTGAACACACCACCTCACACCCTCCCCCGACAAGCAGCCAAATCCTCATGAATAATTTTCATACAATTATCCGAGGCCTTTATAAACAGGTGCCTACAGTTTGCTGAGCTGCTCTGAGAAATTCAAGCTGTAAACTTTTATTACAAACTGAAAATGTTCTTACAAATCTTAAATGATAAGAAATCATTTAAAAATCTTTCAAATTATATTGAGAAAAAACAGGTTTGCAGAAAAACATATTTGTCAATCCCCAAAGAGGTGTTTTTAGGTAAAAAAAAAAAAAAAAAAAAAAAAAAAGCTTAAAAAATGTTCCATTCTGCAGCAACAACTCAGAGAGTTCTGGTTAATTGGGCAATGAGCAAAAAGTCATGCACTTGAGGTCTTCAAGCCCCCATCTCGTGTCCACCGCTTCCAGTTCAGCACTGGACACTGCTGCTCATTGGTGACTTCAAATCCGTGCCTGCTTGCCGCATGGCAGGTGATGGCAGAACCTGGAAGCTCACGTTTGCTCAGCCCGCCCTGCTCAGGCTCCGGGGCAGGGGAAATCTCAGCTAGTGAAGTGGTTGCTTTTATCTCTTTGCCATCTCATGGGTCACAATTCTTTGGGTGTCTCTGTTAGAACTGAAGTAGCAGCGGGACCCAAGTGGAGGTGGCTGCTGACCTCAGATCTCACTGCCTCGATTTCCCTTATCCTCTTCCATTGTCAACACTGTCTGGTTGTCTGGGGATGAGGCCCCTGAGCACTAATGTCTGTTTCACTGTCTACAAGGTTCTCTGCAGGCTGCCTGACAGCACCCTCCGTTCCCTCTGCCTTGCAAGAGGTTGAGATACTGTGGCTGGTGCCCGCAGTGCCTCCACACGCAGTAAGGTGGGGACCCACACCCACAGTGGGGTCAGGGTGACCAGGCATGCACATTGGGAGTAGATTCCAGACCACCACTGTATTGTCTTACTCTGACCAGAGAGACAACCAAGACCTTAAAAGGCTGAAGAATTGACTTGAAGTCATGAGGTTCCGGAGGCAAAGCAATATACCCCAAAGGACGACGGAGCAGACACAGGCAATGAATGAAAGGGACCCCTGCCACTGCATTCAGCACAGGAAGTGAGATAAATAATCAGCCACAGTGAGGCTCAGAAGAAACCCAGAAGATCCCCAGCTGGCAGAAATTCCAGAAAACCACACAAATCCCAGTAAGCCTGGTACTGGGTAGCTGCCTGGAGCCAGGCACTGAGATGCATGGGTTCCGCTCCCTGGGCAGGAGGACAGGCCACCTCCCTGCGACAAACTGCAGGGACAGCAGAGATACGGGAGCTCCTTGAGAGGCTTGGACTGGAAAATAGGAAACTGAGCCCCTGGGAGTGGCAACAGTCACAGAATCCTGTAGTCACCCCAAGTAGTGCATAATCCAACACAGAGCCACCATCTCCGCCCCTGACATCAGGCAGGTGGAATACACAGGTATTGGCAGAAGCAATCGGAAATTCCTCCCACGGATACTTCCCAAGTGAGGATTCTAAATTCTCACCAAACCACAATGTCTTGGAATGATACCCAGAAACAGCTAACAATGAGGAGCAAAGTGTAGTATGGAGTGAATGATAACTATTATAATATATAACAAACGTATATACACGCAGCTGCTAAGAACTGTTAAAAGAGTCTGAAAAAGTTATTTGCAGCAGTTATTAAGATTTTTAAGGTATAACGGAGAATATAAAAACAGAACGGAACCCTATGGGGAATGAACTTGGGAACTGAAAAAATAAAATTCTTAGACATTCTAGAAATTAAAAAACAAAGTTAGTCCTTTGTGAAAAAAATCAGCAGCTGGATTAAATTGTGGTCTAGATAATCAGTTAATGACCTGAAAGATAAGTAAGTAAATTATTGCAATTCAGTGAAAAGAATATATGAAAGAGCTAAAACTTGTGAACGACAGAGTAAGACCTAGTAAGCATGTTGCACAGGAATTCTAGTAGAAAGGAGTAGAAACTCGGTCCTGTCCTTCCCCTGTGAATGCTCCAGTCTGGACCCCAGACGCCAAGTCTGATGTACCCTGGTGCCCACCCTTCCAGGGGCTGGGCCCTCTGAGGCCCCTCTGATCTCAGTATCTGCGCTCATGACTGGGGGACCTGGGTCAATGCCCTCTTCTGCCTGTCCCTCCATTAGCAGCTCCCATGACAGCTGTGAAGGCCACAGGAATCTACATCCAGTCAGCTTTCCTACCCACAAAATCCCCACGTGCAGCTCCATCCAACACTGGATCAAAAATATTAAGAATAAATTACTCTTTCCGCACTGAACATGTATACTTTTTCCTTGTTGTGATTACCAACGCCAAGAATGTAAGAACCATTTACATAGTATTTGGTAGTAGAAGTAATCTAGAGGTGATTTGAAGCATATGAAAGGATATCTGTAGGTTATATGCAAATATATATCTGTCAGTAAAGAATAAGATGAGAATAATAAAAATAGTGTCCATTACAAAACAAAGACTAAGCTGGCAAACAAACAAACTACAGAATTTATCTAATTATTACAATAGATAGGAAAAATAAGAGAAAACATGACACAGTTAAGAAAACAGACAAAATATGGGTTCACAGGGGAATTTCATAAAATATCATCATTAACATCTTCATATAATAGTGCAATAAAGTTAGAAGCTGACAAAGACAAATATCACAAAAACTACAAAATTTAAAACAAAACATGTTTGAAGAAGTATGAAGCATTTACAGCTATTAAAAAGCAAGTACAAGCCGGGCGTGGTGGCACACGCCTTTAATCCCAGCACTCGGGAGGCTGAGGTAGGCGGAGCGTTGTGAGTTCGAGGCCGGCTTGGGCTACAACACGAGTGCAAGGCCGGCCTGAGCTACACAGTGCGACCCTGCCTCAAAAACCCAGGGCCGGGAGTTTGGCTCAGAGGCTTATGGGCCTGTCAGGCAGGCGCGAGGTTGTGAGCTCGATCCCCGGTGCCACACACAAAAAAAAAAAAAAAAAAAAAAGCAAGTACATAAATTTGGGAAACTGCAGTTTTATTATCATGCAATGATTTTTTTCTAAGAAATTGTCTGCTTATTTTTAAAATTCACTGATATAGTTAAAACAGAACCAAGATAGAAACTTACAGATTGAATACCTGTAAGTTAATACCTATATTTAAAATGACTTGAAATTTAATGTACTAGTGATTCTAATCAAGTATTTCAAAACTGAAAACAGAATAAACATAAATAAAAATGTTTTAAAATAAAATAGATAAGATGATAGCAAAAGAATATCAACAAGACTACCACAAAGACTTAAGAGCTAATGCACCAATATAAGATTAGACAGTGTAATGACCATAGGTAGACTCAAGATTTTTTTAAGTACAAGAAAAACATACAGCAACAAAACTGACTCAAAAGGAAAAGAAAACTATGCACAGATATAATGAGTAAGTATTGAATATTTAGTCTATGTCAAGGTATAATTGCTACTCTCATTGAGATATCAATAGTTCTACTGATTCTGATCCTTAGGAACGTTTTGTCGTGTTTCTAGCAACTTGGACCCTATTTTATACTGTGTTCTAGGACAGAGAAAATAAAGAAAAACCTTCCAATCCATTTTACAATGTTTGCATGTTTATATTCCCAGCAATGAAGTGAAGCACAAGTATCTTAAACAAACATTAGTTTGTTCAGTCATTCAGTTTATGTAAAATCAGTATTACTGACCAGTTAGGCTCAAGATTTATAAATGACTTAGCAACTATAAGTTCACTAGTAGAATTCACCATTGATAGAAGCTAAGGAGAATAATCTGCGACCACCTCAACTGAGGCAGAAAAAAATAGTCGATGGAATCCATGATTTATTCCCACTGAAGAGGAAGCGGGGGTTTCCATGCTTTCTGGGGAAGCCTTAACAAACTTTCCATATATTAGCAGTGACCCACTGGATGGATTTCATTCACAGCCAGGAAGCAGTGAAATAAGTAGATGCCTTCCTAACACCTGTTACACTGTGTAAGACATCCTGCAGACTAAATTAAGACAAAATCTATCAGCAAAGCAAGTACAGAATGGAAACTTCTCTTTGGTTGTCAGAAACATGAATACATTTCAGAAAATCCACAGGAATCTACAGCAATCCATTCGGTCCAACAAGAGCTGTCAGTCAGTTCCTTAGCCCCGAAATCAATATAAATGGTCTATAGCATAACTTTATACTAGCTAAGTTCAATAATTTGAGAAATGTCTTAAATTTATGGGTTTTATTACCTTGGAGTTCTTTTGCCCTAATTTTATTATTGCTTGTTTGTGGTTTTGTTTTGTTTTGTTTTCTTTTCTTTTTTGGTACCAGGGATTGAACTCAGGACCTTCCCAGGCAGGCATTTATGATGCTGACCTAAATTCCCAGCTCTTTTTTCTTTTTTTTCCTTTTTTTTTTTTTGTAATTTTATTTTCAGTTTCCAAGAGTCTCGTTCCCTCTGTGCTTTTCTAAAAATAAATGATTTTGTCTTCTGTTCTGGTCCTTAAATTCCCATATGTCTACTGAGAATTATGACTTCGACTGAGACAAAGTGCTAGACATGAAATCAACTACAAACCAGTATCTGTAGACAAAGCAGGGAGAAAGGACAAGACCATGTTCCCAGCATCATTTCCCACTTGCTTTTCTTCTTTGCTGTCTGCCCTAGAAGGCTAATGTGTACACCTCTGGGGCTTTCCCGCCTCCAGGCAGAGTTTAAAAGCAAAAACAAAGTGCAACATAGGTAGGAGAAATCCCACAGAGATGAGGGCCCCAGTGAGAGTCCTGAGAAATGAAACTAGTAACCGAACTCCTCCCTTTAGTAACTTGCTTTCTTTTGGAAAAACTAGGAGGATTGCAGAGAAAGGGAATATGCTCAGATAAGCTCAGTGAGAAGACAGTGACTGTCTTGTCCTAGATGATGATAATATCGTGGTCACCTCTGCAGACGCAGATAAAGTATTTTTTACCCAGTGCAAACCCTGGCATCTGTAGTAACTAGGTAGTGATGGACTTCGTCAACTGTCCCCTTTACACGAATTTTCCTTTAGCAAGGGAAATCAGAACTGATTTCCACGGACTGGACCCACAGGAAAATAGACTCAGTGCTCTGTCAATTCCTCTGCCTTGATTGTAACATAGGTGGGAAGAATTCTGACATAGTCATGGGGAGGAAGTTCTTTCATTTAAATCAGTCAGTTTCACTGAGTCCGATGAACACAGTATCAGGGTCCTGAGCCTTAGTCTTGCCAGTAGGTGCCATGGGGTGGGAGGCAGATTCTGCCAACTCCTAGGGCCACACCAGCATTTACTACAGGGCAAGTGACCATGATATGTTGGGCCCCTCACACCACAGATTCTGAGATGAGAGTTCATGCCCTCAGATGACACTGGCTCAGGAAAGAAAGAAATCAGAATCAGGTAAAGGAGACTGCAGTGTGATTCAGGCTATCAAAGGCTGCAGGCAGCCCCACAGTGAGGCCTGAAGCTGGCATGGCCTCAAGGTGTCCTAACTGGGGCAAGAAGACCTGCACTCTTCCATCTTGCATGGTCAGGTGTTGGACCCAGGTTGACTCTGGAGAGGGCGTAACCTCAGAGACGTCATTCTTCATCTGGTAAGTTCCTGGGAGCTGGACCCCTTCCTGCCTGCCAACTACCTTCCCAACGTAGGGCTTCTTTTGATTTTGGAAATGGCAAATGGAGTGATTGGTTTCACTGCTGGTGCCTGTTGGCTTGGCCACCTGTACCACTGTCCACTTTGGGCAAGGCTGAGATGAGGTAAGGATTCTGTGCACCACTGGATCTCAGGATCCTGAAAGACAAGAGACAAGTGCGTGGGAGAATAAAAAGATGCCCTGTGGAGACAGCAGAAATCCACGGCTGGCTAACTCCTGCAGAGCTCTTGGAATTTGGGGGATGAGTCACGCCTCCTTCCTGGTAGATATCAGATGGGAACACCCAGTCTCCATGTGACCCTCACTTTCCATGACAAGCTCAGTATTACCTGATTCACCAAACCCTAAGGTCAAATGTGCACAAAACGTTGCATGATCTGATGGAGGTGATCAAAATCATACGGGGTTGGCGCATGGCCAGAGAGCAAAAGGCAGCTCTCAAAGCAGGGGCTTCAGATGTGCACCGCGTCTACTTCTGCCTGCTCACTGTTCTCTCCATGCATGCCTTGTGATCTGGGTCAGTACCTTGTCCACCATCCCTGAGTGTGGCCTGACCTTGACCTCTCACAAGAAGCTCTGGAGATGAGGAAGGGCCTCCATGGAATGGGCCGAGAACCTGGGGATGTTCTGGGTTCCTTGGCAGAAGAAATGGCCAGAGATAGGGACCTACCTGGATGCCTAGGTCACAGCTGATCTTCCTGAATTGTGTCCTTTATTTCGCACACTGTCTTGCATGAGCACTGGCAGAGCAGCCAATCTTAGGTTCCAGATGTAAAACCAGACTGAGGTCAACCTGAAGGCAATGGGACCATCCTCCACAGGAGGAGCCGCGTCTGTAACCTCCGAGTTTAGTCTCTGCTCTTACCCAACACACAACAGTGCAAAGCCAGGGCCTTGGGGCCCTGTCAGTGGGCTTCTGGCTGGGTTTGGCTGATCCAAACAGGACTGGGGAGTAGGGATGGAGAGTGGGCTTGGGTATTTAAAGCTCTGTCTTTGTTCCTGAAAAACACCTCCAGCTAGCTGTGTCCTTAGCATGCCTCTCTGTCCCTCCACACGCAGTCTGACATTAGGAGACATCGCCCTAACCAACTGTGGGGACACATGGTTAGCATTACAAGAACATCAGCAAAGGGACCAAGAACTCAACGATGAGGACCCCAAGTGGGATGAGGAGCCTGAGGGAGAGCCGGCTGCCGGCGAGGAGAGGGACTGAGCCCT
This sequence comes from Dasyprocta punctata, assembly GCA_004363535.1. Taxonomy (NCBI): domain Eukaryota; kingdom Metazoa; phylum Chordata; class Mammalia; order Rodentia; family Dasyproctidae; genus Dasyprocta; species Dasyprocta punctata. Next base: position 80,215 of record RJWM01000847.1, on the reverse strand, counting down.
GGGGGAGCAGCCCTGAGCTCCAGACAGATCACAGGACAGGGCAGGAGCAGGAGACTGCAGGCCTGGGTGCCAGCAGGGTGGTGTGAGGGAAGCAGGGGCTGTGCACAGACCGTGCCAGGGTACAAGGCTCTGGAGGCTGCAGCGAAAGCCAAGTACGTGACAGCCCTGAGGTCTCACAGGGGATTAGAGGCAGCATCCAACCCGTTCACCCCAGGACCCAGCAGAGCCGGCGGAGATGACAGCGGCCAGCCCTGTGGTTCCAGAGCCCACATACGTCAAGGACAGGGTGCCCCCTCCTTCGAGCCCAGCGTCAGCCTTGGGGCGGTCGGGAGAGCACAGTGAGTAAGGGAAGTACATCTGGAAGATCCCGGGGTGCTAACTGGGGGTGCCTGGGTGGGGCCTGAGAGGAGAGGGAGCTGCCTTTGAAGTCACCAAAATGCTGGGCTTGGGTGGACCTCAGTCAACCTCGGGAACCGGGATGAATCGCGTCATCTCTGTTTGGTTACAGAGCTCAGACACGCAAGGCGCGGGTCCCTCCACTGAGTGTGAAAAGTTCACACAGCCTCAACAGCTTGCTTTCCTCCTGTGATGCTCCACGCCCTGCCCTTCTTTTCTGAGGCAAAATGTAGGACCCCAAGCTGCTCCCAGGTCTCAAATATCCTTCTACCCACGTTCTCAGGTGAGTTCAACATCAATGGGTATCTTTATTTTTTTTTTAAATGTGTATGGTACTGAGGATCGAACCCAGAGCCTTTCCACTGAGCCCTTTTTATTTACCTTTTAAAATTTGGATAGGAGGTCTCTCTAAATCACTAAATCACCCTGGCTGGACTCAGACTTGCAATCCTCCTGCTTCAGCCTCCTGGAGATAAGCATATATATTTTAAAGTATGTGCATGGTGTTTCATTTTGAAAGGTAATGTATTTGAAGTCTGAAATATGAGACTCAAAAATACCGAGCCAGTGAAGAAAGGGGCTAACAGAATATATGTAGGGTGCTGGGGAAGAGGGTCTCAGTGGAGAAGGAACAGAAACAAGTCAAGCGCCTTTGAAGACGTGTTTGTAGTGTGACTCTACGCTGCTGTTTTTTCATAGAGTAAATGAATGGTAGCGACAAAACCACACAGCTGCCTCCTCTGCGTTTTCAGCTCTGAGAAGCCACGACATTAGCGCCTCAGGAGCTTGGGCAGGAGGCGAGGGTTGCTGTCTGCCCCGCCCACCAGCACGTGTTTGACTTGATGGAATGCACACCTCGCTAGGCTGAGCCCCTGCAGGTGAGTTCCCATGGCCAGGTTGCCCATAGTTGTGAAAAGAAATCATCATTACCGTCAAAAAGCAGGGGAACTGAGGCTCAGGAGCCAAAAGGAATTTACTAAAGTCACAAAGACACGGTTTTCAAGCATCTCCTTATTGCTATGTCCTGTATCCCAGACGCTCCACTAAATCAGCGGTCTCTGGCCTTTTGGGCACCAGGGTCTGGCTTTGTGGAAGACAAGTTTTCCAAGGATAAGGGTTAGGAAGGGGCCGTCCCTGCATGATTCAAAGGAGCACACAACTTGGATCCCTCGGGCGCTCAGGAATCCCGGCTCTTACAGGTCCCACGGGAGGCAGGAGGCGGAGCCCAGGCGGTGCTGGAGGCGGGGGAGCAGCAGGAGACTCAGCTGGAGACGCACTTACTGCTGCCCATGACCCGGTCCCGGTCCCTAAGGGCTCACAGACGGCTGCAAGACCCGGATGCTGGGGCTCCCTGCTCTAAACCTGGCTGAGGGAAAAGGCTCCAAGTCTACTCTGAGAGTTGAGGAAAGGACATTGGCAAGGTGGCCAGGCCCCCACATGGGAAGCCTGGGGCCTCTCGGGGGAGGGTACTAACTTTCTGGGGGTTCTGTTTCCTTGCCTGTGAAATGCGGACATCCATGTTACCAACATAACAGTGCCGAGACGAGGCTGAGAGGGGGCAGCGGGGGAGTGGCCCTCAGCTGCCTCTGCCACAGCTGCCCCTTCCTCAGCGTCGGAAGCACGCTCCAGAAAGCAGCCGCAAGGAGGGGAGAAGGGCGTGACGTGGGGGACAGCACGTGGCAGGGCCTCACGGCAGCGCAAGGCGAAGGTCTGCAGTACTCTCTGTGCAGCGGAGGTCCGGGGGTCCTGGCAGACGCGGCCCCGCACCCCGCTCCTGCAGGGTCAGGTAGCGTGTGAGGTGTGATCCGCAAGGAAGCGACTTTTAAAGATTAAGTGTTACCATACAAGGTAGATGACCATGGATCCCCTCTAAATCCTTTCTTGCATTCGGAATAAATTTATCCCATCGTCCTTGCCACTTCGTGCAGCAGTTCCGGAGTCCTCTCTCCCGAGAGTCTTTTGTTGTGCTGTTGGGACTGCCTCGATGCCCTGAATTCATTCGAAATTTCTCCCTTGCAGGATGATTTTGACTGGGGAAGACCCAGAAGCCACACTGTACCAGCTCCGGTGAACAAGGTGGTTGAGATCACAGTGTCGTGTTTTTACCAGCCTGCCTTTCTCATCAGCGGCAGTCACCGTATTCTGCTTGAACTATGTAAGAACAATGTGAACCACGTCTCTATGTGGGGTCTGCTGGTGAGCCCTCCATATATTCTTTCTTTTCCATTCTTTTACCTGTGCTACAAATTACGTTACTATCAAATCCTCCTTGACGTCACATGGTGCACAGCCTGTGTCCTCTGCAAAAGGATTTTAGTTATTTCTCCCCTTTACAATGCAATATTATACCAGCTACAGAATTTGTCCATCCCCCCCCACCCATTACACACACACAGTGTGGACATTTTGGGGGCTAAATTAAAGCTTTAAATTAATTTGAAAAAAAAGTCATATATTTAAAATTTTGGGGATCTTCCAAAGTATGGCTGTATTTAGATATTCAATGCTTTGTGCATTTCTCCTAGACATTTTATTTCTATTTTATTATATTTCTTCCTCAGTATCCAATGTATTTGATGTATAAAAGGTACATGTATAAGTGGTGCATGTTTTATATTTGATATGTGAACATTTCCATCTATAAGTGTCCTTTCCAATGGTACTTGAGCTTCCTCTTACAGTTTTTCATGCAATACCAGACACACAGTAGGTCTTCAGTCACTGTTGGTGGTGGGCTGACCCCCTAGGTGACTTTTAGTTATGAAATCCTAGCATTTTTTAATCTTGTACTCATAGCAGAGGTTTCTTACATAGTTGAGTGTCAGAAAACGCCCAACAACCAAGCTTGCATCTGATATTTATTTAACTTCTTAAAACCAGCTATCACCATGGTGTCTGAGGATAAGCTCTCTTGAGCTTTATTTTTTTATGAAGCAAACAAATGAGTCACTTGAAAGGCTGGCACATGAATCACCTGAGTGCAAGCACTTCTTCTAGCTATGAAAATGGAAGATCTGATTGGAGAGGTGAACCCAGGATTCATGACTCGGAGTTCACTGAGACAACAAGGGTTTGAATCTGTAAACAGTCAGCAATTTTCTGACAGCTTCATTATAAAATGGAGACCTAAATACATGAGCAGAAAGAGTAAGTGAACACCGAGTGCTTCTCTGATCATTTCCCTGAGCTTCTGTGACCCCACACTCTCCTGAGCAGTACTGAGAACCAGTACCTCAGCTGCCTGCGTGACATTTTCATGGTCTTCGCTCACGGTGCATACCTGTTCCAAACCAATGCGTCCATCCTGTGACTCAGATTTTTAATTTCCAAGATGTTCTGTTCAGTTAACAAAGAAAAGTGCTTTTGTAATTAAGCAAATTTAAAAATAATCATACAGCTAATTAAAGTGTGAAGAAGAAGAAGATACAAAATCACCTGCCACTGAACCATCTTGAAAGTGCTACCCTAGACATGTTGGTGATTGTGCGGTCATGCATGGCCTTACAAGTTTACATAGCTAATCTTTGTATAATACCTTCTGTTTTTTTTTCCTTTTGGACATGTTTTACATTGTTTTTTGGCTTTACCCTTCTCTCTTTTCTCTTCTAATCCATCGAAATCTCCAAATCCCCAGGTAAACTCTGTTAACAGAAAAAGTCTACTCCTCCATACTTGGCATTCTCCTTCAAATGAGTTTCGGTATATATAACATTTATTTATTTATTTATTTATTTATTTGTTTTCTTGTGTTTATTAAAACAATAGAATGTATCAAGACCTCCAAAGCTCAAAAATTAGAGAACAATCCAATTTAAAAATGGGCCCAAATTTTCACTCACCAAAGAAGATGCTGAGGTGATAAATCAACACATAAAGACATTCAGCATCACTAGTTATTAGGAAAATGTAAAGGAAGATCACATTTTATGTGCCTGTTAGAATGACTAAAGTTAACGGACATGGTAAGCTTTGGCAGTGACCAGAGAACTGAAACACAGAGACACTTTCTTTGTGGGAATGTAGATGGCTGTGGTCATTTGGGAGATTTCGTTTTTTCGATATTCTACAAAGATAAACATACAGCTATTACGTGGTTGAGCCTTCCAGCTGTAGGTAGGATAGGTACCCAAGGAAATGAAAGTCTATACCAAGACAATTACACAAACATTCACAGGCACTCAGTTTGTAACAGCAAAACTGGGGAGGACTCAGTTGTTCATCAACAAGTGAATGGAGAAACAAGTCAGGCTGTATTCACACAATGGAATACCCCTCAGGAGCTTAACAAATGAGCTCTGTTAGAAGCTATATTGCAAAACATGTATGGGGAGTGGAGGAAACAGGACAAAAAGAATGCTTTTTTCACTTGTGATTCTATTCTTGCAAAATTCTGGAACATTGGAACTAATCTACAGGAAGGTGAAAGCAGATCTCTTTTAACTCAAGGTCAGAGGGTATAGAGAAGGACAAGATACAAGAATCTCAAAGGAACAGGAACAAATGTTTAGAGGCCAAGGATATGTTCATTGTTTTTTGTGTGTTATTAAGTACAAGTGCATATGTATCTCAAAGATTAGCAAATTGTACCATTTAATCATGTGCAGAGCTTTAAAAATGCATTTAAAAACTAAGATGCCACACCAATGTCGGTTGGTATACACTTACAGCTCATTCTCTTGGTATATAATGTTCATTTGCAGGTATGGTTCTTACTGTATTCAACTACTTCTCTAGTAATATATTTTCACATTTCTAGATTTTGATCACTATATATCATCAGTACCTCATACTATAACTATATCGTATAGTTTAGGTCAAGAATATCCCTCCAGAGCCTCATGTGCCCAGAGACAGGGCTTTTGAAAACTGACTGAATTATGGCAGCCCCAAAGCTGTCACATTGTTAGGATGTGGGCCCTGGCTAGAGGCAGGTCACTGGGCACGTGACCTGGAAGGACATAGCTCCCTGCCCGGATTCTCCCTTCTGTCTCTGCTTCCTGTCCACAGTGATGTGAGTAGCTTCCACCTGCCAGGCCCTGCCATGTGTGGTTTCTTGCCAAACATGGATGGAGCCTCCTAAATCCTGATCCAAAATAAACCCCTTCTCCATCGATTTATGGGTGTACATTATTTTGCCCAGTGATGAGGAAAGTGACTAAGACATCATAAATTATATATTATGCATATCATTAAACTATGACACATTAATCTATTATTGCATGCAATAATAATTACATCAGTTTATGTAGGCTCCACACAACTAATTATTTTACATATATATTACATTATGGTATTATATTATTGCTTGCAATGATTATATTTGTATGGTCATGTACACAAATAATAGCCACATAAATATTGTATATGTAATCAGTGTATAAACAGCTATTTATACAAAAGAGTTTTTGATTTTGAGGAGCTGTTTGGCAAGTATAGTACCCATGTTACACATATTCTTTTAAAATTTCAGCGACATTTCAAATTGTTTCTAAAAGGCTATAAACACCCAGCCCTCTTCCATACATGCAAGTGTTATAATTTCCATTTTCATCTGTCCCTACAAGATATCATTTCAAAATTTTTATGATTTAAAATTTTTAATTTTTGTCTTTTTTATATACTTTGATCCCATCTATTTCTTATTTCTGTCTCTTAACTTTCCTCTTTGCTCCTGATAGCTTCTCAGAACTATTTTGCTAGTTAGAATGATGCTAAATAATATCACACCATAGCTTTAATCTACATTCAATTGTAAGTCACTAGAGACATATTTTACATAATGTATTGGGCATTTGCATCTGCTATTTTATTATTTTCCTAATTTTACTATATGCCTATAATTCTATTTAGTTGTTTGTCTCTTTATAAGAAATCAATTTGTATGTGTTCTTTACCTATCTTATATATAAATCTTATACTAATCAATGTGTGCTAAATTTTACCCCAAAGTCTATAAATTTATTTTACACTTTTCCATGGCATGACTTGCCAGAATTATTTTCAATGCCAAATAATAAATAATGTGTATATTTTTAAAATAATGGCTTTTAAATTCCTGTCTTGGTTTGAAATATTTTCACAGATACTTAGGATAAAAACACTACTACTGAAATTCTCAGCTTATTAAGTGTAACTGATAAATTATACCACACATGACAAAAATATAACTTTGTCAGTTTTGACTCTTCTACAGCTTTATTGCATCTTTACATTAAAATTATTCAGTACAGCTTTCACAGATGAAAGTAGAAATCATTTGTCTTTCTCTTAATGACCAAATTTTAGAATGTCATAAAACCTATAACAGTAATTTGAACAGGAATGCTAACGATCTGTCTGAAAATTTTTAAAAATTGATAAAATTCTATACTATCTCACTTGAGGACCAAAAAAATGAGAAGCAATTATATAAAAAGGCATTGAATTTTCTCACAAAAGAAGACTTAGTAATTATTTCAAGAGTACCATAAATTAAATTTTGTATAAACGAAAAATACATTCTTAAGTGTAACTAAAATACCATATAAAAATTGAATATAGTGATTTCATTCCATAAAAAAAGAGCAAATTACTGAGAGTATCAATATAAAGAATGAATCAGTATAAATCATGTTGGGTGCTCTTAGCTTCCTATTCACTAAAATATATAAATTCAATGTCAAAGAATGTGGTATTTGCATGTCTATAAATATATGAAGCAGAATAGAATAGAATAGAAAGCCTAGAAATGCATATGAAAATATATGAAATACATTAAAAAGCAAAATGCCATTTTAGTTTTAAAATATTATAGCACATAGCTGGATATCCTTCAGGAGGGATTCCCTACCTCACACCATATGTAAAGCTAACATGTCAGATAGAGTCCTAATTTTCCCTTATCATTAACACCTGTATCCATGGAAATATGTTTCTATATGTCTTTTACCTGCCCATTATTAATTTTGATGTCAGAGAAATCTAGGTTAAAGTTCCACCTCTATTATTTTACTTGTAAAAACTAAGACTGTCAGTCCTCAAACTATTTTCCTCAACTGTAAAGTGGGAAAAATAGATATAGGGATAGAGGTGGGGCAGAGATAAGCTGTAACAAATTGTGGCAGAGTTTGCAATGGCAAAATTCATCTCACCCTACCTGCTCCCCAGGACAGCTGTCAGACCATCCACCAAATCTGCCCTCACGTTTATACAGATTTTATTGCACCCTTACTTTAAGAAGTTCTCTTTCTGGTGCTAGATACTGTCCAAGCTGTTTGCCTTTGGTGTCTCATGAAGCACCATGCCAACACAGTCTCCCGGTGCTCGCGCACACAGATCTTCCCCAAGTTTCTGGATAAACCTCTACTTCTCTCTCCTTAGGTCTTTTTTTTTTTGTGCCCCAAAACTCTTGAGCCACATGGGTGACTTAGAACATCTTAGGAGGCCTCCAGCAGTCCAAAAAAGAGTAAAAGAAAACAAATCATTTTCTCCTGAACCTGAAATGATGCTGACTCAAGGAAATGGGACATACACTGAAGCTTCTGATGTGAAATTCCAGGGAAGAGAGGTCAGGACTGTACCCTCCTTACAGCTCGTGTCTTTGCCAGAAGTTTTATTCACCTCACTTTTGGCTCAGAAGAGGCATTCAGACATACAATAAAAGGAGTTTCAACAAGTTTGAACTCCCCAGGTGAGGCAATGTTGGAGCATGTCTTTTCTCAACAGCTAAATTAATATTTTCTTGCCCAGGGGAAAAGAAAAAAAGAAAAAAGAAAGAAAAGAAGAGAAACTTTCCACTGATCCAAAATACCCACATGGACTCAGCTTTCTCATTACCATAATCAGAGTGAATTGGTTCACGTTTAAAGGCCATGTAGAGCACATGGGTTTACCAAGTGTATTTCTACCTTTGTGTAATGAATTTAAATGACTGGGACTGAGAACATTATTCATGCACCGTGCTATTTCTCAAGAGTGTCTGAAGCCTGGGGAGTTCAGGGAGAACTGCAGCTGGAATGGTCATTGTGAGTTTGAAGGCGCGGACGTGGAGTGGTTATCATTTCAGAGCCCGTCATGGGGCCGGCCAGCTATCACGTTTTTAGGAATGCTTTGCAAAGCAGTACCAGGGGTTCTGGAGGTCGTTCAAGGCCCTTTGATACAGAAAAGAGGGATTAGCTGTAGTTGAAGGCTGTGTTCCTGAGCCTGGTTACACAGAGCAGACTGAAAATGTTTATAGAAACGAGATCAACAAAGTGGTTTTCTTCAAAATACTTGCTTTCAAAGCATTTTCCTCTGTGATTCTTTGTAGGAAAAGAGTTGGTTTTATGCTTTATTTTGTGCAGCGAGGAGGGCAGTTCATCCTCCTGCTGTGGTGGGAGCTGCAAGGCTCATGTGGAGGTGGTGGTGTCTCTTCGGAGGCCCATGGACACAGCCTCCAACGCAGCTGCCTTTATCTGGACCCTTGTGTGTGTCCGGAGTAGAGCAGAAAACCTCACCTCACCCATGAAGGGTATGCAGGAAGACATACAGATTTATTTTGTTATTACTAAGACTTTGCTGGTACATGGTGAAACCTGTCTAATCTCAGCTGATATTTCTACTGATTATTTATTATAGTCACTTACGTATTTTTTTGTGATCAGCTTTTTGTGTGTATGTGTGTGTATGTGTATCCGATTGAATCTCTTAGACTTGCTGGTTTTAAAAATGGACAAATATATGTGGTGGTAGATATGCAAATTAGCTCAATTAGTCATTCCATAGTGTACACATGCATCAAAACATCACATTATATACTGCAAATATATAAAAATTTATTTATTAGTTATATATTAACAAAGCTGAGGGATAATTATTGGTTTTAGGCAAAAAACAAAACAAAACAAAAACAGTTCAATAGGAACATGCATAGTTTTATTTGCCAGAAATCACTACTAAACAAAAATTTTGCATTGATTTCCTTCAATTAACATTCTAATACGAATATGTGTCATGTTACTATAAACCTCTTCATAAATCACTCTGTTGGGTGCAAGGCACAGGACTCCTTTAGAGATGGTAAAACAAGAACATGAGTTGATTCTGAGTTATTTGCAGAACAATGGATGCCTGTTGACACTGAAACATGAAGTGAAATAAGCCAGACACACAAGCTTAAAAATCCCGTGACTTCTCTTATATGAGAAACCCAAAATATAAATACTCTAAAGAGCAAAATAAAGCACAGATGATAGGAAACATGGGGATAGATTCTTTACAAGTGGGGAGGGGACTAGAGCTGGAGAGTGGCGGAAGGAAGGGAAGAGAAGGGAAGAGAAGAGAGCTAATTTCCCCATGTGTCGTCTTTCATTACAATTTATTCTATCTTGGTCTTCTCCGGGAATATCACATTGCTTCTTTTCTGGATTGTATATTAGGACATACTTCAGGAAACACAAAGTGTAAAATGTGGAGGTATGTAGAGTACATTGGAGGTTTTGAGGCAAGTTTCAGGGTGCATGACCAATCACAATTCTTGTGGTCCCAGCGTGTATTTCCAGACCCTGGCATCTCACTCACTCTACCCCAAGCAGCATTGCTAAATCAGGACAAGTTCCCCTCAGCAGTATCTTGCTCCTGGTCCCTTAGAGTGAGCAGGGTCAAGAGCAAGTTTAGCCCCAGTTCCCACGAGTGTCGACGAGGTAGAGAGAGTGGTGGGACAGACTTGGGTGGCACCGCCTTCGCATCCCTTTCCCTTGTGGCACCAGAGGCCAGCAGGGGGTGAGACTTATGCCTCGGTACAGAGTACACGAGATGGTGAGAGAGATGTCACTCATTCACCAGGAAGACATCAGCAGGGCTGGGTGGGCAGGGAGGGGCAGAAGCCTCAGAGTCCTGCTGTGTGGGGACCCTGTCACCTGCTCCACCCTAGTGGAATTCCTCAATAGAGAGAAAGATTAATCAGAGTCTGTGCTTCAAATTTAAATGAATAGGGAGCCAAACTTCAGGATATAATTGAAAGTTGCTTGCATGAAAAACCAAGAAGCTAACGATATAAATGAAAAAGAAACTAACTCAAAGAAGCATCAGATGCTAGAATTACTTGACAAGGATCGCAAAGCTGTGAAAATAAAAGTACTTTGAAAAGCAATGATCATTTTTCTTGAAATAAACTTAAAAATTAGAAAATCTCAACCAAGAAGTCGGTTACTGGAAAGAAACAAATGCATTTTGATAACGGAAAAATCAAGCCACAGGGGCAAACCACTCTGCTGAGTGAGCTCACCAGGAGATTGAAAATGTTAGAAGATAGTCTGTGAATGTGAGGACAAATCAGTAAAATTGCCCAATCTGAACAGCAGAGAGAAAATAGATTGAAAAACATAAAGTTTGAGGGACCTGTAGGAGAATTTTTTTTAAAGCTAACTCTCACATAGTCTCAGAAAAAAAGAGAGAAAGTGGGACTGAAAAAAGAATTCAAAGAAATAATGGCTGAAATCCTCCTAATTTTGGTGAAAGATCTCTATTAGGATAAACCCAAATAAATAATCCCAAAACACGTCATAGATAGCAGTCCAAAGCTGATGGCAAAGAAAGCCCCTGAAAACATCCAGAAAGGGGATCGCTTACAAGATACCACTTAATGATAGTGGATTTCTTATCAGAACCCTCAGGAACCATTGTTGTTCAAACACTGAAAGAAATGGATGTCATCAACTGTGAATTCTAACTCCTCAAATTGCTCTTCAGGAATGAGGAGAAAATAATCTGTTGGGAGACAAAGGAGAACAAACATTGCTTCTGTGAGTCACCTGTCCCTAAAGAAGGGCTGAGGCTAGTTCTCTAAACAGAAAAGAAAAAAAGGAGGAAGAGATAAAAAACAAGGAGAAGGAGGAGGAGGAGGCAGATAAGAGGAGGAGGAGGAAGAAGAGGAGGAGGAAGAGGAAGGGGAGAAGGGGGAGAGGGAGGAGAAGGAGGAAGAAGAAGCTTGGAACTGTAGCAGGGAAAAATCCAAAACCACTGGAAATGTGTAAAATATGAGTAAAACTAATAGATGGGCCTAATTCTCATGAGTTTCTTAAGTCACATTTGATGGTTACAGAAAAAAAAAAAAAAAAGGATAATGCTACCTGATAAAAAGGCAGCAATGGAAGCCTAACAGAACCAAGTTCCCTTCAGTCAAGGTCCTGGAAATGTGGAACCAAGAGGCTGTGGGGAGTGATGTTGTGTATTTTCATTCAAAACCTGTGATCAGCACTTTGTAAATAAAATACAATTCTAAATAACATACAAAACCCTGGAAAGAAGGTAAGAAAAGAAGAACAAGAAATGAAGAACAGAAAACAAATGGAAAGAAAAAATTAAATGGTAGATTTATTTCCTTATATATCATTAAATGCAACTTTGCATTTCACATTCAAGTTTTTGATCTGTTTTGAATTGATTTTGGCATTAAGTATGAAGTTAATATTGAGGGTCCTTTTTCTTCTGTTTCCTTTTCTTTTCCTCTTTCCCTCTTTCACTCTTTTTTCTTTCTTTTCATCACCTGTGAATGTCTGATTGTCTCTGTCTTAGCTACTTTTCACTCACTGATGAGACAGAACACCTGATGCCCAAAATTAGGGAAGGCAAGGTTTATTTCTTACAGTTCTTGGAGGTTTCAGTTCATATTCAGCTGGTTGCAAGGTAGGGTGGGTGACAGGGCAGCTTTTCACGGTGGGTGGCAGGGCAGCCTTTCATGGTGGCTGCCATACAGCAAGGCGCAAACCAGCGAGAGAGAGACAAGACACGCCTTCTTCCTGCCCTTACACTCTATGTTGGCTCCACCACTGGGCGAGTGCAACCACCAATCCCAACGCCAGACTACAAACCAATCAGGAATGCCAAACTCAGCTGCGTCCATGCCATGATTACATGAGACTTGACAGGCCACAGGAATGTAAATCATAACAGTCTCAGTACATTCTCTGACAAGTTCTTTATTCAAAGTGCTTTTGCACTTTACCCCAAACCAATTGGTTATACCTGTGTCAATTCATTGCTAAATTCCCCTTTCTGTACACACTCATCTATGTTCCTATACCTCTGCCAAAGGCATGCAAAGAAGATGTAAGAATCCTAAATATGTGTGCTCTCAGTAAAGATTTGGGGTGCATGAAATATGAGTTGATACAGATTAAAAGAAAAGACAGATCTAAAATTATAATTGAATCCCTCCAACAAATTGATAAGCTAACAACACAAAAATCCACAAAGGTATTATGAGATCAAAACTTGCAGGTGCTTACTTGACGTTTGCAAGTCTCGCAAGATTCCAGAACAATAACCGTGAATTCCCTTGCTCTATCCAGGTAGGCCCCTGCCAGTCACAGATGAGGTCCTGGGAGGACCTTCCCAGAACAGGTGGGGACCTTAACTATTCTCCTATGGAGTAGGCTGTAGGTTCTTGACTTAGGTCACAGAAAAGAATGACCAGACATATCATTGAGAAGCACAGAAAGCTTTGGTGGGCAGAAAGATGTCCACAGTCAGAAAGAATGGAGAGGATGTGTGCTCATCAAGAGAAGTGCATTATGGTCCAGAAGGGCCATCCCTGTACTGAGGACAAGGATTCCCTGTTTCAGCCATGGGGTGAGCAGAATCCATCAGAGGAGATGCTGTTGCCTGAACAGCAGTGTCACTGGCCTTGGTTTAAGTGGCAGTCAGGGGTCACTGCACTCAGGAAGAGGACAGTGTCTGTGCTCGTGAAGTATGTGAGGAGATAGACAACATTTTGGTCTTCAGGACAAATCACACAAGCATGAAAGTATTCAAATAATGCAGAGTATATTTGCCAATCAGAGCAGAATTAATCAGAAATGATAGAAAAATTCTAGCAAATCCTCAGGTCATGAGAAATTAAATAATCTTGTTCAAATAGACAAACCACAATCAAGTTAGAATGCATTTTAAATACATGGAAATTTAAAAATAAGTGATTTGTCTGATGTAGTTTTCAAAAGAAATGTATGGATTTGAACAATTATGGGAGCAAAAAGAAAGGCCCAAACTAATGGTTTCAATTTCTACCTTACAAAGACAAAAAAAGGAAATATTCCTAATATAAGTAAGGAAAGGGGTAATGATGATAGAGCAGAAAGCAGCTCAAAGTAAACATAAAACCCTGTTCTGTAATTTCCTATTTCATCTGCCTCTACTGTTTCTGTCTTGTTTCATAAAAGAGTAATACAATCAATTAGAAAACTTAATAGAATTGAAAAGTGCTTCTTTCCAATGAACAATTAAAGTTGCCACACACTTATAGCTGGATGGATGAAGAATAAGGAAACAAAGTCACTTTAATAAGATTAAAAGAGGAGACATAATATATTTTACTGGCCTTCAAAGGATAAAGGAATATTATGAACAACCATATGTCAAACAACACAACAATTTAAGTGAAATTAACACTTTTTTAAAAAAATTATTTACTCTTTAAACAAATCAGATGTATTTTGTGTTCATTTCTAGCAATTAAAATTTTTTTTATCCTTTGCTTCTTTGAGGAATTCTTAAAAAATACACAACTTTTCAAAACTGACTCAAGAAGAACTGGCTCAATCTGAGATTATCCGGTTAAACACTTTCTTACAAATCACAGGTCAGGTCTATATGACCTTACTGTTAAATTTTATCAGTTAGTTGCTTGATGGCAAATTGTGTCAGTTAGTTAAGAAAGAACAGAAACCACGACACACATAGTTTTTCAACAAATAGGGAACTCATTTGCAACTCATTCTGTGCTAATCGAATATCAAAACCAGATAAACACCAAGGATTTAAAGAGGATAGCACATATTTCTGTATAGCTAGACACAAAAATCCTTTTAAGATTACCCAGGAGAACCTAGCAATACACAGAAAGTATAATTATGATTGAAGGGGTCAGGTGAGAAATGCACAACTGATAGTTTTAAATGTCTTAGATTTTGAAATTATTGTGGCTTCTTCCCCATGGGAGGCAGCAAGGACAGCACAGTTCAGCCCACGTGCTCGCCACCCTCCTTCTCCCTCGGGCGTGTTTTTCATAAAACCACGCACAGTGCAAGCGCGAAACCAGAACGTTATACTGGTATAGTGTGCATATTTCTTCTTATGGTATTTTTGGTAAAATTTCTGGCTTAAAACTTAGAAATCTGCAATAGGGTTAAGAGCAGCTACTTTTCTTCCTCCCTGAATTTTGTTATGAAATAACATAAACACACCTGTCACCTCTGCCACTCAGGAGGCTGAGACAGGAGGATCAAGGGTTGGCAGGCAGCCTGATCATTTAGCAGGATTCTGTCTCAAAATCCGAAGTTGTAAAAGACGCTGTGACCTAGTGTGGTAGGTAGCATGCTTTCCTAGCATGGGCGGGACCTTGGGTTCAATCTTCAATAGTGTAAAAAAAGAAAATACAGAAACATTGAAATGAGGACTAGAAAGTGTCACATGCAGAGATACAATAAATTCATATTGCCATAGTTGAATTTATATTTTAAGGGAAGTGAGTATAACTTACACTTTCACATTCTAACACTCTACCTCCACATAGCAAATAACTGCGTGTTAAATAAGAATATGAGTATCCTAGGCTTGACTATTAGTAAAATGTCCTTTTCCGGTGTATGTTACTCACCTCAGTGGCAACATATCCTTATTTACTCAGACATACAGAAATTCATTTTTAATGCAACATCCGGCTCAACCAAACCTTGGATTATGCTGGAGACATAGATAAACATTTATTTATGGGTTTTTTATTAAGTTCTCATGGGAAGCCTGAATGTCAAAAGCGAGATCATAAAAATGAGCTCATCACTCTTAAAGAAGCAGATGACTTGCTCCGATAAAGTAATAAATGCCCGGAGTCTTCGCTTTAAACTTGCGCTGAACTGCTACTGACCTCTGGCCAGCCGGCTTCCAGCCCTCCCCCCACCCTTCCCCGCTCCGTGCTCTTCCTGGGGGGCGGGGGGCAGGTGTCACCGCGCCAACGCTCTGGATCCCGGGACGTGTCGCTCACCAGCCCCCGAGCCAAGCACGGCTGTGGACGTGCCGGACGGCCTGACTCACAGCTGGTTTCTGTTACTGTTTTATGAGATTTCACCTGACACTCCAGGGGGTGAGTTGAAAAATTGCACACCCAAAAAATCTTGGAGTGTTTGTAGCTTAAATGCTAACTCTTGCTGATGCCAGCTCACTGCTATTTAGCCATCTGCCCAAGACAACTGATAGGCCTTCGTGTGACAGCCCCGGCGTTCGGCATGCAGCCTCGACTCGCCCCTCTGGCTGCATCTGGGGCAGCGCCTCCACTCTTAAGCTTCCTCAGCTATGCAGGGAGTTCTTTTCCGTCCCTGGCCTGAGTGGCTCCCACAGACAAGGTGCAGAGCAGCTGTGGTCTGTGCTGGAAATCTGAGTTCCTGGAGATGCCTCATGGTCCAGCTCCTTCTGGTTTCTCTCTCCGTGAGAAGCCAGCGATGGGCCTGTCTGATTGACCCAGGCTGGGTCACTTCCATCCTGTCCGCTGGCCAGGCTGTGTGGAGGCACCTGGCTCATACAGGTGAAATCTGGGAGCAGATCCTGCAGCTCAAGCCAGGGGACCAGGACTTCTGGCTGCGAGAGGGGCACAGGAGGAGGGAAGGGCACTAACGAGAGGATTCAGAGTCGGAACCGCTGAGCACACTGGGGTATAGAAAGTGAACCAGGTGTCCTCAGGTCTCTCTAGGTCCTGTGCTTGTAGAGCGGGCACAGGTGGAAGGGTGACCCCAAAATGGAAAGGCCAAACCTCCTCAAGTCGAGGTGGAGCATTGGTGGATGCAGGAGAAGGGAAAGGTCAGTTCCATGCTTTGGCCCAGCGTCCAGGACTGAGAGAGGAGATGGCTAGAGATGGTGGCAGTGACCGGGGCTTGCGATACAACACAGGAAGCTGTCACTTCCAGAGATGTAGCCAGCAACAGACAGAAGGGGCCCCAGTCTTGTGGCATCCCCCAAGTTCAGAGACTGGGCAGCCTCTGTCCTGCCTTTGCTTGGGTTTCTAGAGTTCAGTATGAGCTTCTTGCTGCCTGGTTCATCTTTCTTTGCTATTTCTAGTCCACTGATAATGTCCGGCTGATTATCACATAAGATACATTTTATGTTGCACTTTTTTCCAAGTTTTCTTATCTCCTCCTCCTTCTCTTCCTCCTTCTCTTCTTCTTCTCCTTCTTTTCTTTCTCCTTCTCCTTCTCTTTCTCCTTCTCCTCCTGCTCCTCCTCCTCCTTTTTCTCCTTCTTCTCCTTCTCCTTCTCCTCCTCCTCCTTCTTCCTCTTCTTCTTCTTTTTCTTCCCCTTCTCCTCCTCCTCCTCTTCTTCCTCCTCCTCCTTCTTTCTTTTCTTCATTTTGGCTGTTCTGGGTATCAAACCCAGAGCTTTCTATTGAGCTTCATTCCAAGATATATATACAGGGTCTTGCAAAATCACTAAATTGACTAGACTGCAACTGGGATCTTCCTGCCTTAACCTCCCAGAATACTGAGATTACAAGCACATTTCACCAGGGCTGGCCTCCAAGCATGTGTTTTAACTTATTTAATTCACACAAAACCGTAAGAGTTAGGCCCTTTTTTATGGTCCTTTTGCCAAAGAGGAAACTGAGGTACAGGGAGATAAAACCCAACATTATGGAGGAGAGCAAGATCTAGCACTCCAACTTGAGATTCTTTTGTCCTGATATTCCTTGCCCCCCCCATACCTTGTGTCGTCTCTTCCAAATTTGGTCCTGTGGCACCCTGCCCAGTTATAAGTCATTTAACCAAGAGGGTCTGCAGGAAATGGAAGGGGGTTCATTTCTGAGCAATTTCAGGGTTGCTGAAGGAAATTAATTCGTCCTCTCTGTCGGTTGCCATCCTCCACGCCATGTGGGAGTGATCCTCGAGTTCCAGGATGTTTACAGGTGTCTGCAAGAAAGTGGCACTCATCATGCTTAATTAATATTGCAGTAGATGCCACATTGAATCATAAATACCTGGGCTTGAGTTCCCTGGACTGCTGTGAGGATTTGAGGGCAGAATTTAATGTTAACCATCCAAGTGCCCGTATGTTACCGTATCATCAGGAGCAGATGGTGCTTGGGGGGTTTTGAGGGAGAGTGTGGTTATAGAAGGCACTTCTGATGAATGTGGAATGGTCACCCCAAGCTCCAGAGTACAGCTGACTTTTTCCTGTGTCAGAAAACCTCCTAGAGCACAGCATTCTCTCAGCTCAGCCAGACTTTTGGAAACTTGTTCGCAGTGTGTGGTGTTTCCTAAAAGAATAGTATTGTACACCTGAGACCAAAAAACTCAGGGCAGAGGTTGGGATACAAGGGTTAAAGTTCAGTACATGGATATCATAAGGACCCCGAAGACCTCGACACTGCCACCGAGTATGACATGGAGCACGAAAAGCAGTTCCCACCAGCAGCTGGCCAGTGAGGCTCCACGCGTGTTATTTAGGAATGGTCACTTGTAGGCACATGGGTGTACCCCAAGACCACACTGTTCAGTGAACATCAGACCTACTAGCTTCACTATTGCTTATGTGAGAAACCTAAAGAAGAAATAACTAAAGAGAAAAATAAAAGATAGGTACCGGAATAGGGAACAGGGAGACAGATCTTTTGCAGATGGGAAGGGGACCAAGAGATGGAGGCAGGGAGGACACGTTCTGTATGGGTACCGGCTTCCTCTCAAAGAATGCAGTTGTTCTGCACTGCAAACACAGACCGGTAAATAATGAAATAAATATTTTTTAAACACACAAAAGGAGGAATAATGGATAGTTAATTCCAGATTGGTCTGATTGGTTTACCTGTGTGTGTTTACAGATTATCTGTGCCGGGTACTAACCAGCTATGCACAGTCTCTAACTAGCTGTGCACGGTCTCTAACCAGCTATGCATGGTCTCTTCTACAATGTGAACGGTGGCTGAGGTTTTTGCTGATGGGATCAGACCGCTCCATTGGTAGCTGCCTTTCTGGAACCAAGATGGAAATCAGTGAGCCCCTCTTCCTAGCATGGAAGACAGGCTGGGGCTCCTCCTTGGCCACTGTTGCACAGGGAAAGTACCCTAAGTGAAGGCAGGGTTGGGGAAGGTTCACAGTTAGCAACATTGTGTATGTTTCTAATGGATTTATTGGTCCTTTTTCTGCCATGGGGAGTAGATGAAAGATGTGGCTGGCTTTGTACCAGCACGTGGGGGAAGGTGGTAGGTGAAACTGTACCACTAAGGGAGATTTCCTGGATGAAGAAAAATAGTCAGCATGTAATTGCATCTGCAGGAGAAATAAAACTATCAGAAGAGGAATTGGGATGTGTTGTCCTTGAAATCCAAACCCCATCCCTAACCGCCACAGGATGGGGGTGATCTCCTCTGCAGACCCAGACCTCATTTCCCCTCCAGTGCATCCCCCAACCCAACCCAGCACTGCGCTGCAGGCAGAAACCAGTCCCTTGAAGATTACCCTGTGGGAAAGCACAGGTGAAATGGTGGACCTTTGGCTACATGTGATACCCACCTGCTGCAGCAACCCAATCTCAGATACACTTGCCACTTTCGGTTCCCTACACAGTTCGTAAAACCTGCCCTAGTCTTTAAAGATGCCATGCACAACCCCGGCTCTCCTGCAGCCCAGAATGTCTTATTCCTTCCTCTTCTCTCATCATACTGCCCCATCCTTGCAAAAGTAAATGAATTTTAAATGTGTTTCATCAGCCCCTCCTCTTTACTCCAGTGGCCTCTGTCTTTTCTCTCAAATTGATTCTTTTCACCTCTGGTAGAGAGATAAATCATACACCGACACACAAGACATAGACATAAATGTATCTGTTGAAAGCAACTTGAAAAGAGCAGAATGAATTTATGCTGCTTCTTTTAGTCTTGAATAATTTTTGCCCTTTGAACAGATAGGGAAGGACTCAAAGGGAGTGAGGTGAAAATATCTCACACATGGACAGAAAGAAGGCGGGCAGCCTTGGTGGCTCTGTGGGGGTGCAGCATGAGAGAGAGGTTCGGAATCTGAATGTGGTTAGCTGGGTGGAGGAGGGCGCAGCTCCCTGAAGGGCCTACCTGTCAGCCAAGCCCAGCCTTTCCAGGTGTCTAATGGGGCCGGAATGCTGGGTACCTTCATGGGCCGGGCTGTTCAACACTTCCCTGTCTTCCAAAGCCCTGCTTGTCAGCATTTAAGCATTTGATTCAGCTCTGCTTAGCCTCATCAAGACCGCAGGCTTTTAGCAGAGTGCTCAGGCACTGGACAAATGGTGAGGCCTAGTACATTTCCTATGAGTAACACTTTCCCTTTCTCCTCCTGCATTCTTCCAGATGAATCCTGTGATCACTGCCTACGCAGCACCTTATCTGATACGGCAGCATTTTCTTTATCCTCGTGAAACACATTTTAAAATATTCCATTAATAGAATTCAAGCAACACCCGTGGAAAATGGCTAAGCATGGTGCAATAGAGGAAAATCCAAGTAGATTCTTAGCTAAGTCTCCCTGCAGTTTGCATGTAAACTCTCCATACGGAACAGCCAAGATCAGCTCTGTGTGTGGACAGGACAAGGAAGACCCTGAAGATGTGAAAAATGTAGTACAAGCCATATGTCAGTAAATGTAAATATGTAAGCAAATTCCTCAGCATGTGAAAGTTGGAGGTAAGTATGTGAAGTCTAAATATAAGCCAGGGCATGCTGGCTCCAGGAGGCTGAGGGAAGAAGATCACAAAATCAAGCCTATTCTGGTCAACATAGCAAGTTAACAAAAAAGCTGTCTCAAAATAAAAAGTGAAAAGAGCCAGGAGTTTGGCTCAGTGGTTTAAGCACTTGCCTGGCAGGGGCAAGGTTGCAAGTTTGATCCCTGGTACTGGGGGTCAGGGGGAGTGAAAAGAGGTTGGCATGTTACTCAGGCAAAGGTCTTGGCTTCAATCCCCCAATACCACAAAAAAAGTCTAAATATATAAAAATATTCATTGAGAGAGTTTTAGATATTTAATTGCTAATGTAGATTATAGCTGGAGTGTTTTAGCCACTTGGCTTGTACATGAAGTAAATAATCTCAGGAAGAATGAAATATATGACCATAAAGGAAGTTGGCAATAAATTTAGAAGTTAAACCTGAGCCTTTAGAGTCTTTGTCCTGTCTGATGTGAAGTGTGTATGAGTTTTCTCAATTCAATATTACATCCCCAAAAGCAATTTTTTTTCAAAGAATATATATCCTGACATTGTAAAAATGCTCCCCTCTCTTCTTCCTTTTTTTTTTTTTTTTTTTTTTTTTTTTTTTTTTTTTTTTTTTTTTTTTTTTTTTAAGAGGAAGGCTTCTGTGTTTTGGCAGACATTCTGCTTTGTGTTCACTCTTTGGAACAAGCTTACAAGCAGCAACTCTTAACTTTTGGAGGTGCGTGGAGCCCTCTATCCAAGGAGATATGGGGATCAGCTTGGTTAGACTCTCAGCTTTGCCATGCTTCTAGGGTCAGGGTAGGGAGAGAGGAGAGAGTCTCAAACTAAAATATTCAAGGTGTCATCACTTTGTCATTGTTCTCCCAAACTGTTCACATCTAAATGGAGCCTAAGAAACTGCAAGGAAAAAAATAGTGATGTCTGGAACACAAGAGCTGAGCAAGTAAAAGGATGAAATCAATTACTGAAATGCTGGATTGTGCGCTGAAAAACTATTTGAACAATGCGAATTGAGACGTAGATGACTTGAGTGGTTAGAAAGCTCCATCCAAGCCTTCCTTGGAGTTTGGTTGAGACTTGTGGGGTGCATCTTACCTAGTTCAGGTATCAAAGGGTTAAGCACTATTGTACTTTTCAAATGGAAATCCTATCTGGCTGTCAATGGAAATCCCCACAACTAGGAGGAGAATGCTAAGTGAAATAAATCACACACAGAGGATTAAAGACTGCATGGTTTCTCTCGCACGAGAAACCCAAAGTGTTAATAATTTAAAGAGCAAAATAAAAGGTAGATGATGGGAAACAGGGAGGTATGCTTTGTAGAGACAGGATGGAGTCCTGGGGAAGGGGGCAGGTGGGAGGGGAAGTAGAAATGATTCAGATGGGATACGTATATGGACCAGTGCTCCCAATGGAGGTAACTCCACCCCAAACACACACTAGTACAAAAAGAAACCGACAGTCAAAGACCCTGCTTCTCAGGGCGGGCAGCCTTCGGTCCCTGTGTGTGGGCGTTGATGTGTGCACATCTGATGCCTGCATTGGATGTGGGCTTCCTGTCCCACTGACATGCCAGTGTTCTGGCTCCTTCCTCACCCCTTGGCTAACAGCTAAGTCTCAGATGCAGGGACGGTCTGCCCTTCTTGTTATCTGTTCATTTATTCTGTCCTGAAGCTGGTCATTTGTGACATTTCAATTCTTCTCACTCCTGGTTCATGCTTTTCCCCTAGGATTAGGGAAACAAATTCATTCTGTTAAAGGACAAGGGACACCCCACTCCAGGTTAACAATCTCCAGGCTCCCCAGGGCTATCAATGCATCTCCTGTCCCAAAATTCTTGGCATCTTAGTTCTCCTGTCCCAAAATTCTTGACAATATCTTTTTCCATCACAGAAGTTAGGAGGAAGGAATGTTGTTAGGCTGCGAGGCCTGCTGTGAAATCTAACTCTCTCCCCACCAGCTAACTATTAAAATTGGAAATCTTTCTAACATTCTCAGAGTCTTTGTATCATCTGAAATTATTAGAGTATGTGCCTAATAGGAATATTATGCGACTAGTTGGAATAATGCACGTAAAGCCACTTACGCAGGACTTAGCCCATTGGACACACTCAATAAGTAATTACGTTTATTTCTACTATTCCTACCACTGTTAAAGAGAAGGTATTCCACTTTTTGTGTCGTGTCATCTTCATGACCTGAACTGCAATATACCTTTTTCATGAAGGTTACATGAATCCTTCCTAAGGCACCATTGGATTTCTGTTACAGAACTGACTTTATTTGGCTATAACTAGGTGTCTTTTGTCTCCTGCATTGGGCAGGGAGGAAACTGGTCATCAGAACCAGTATTATCCAATGCTCCCAAAACAGGACAATTCCTGCACATAATCTCCACTGTGCATGAACAGCTAACTGGTTTATTTTCTCCAAGACAGTCACCTTCTCATTGATCTTTGGTGGCAACTTGATTATGGAAAAACAAATAAAGGAATTATTGAACACATAACAAGAGATGCCAGTGACTAGTATATATGGACTTCAAAAGAATCCTTCAGGCAATTATACGATAAGAGAGGCTACCTAAAAGCCATAAGCCAACTGATCTTTAAGAACATTTACAGAATTAAGATACAATACGATGGAGAAATAGCACATGGTGCTCATGATGGAATGACGTTCTCCTCAGTGATCTCCTTGTGGGCAGTCTCCCACGAGAGGGAGAAAGTTTGCTCAAAACAGAAGTGGACAATTTTATTATGAATGACGATGGCTACTGACCCTGCATCAATGAAAACAGTGCTGCCCAGCTATGAGTCGTGCAGGTGGGGTCTGCACAGGTCTCTGGTTCAGGAGAAAGACCATGTGGGTCTAAATGGAGGAGCAGGTGGGACCTGCATCGGTGGGATGCCAGGTGTCTCAGAGGAGCATCACCACGGAAGTCCAGGACACACACGCTAAGTCAGCCACTCAGCAAGTGCGGCCCTCCATCTCACTCCATGCTGGTCTGGGGATGTGTCTTGAGTCTTCTCTTCAGTTCCACATGGTCTCCCATTGCACCTCTCTTGACAACCAACAGTGATGGTCTGTGAAGGTAGCTGCTTCTACAAACAGACTCAAGTGGAGATTTCCCATACACTATGGAGCTCACTACCAAAGGCATGATTGTGGGAGGTGAGACATCCCCCCGCATTTTCTTTCCTTGCTGCTGAGGTAGGATTCTTCTGAGTACTGTACTTACCGCTATGCTTTCCACACTCTCCAATAGAAACTGGAATATTTCCACTTTTAAGAGAGCTCCAAGGATGCTTCCTTCCAATCCTTTTGGACAGTTCTTTCCTTGGCTTGTGTGGTTCTGTCACATACTTGGTTTACTTCTTTCTTTTATTATTATTTTAAAGAGGATAAAACAGAAGAAAATGAATCAAAACAAACCAGCGAAAGAGATACAGTACTTCAAAACAGTACAAAATCAACAATAGTTACCATAATGCCTTTTGATGTCTTCAAAATAGCTGCAGATTACTTCGGACATAGTAAAAATCAAACAGGACAGAATAGGATAGAAACAATAAAAGCAAAACAATGAATGCAATAAAGGACTTCAAAACAAGCCAATAGTAAATCCAAAATTGTTGCTATAATATATCTTGCTATCTTTGAAATGGCTGCTCCTGCCATCAGATTTTACATAATCAAACCAAAAGAGAATAAAACCTAACCCAACAAAACAATGGAAACAATATAGGGCTTCCAAAACCAGATGATAGGGAATCAACATTGGCTGCAACCCTCAGAAGGAGATCCACGCTAGTCGTCACACTGCATACTGGTATCGTCTGACCCTATGATCAGACCACTGGCTCTAGATCTGCAATATTAGTGAAACAACAAAGCACCACAGGCATCCAATTGCATTTCACCTCCATAGCTATCATCACAGCCTGTGTTTCTCCAAATAAACCAGTCACTTATGGCAGGGGCAGGGACTGGTACTTCTTGTTTGCCAGCCTGAGCACTGGAAGGGGCTGGGGTCTGGCTGTTTCAGTCCAGTGGTGGCCGGTGCATGGTGCTGCTTCCCAGACTGGGCTCACTTGCCAGTGTGGTTTTGTTCTCTCTACCGCCAGTCTGCAAATGGCGCTGACTCTGTTGCATACTTGAAATGGGGATGTAGCTCAGTGAGAAGGTCCTGGTTCCAAGGGCAATGTGGGTAGAGTGTTGATCCTTCTGAGTATAGAGGTTCTTCTAGTGCTGAGTCTGGAAATGGAGATGCTGCTGCATTCACTGTTCTCATCAAGAGGCCAGAGCCGTGTGTGCCTGAGAAGTCAACTAAGGAATTCATGGAAAGTACTGGCTCTGTGGCCACTCAAAGGATCTAACCATATTTATGAAATTAAATTACAAAGTACATTTTTAAGGTCATGTGTGTTCTTATCACACAGCAGTGAATTACTGTAAGCGGGGCTGAAGCTCTGCAGTGTCGTGCAGCTTGCTGCATGAGGTTAGACTCCAGCAATCCACTCTGAGGTCAGAAATGAGCCAGCTCTAGTCCAGGCAAAACCCCTTTAGCACAAGCCAGAGACCCATCAGCTTGATGGAGGCTCTTTCAGCTGAGAGAATTTTGCAGATGACGTTAATTTAGTTTTGGTTCCAAAAACACAATCTGCTCTGCAATATAGCCAAGTGGTTGGGTTTAATGCACTTTCCTGTCCCCTGTTCATACAGAGTCCATATACTTTTCAAAATTCAAACAGTGCCCCAGACAGGGATGATACAGTGACAGCTTTGCTCTTGACCTTCCAGGCACAGGGGTGTTGACCCTGACCTCTGTGTCACCATGTCCCTCTTCTGTAGCACATCTTGGTGACACTTGTCCATTGGATGCACTTTCCCTATTTCAGGAATGGTGGTTTTTATTGATCCTCTTGCTGAGCCTAACGTGATGTCACTTCATGTCACCAACCAGAACCCTGCTCTGCCCATGGTCATGGACATGCACACTCCTGTCTCCAGCCCAGCATTCCTGTCCCTCTTCATCCCTCCAACTGGTCCTTCATCAAATAGATCTACATCTTTATACAGCAGCACAGCATGCTTCAATCAGGACAGGAATACTTCTAGGACACAGTCTCAGGGGACAAATGGCCAGGGGAAGAGGCAGACACCAGGGTGGTGGAGCAAGTGTAACATCTAGAAGTGAGGACAGGTGTGACCACAGGTGAGCAATGAAAGAAAAACCCACTTGGATCAAAAGGGGGAGGATCAGGAGGAGTCCAGGAAGTCAGTGTCCAAGGTAGGGGTGCAAGAAACAAGTAGGGTTTAGCTGTCCAGGGAAGGGATGAGGACATCTAAGCAGTGGCAAAAAAAGGAAACAAGACCACTCCAGGCTGGGTGAACTACATAGATTTTTTAAAAATCATGGATGACACAAATAGATAAAATCAGAAGAATGTAAACCAACTATACAGGAATTAAAATGATCGTGGAATACTATGGACGAGTGTACACCAAAATAAATAAATAAATAAAAATGAAAATCATGGATGACACCTGTAGTGCAAGAGAGGGGCAAACCCTGTACCTGGAGAGATGATGGGGACACACATGCCTGTAGCTGGAGAGGTGAAGGGTGGCCCATGCCTGCATGATTCCTGGCTCCATCTGCACCTGATCCTGGCTATCACTGGTGGGGTTTGTCGACATGGAGAGACACGATCAATTGTGAATTAGAGAGGGCTCTTCTGGGAGCAGAATGGAGAACAATTCAAAGATTATGACAATGATCGAAATGCAAAAATAGTATTTGGATAAAGTTAGCATCACATAGGAAAGAGGTATGGAAAAAAGCATGTACATTTGAAAGAAGAAAAGAAATCTACCAGATCTGATCATTGTTAGGAGAGAGAAATGGAAGTGTCAAGGACAGCCTCAGAGTTGGTGGTTTGATCCACAGGCTCAAATGTGATTTACCAAGGAGAGGGACAAAAGAGGTACTTTAGGGAAAAGCCAAGACTTAATTTTATGATCACTGTCTGTAAAAGCCTGTCTGCTGATGTCTATGTAGAAATATCAGATAGATCATTGAGCATGTGGGTCCAGAGATCAAGATGGGTGAAGCTGGGTGGCCTGGGACCATCTGGATATTCATACCTGTTGTCATGAGCCTAGGGGTGGCTGATGAAATCATGGGAGCAAGTGGGGTGTGGTCGCTCATGGCTGTCATCCCAGATACTCAGGAGGATCCCAAGTTTGATGCCATCTTTGGCAACTTAGTGAGACCTTGTCACAAAATAAAATGGTAAAAAATATTTGCAATGTAACTCAGGGGTAGCGAACTTTCCAAGCAGGCATGGGCCCAGAGTTTCATTGCCAGCATCACAAAAATAAAATAAAAAGAGAGTCAGATGGCACTAATAATCCATAATGGTCGAAGGACACTAGTCATCAGGAACAGTCTGTAAATAGGTAGTACTTAGTGCTTAGCACCATCCTGAAAATTACCTATATTATTAGCATAGTTACCCCTCCTTACAACCTTAAGAGTGATTGCTTGAGAACAGGACAGCTCCAGCCCCTGAATGTTAAATCACCCACCCTATGTCCCCAAGCTGGAAGCAGTGGATCT
Source organism: Dasyprocta punctata (assembly GCA_004363535.1). Taxonomy (NCBI): domain Eukaryota; kingdom Metazoa; phylum Chordata; class Mammalia; order Rodentia; family Dasyproctidae; genus Dasyprocta; species Dasyprocta punctata. The sequence goes on along the minus strand of RJWM01000847.1, from coordinate 53,526 downwards.
CAAAGGGAAGAACAGAAGCCTTGTCCCAGAGTCCCCATTTTTAACCACCTGACAGCAGCATCCCTCAAAGGAAGTGTGTATTTACAGAGCCAGGGAGAAAATGAACAGGATCCGTAAGAAGAGATGAGATTCTCCCTACAAGTTCAGCTTGGATGCATGAAGGCGAAGAACATCCTGAAACTCCAATCAGGGTGCTCGCTTCTCCCTCAGGATACACCCATCCCATCCCAATAGCCCTTGGCCAGGCCAGCTGAAGACATGGTAATCAGGGGCTGTGTTGGTTAGCTTTCTATCCCTGTAACAAGTATCTGAGGCCAGATACTTACAAAGAGCAAAGGTTCTTTAGACTCACAATTCTGAAGGTCTGGCCCATGATCAGTTGGCCCTGTTGCTTTGGGCCTGTAGTAAGGTTGCTTATCATGGCAAGGAGTGTGTAGTAGAGAAAAATGCTCACCCAAGAGAGGAAGAGAAAAGGCTAGGGTCCACAGTCTTCTTCAAGAGCAAGACCTCGATGACTGAGAGACCCCCACTAGGCCTCACCTCAGAAAGTTCTTCCAATACCCCATGTCTGGTCTCATCGAGTCCCTTGCTAATGTCTGGAGTCCAGAGACAGGCACGGAGGAAGCACAGGTTGGATCATAGAGCTGACAGGGCTGAGGCCGGGTGACATGGGTCCACAGTGACAGGTCTGTGATGTGAGGGCCAGCCACATGGGACCTGGCAGGTGAGGGCTGGCCCTGAGCACCAGGATCCAAGGGCAACATGGCTGTGTGTTTCAGGGCTCTAATTTTTCCACTCTAAACGGACCCAACTCATCTAATTCTCAGGGTTGATATGAGATCTCAACTTCACTGAGTCCTTGAACTCAAAGGCTCCTAAAGGGGAAACTGTTCTATCAATAGACAGCAGATACTTTTATTTCCTGAAGGTTCAGGAGGAGAAGCCAGAAATTTTAACATTCAAGGCCAGAGGGCATCGCTGCCCCTAGTTTCATGCAGTGAGATGATTTGAATTAATTTTAAATCAAAAGCATGGGCTCTGGGCACCAATAGGCCTGAGCACACAGCGTCTGAGTGCAAATGTGAGACCAGGATTTGGTGAAGTAGTGTGGCTGGTGTGTGGCAACTAGAGGAGGTCAGTGCCATTTGCAGTCAACGTGTGTTAGGTGACCTTAGACTTTCACATGTCACCCACTCTGTGCCTTGGTGCTTGATGAGCCCCCAGAGACTCATGTGTATAAGTATTTTACAAACAGTTAATTCATTTCAATTTTTTGTTTTGTCTTGCCGTTTCTTAAGATGATGGAAATCAAGATAAATCCTCAGTAACCTTTCAAAACCAAAGTCATTATTAAAGTTTAATTGCAAAGACCTAGACCGTGCAGCTGTTCTGTGGAGTGTTTCCAGGAGTTCTTCATGGAAGCATGTCTTTTCACTGAAACAGAAAGGCTGAGATTCTATTACCCTGGAAGGTTCCCATTGTCTCCCATAATTCTGAAAAAGTAAAACTTTAAGCCCCACAAAGTGTGTTCCTAAAGTATTGTCCTTGAATTGATTGGACTGAAAATAATGATTCTGTGATTCAACATCAAATAATTTCTGATCTGAAAAAGGGTAATTGAGAGAGAGAGATTCAGTGAGGCACTGCTCAGGCGTTGTAGGAAGAGTATTTTCAATGTCACAAGCCAGGATCACGATGCCCACCTCGTTCTCATGTTTCAGAATTCTTCATACCCTTGAATTCCACCATTTCCTCACATGAATATTCTTCAGGGATGATTGCAACCGTATTCCATATCTGGAGAGATTTAACATTAACTTAGAGCTTTTTGCTAATTTTGGACTCATCTGGGATTGGTTCATGCTCACCTCTGCATTGATTTAAATAATTATTATCAGTGTGCCCATTTAACCAATGCTATAGGTTTTGTAGTATAAATGTGCCATACCCTGCTAAAAATTGTCCTCAAAAATGGTAACGTGAACAAGAAGGAATTCACAAGGCCCAGCAAACCTCCCAAGAGCAGATTTGCTTTGTGGAACTTGAGGACCGTTGGCGATGACAAGAGCCGAGGGGCGAGTGTGCCCACCACATGCAACTGTGAAGGAAGAGCACTGAGGGAACCAGGGAACCAGACCAGGATGCGATGTTGCCAGACCCCCATCAGGGTCCCAGCAGCAGCATGCAGAGCACCCACTACTGTAAGTGGCACCCTTCTGCGATCAAAACCCAGTACTGCAACTATTAAGGGGAAGAATTTCGAACGCTCTGAGGGCCCAGAGAAGGTTATGAGGTTCTGCTTTGTCAAATCACACAATGAACTTCAGGACAGGGCGGTGGTGGGAACAGCACGGAACACACCAGCACGTGTCAGGAATCTCTGGTGCCATCTTTGTTTTCCCTTGACGGAATAAACATGTTTGCTTTGCACAGAGGAAAAATGATCAGGGAGGTACAGGAACTAGAGGGATAGGTGGGAGTCTAGGTACACCCTCAGACGCATGTAGAAGGGACACTTCCACTGTGGACTTTGTCTGCATTTGCAGGAAATCAACCACCATGCAGGGAGGGAGACCAGAAATTCACAAGATTGCTGTGGAAGTTTTTAGACTATTGCAATCAGGATGCTGCAATGAAAGGGCCTAACCTACTGCCTGCATCATACACATCTGGGTATTTTTTTTACCCTTTCCTGAGCATTTATCCCAATTCCTTACAAAAGGGCTATAAGCAGCAGAATATTCCCATTGCCAGTGAACCAAAATCTGCAGGTGACAGCAAGACAAGCACCCAGCTCACGAGGGAGTAATGTCAAGGGCGATCAGAGAAAGGGTGCCAACTAGAGACGTGCACAGCCACACCTCCCCTAAAATGACCCGGATGGTGGAAATCACAGCCAGCAGTGTTCCCTGATTCTGGGGCCCCATTCTGGACCTCAAAGGTCTGAGCTCCCAGTGTTCCTGTTGGTCACCACGTCCATCACTGGGTCATGGTTTGGGTTGTCAGTCCCATCAGGATAGGAGCAAGGTCCTATTGCTTAAAAAAATCTGTGCCTCAAAAGTCCTAAGTACAGAGCAGAGATATGCAGATGTTTGTAGAGTTAATAACACAGAGCCAAGTCTTTGGTTTTTTTGCGTGTTTGAATTCCTCTTCCTTTAATCCTGTTCGTACTCCTGACCTCAGAGGAATCAGAGTTTATCACCTGACCACTCCAAAACCATGACTTCTGTCCACCTCATTAATGGCTCCGTTACTTTGAGAAAACATGGAAGAGGGGTATCTGGCTGCCTCCCGGGATCAGTCAGAGTGTGGCTTGGTACACAGACTTCCTAGCTCAAGGCACCATTCACATAAGTAAGTAGTCTCAAGGCAGGGACCTCAGATATAGAATCCGCAGAGAACTTGTGAGAAATGCTCAGCCTCAGTCTGCAGCCCAGATCTTCCATAAAGGAATTCTGGGACTGGGGTCAGCCCTCTGCATTTCAGTAATGTTTCCATGATTCTGATATAGGCTGAAGTTTGGGAGCACCTGGTTTAAGGAATTCTCCAACAAGCATTCCTTCCTTCCATTAAGATTTAATCATTTTTGTTACATGCCAGTTGATACAAAAATTTTTATCATTGTGGACGTCAAAAAAATCACCTCTCAGAGAAACCCACAGGTCATAATAAGGAATCAGGAACACAATACAGACAGGTAACAAGGCTCAGAGCACCAGGGATGCCACAGTGGGAAGCTCTGGCTTGGGCTGCTCCTTTCAGAAATTTGTTAACATGTTATATTGTTTCTGGAGTTGTGTTCTTGCTAGGTGTGAAATCTCTCTCACAAAATGGTAGACTGTGAGACCATATCTCATTTGTGGTGGACTATAATGGACCATATCGCCTATTTTTTTTAATTCTCACATTTGAACACAGTACTAGGCACAGTTTAGAGCACTTTACATTTAGATAAATTCATGAGTGAATAAATGATGAATGAATGATTCCCCAGCAGAAACATGGACAACAACAAAAGTAACTTGAACTAAATCTAGTCTAAGTAATGAAGATCTGTAGTTCACGGGATTAGAGTGTACAATGTCTATTTATCACAAGTAGGAGAATAAAAACAAGGACCTAATCAGGGACAAGGGTTTTGTGGAACTACAATACATACCCGAGGAATCTGGGCTTTATATCAGTGCCAGAGGGCTACTCTAACCTAATTTTAGATGATTGTGTTCAGCTGGTGGAAATATAAAACTTGGAATTATTGAAAGCTTTATCCCCAGAAGACGTATTTTATGGATGCATGTGCTATTTTGTGATCACCAACAGGGCTGAAGAGTTGAGAACAACCCATTACATAAAGCAGCTGGGTCTCTGTGACCCAGGCACTCTGACTGCAGCACAATTCCACAGTGGACAAAAACCCACCACTGGACATCTGGTGCTGCCAATTGCTACACAAGGAAGTGTGAAAAAATAAAATGGGAAAATGGCAGAACATCTGTCCAAGACCCATGCGGTCGCACCCTATAAAAGCCCTCATGTTTCAAGGAAGACTGTGGAGACAAAAGCTTCTGGCAAGTTCACATGCTTTTGGAAGCCACGATAGATGGATGATTCTTCTGTGTTTTCAACTCTTTAAACCCTGGCAGGAATGGTTCGTGCTTATGTGGTCTAGTTTTGGAATGGAAAATCAGCCACAGTGCACTCAAAAGACAGTATAAGGTACAGCATTTGTCTGGGGGTTTATCAGTTCTCCCTACTACCTAAGCATTCATTTTATTTCCAATTGGATTTTAATGTTGCCCTTCATAAAGTAGATAAATGAAACAACCATCATTTTGTAACTCAGGGTTTCATTTCTACGATGTGGTTACAGTTTGACTTTCAGCTATTGGATTTTTCTCCTGTACAAGAGAAAGGATGAAATGAATGGGAGAAGAACTCATCAATAACAATGCAGTGTAGCATTGTCCTAAGAGGCTTTCAAAGTCACAGCATCTGTTGCTTGGCAACTGTCAGATGCCATGCTGTGGTCCACGTTCAAGCGTTCACCTCTGGGTTCTCTCCCTCTTGACTGTACCAGGAGACACAGTTCTTTGCTACCTGTGCATGTCAGTTGACCTTACTCTTCCTGTTGGCAGCTGCTAAATTCTTCTCATCTACTAATTTGCCAGTTGAGATATTGCCTTGCTTTATCCCATAGTTACTGGTAGAAGTGAAAGTTTTCTGATTCTGATAAATACCAGTGTACATGATAAGATTTAAAAGTGCCCTGCTATATCTTACAGGTCTTCAAAGGCTGAAATGCTGAAAGCTTGGTCCCAGCCTATGGTGCTATTGGGAGATGGTGGACCCCTGGAAAGGAGTAGGAGAGTAAGTTAGGTTGTTCAGAAAGTGCTTTAAAGGAGACACTGAGACCCTGGCATCTCTCTCTCTGTCTCTCTCTCTCTCTTTCTCTCTCTCTCTGTTTTGTGGTCCCCATGAGGTGAACAGGCATATATGTTATGCTCCCTCCATGATGAATTTTGCTGCCACAAGCTCAGTGCAACAGGGCCAAGTGACTATGCATTCAACTCTTTGAAACCATGCCCCAAAATCAATCTTTCCACCTTATAATTGATTTATATTATCTATTTGTTGCAGGAGTGGAAAGCTGACTACCACAAAACTCTTAAAGAGTTCAGAGATTGAGAATAGCCTCATGCCCCAGTAGGCCACCTGAGGACCACTGTGGTCACTGATATGTTGGAAGAATAATGAGGTTCCTCAAAACTTCATAAGTGAGAGGTAAGGTGGGCTCTCTACAGGCTAAACTCTAACCAAACACCCAAAGTAACAGGGTGTAATTGCTTAGTGACTTTGTTAATCTAAACATTTCTGATATTGAATTTCAATGACAATGGTCCCTAATCTGCAGACAGGACATTACATTTGCATAAATTTTGTTTCAGAAATAAAATAATGCTTAGAAGCCATCAGTAGACACAAAAGTAATCCTATATCCCGCAGGTTTCAAAGTAGAAAACAACTATGACATTCAAGCAGTCTTATTTTCAATTCAAGGAGACCCTTCATTCATAGTTGTTTTAAAATTGTGTGACTTCTAGTCTCAATCTAAATTGATTATTGAACTAGTGTGGTTGGTAGGCAAATCCTTTGATGGTTTAAAACCTAGACTGTGAGACAATGCATTTTAAACTCAAGTAATCACAAATTATGTATTCCTTCTCAAAGACTGGTATGATAATTCAAAAGATATGCCTCATGGAAGTATATCAAGATGCTCTGAGACACTCCACCGTATTAATTTTTCTCTTCAAACATTTTTACTACAACTGCAAGATAACCATAGTGAAAGGACAAATGATCTGTGGAGCCAATGCTACCACATAAGAAGCTGTTACAAAATGGTTAAGTCATCAATATGTGAAAAGATGTTCTCACTACTGATAATTATGAGGTTAAGAAGACCCAATTAAAAGGCTGAATATCTGAGTTTGAAATTTGACGCTGAACTTTGAAGAGTCATCAGAGTTCCCCAAATGTAAATTTTCATTTCATTCAGGATGGGCATTGGCAGTTGCTTCACTGTAATGAGACAGTACACATAGCAGGTTTTTTTTGACATACAAGGGTATTTCAGACTGTGAGTACCAGCTAAATGAAGGACACATGCACTGAAATTCAAGAATCACACACATGCACAGTTTTCAAAAGTGATTCAAAGGAAAAACAAAATCTGCAGAGTACTTTTTACTTATATAGTGCACCAGTAGTCTAATACAGTCAAAGAGACCTGATATACAGCAGCTAATGTTGTCCCTGGGAGACTTTGGTGGTGTGGACCAAAAAAGTAGCTCCCTTTCCACCCCTTGACAATGGCATGCTAATTAGACATTCTAGCCAATTAGATGCCAGTTAAAGGAATGTGTCTTTAGCCGGGTGTGGTGGCGCACGCCTTTAATCCCAGCACTCGGGAGGCTGAGGTAGGTGGAGCGTTGTGAGTTCGAGGCCCGCTTGGGCTACAATGCGAGCACAAGGCTGGCCTGAGCTACATAGTGCGACCCTGCCTCAAAAAAACCAGGGCTGGGAGTTTGGCTCAGTGGCTTAAGCGCCTGCCCTGGCAGGCATGAGGCTATGAGTTCGATCCCCGGTGCCGCAAAAAAAAAAAAAAAAAAAAAAAAAGGAATGTGTCTTCCACTCCAAGGCAGAACGTTTTCAGAGGCAGTATATAATTTGCCACATTCTTTCACCTGGTAGAGATTAAAAGTGTTCCAGGTGTTAAAGTCATGGTCAGCTTAGGTCTCTGATGTCAACATGTCAAGCTGTCATGGAACACAGCATCCAGCTCACCTTGACTGATGTGCAACTGGAGTGAGAAACACACTCCATGGTGTTAGCTCACTAAGAGATGCTGTGTTAATGTCTGCAGCTTCCTTGTGGTGTGAGTTCACCGATACGGAAAATGGTACCTGCATGAGTTTGCTAGAGACACTGTAACCAAGTTCCACTAACAGGGTGTCTTAAGCAATGGAAATTTATTGTCTTACGGATCTGGAGACAAGAAGTCCAAGATCAGGGCACTGGCAGGATTGGCTCCACTGTCAGAGAGAATCTGCTCCACTCTGGTTTGCTAGAAATCTTTGGCATTCCTACACTTCTCCTATGTGATCCAATTTCTGCCATCCTCTTCATAAGGCATTGTTCTTATATCTAAATTCGCTTTTTTCATAAGGAGACTGCACACACTGGATGCTGGATACATATGACTTCCTCTATCTTATCTGATTGCCTCTACACTGATTATATTTCCAAATAGAGCCTAATTCCCAGTACATTGTTAGACAGAAGGTTAGGACTTTTGTATGTGAATGCTGGGAGACACAGTTTGATGAATAACAGTACCCAAAATTTGGCATACTAAAAACAAAATAAATGGCTGAGTTGTGGCATCATGAGTGAAAATGAAACAATCAAGCAAGGCTGCACTGCAGTGATGCTTATGTTGTGATGAAATAATTGTTTTGTAAAACTTCCATCTCGAGGAACTTATGATCTCCAGGGAAAGTGATTGGGAAACAGAATGTCAGTGGAATGTGCTCTTTGCTGCCGTACTTGGCAAGGCATTGCAAAGAGTAAATGAAGAATTCAGGAAAAGAATTCTTCATTTCAGTGAATATTCTTCAGTGAATATTGTTGCCATTTTGCGACAATACTGGATGGAACTAGAGAGAGTTGACAAATTTAGGGGTGTGAAGTGTTCTAAAGAGAATGACATCTCACCCTAAACATTACCAATGATACTGAGAAATATATTTTGTAAAAAGCATTTAAATCTCAGCTTCATCATAAGGATCAATTAAAAGCAGTGCCCTTTTGCTTAGTGTAAAAACCTCTTAACAGACCTCTAGAGGAAACACTTCATTATAGGTGTGGCATCCAGCAAATTCTTCCAATTTGATTCAGTGGTTCTTGAGAAAATGTCTAAATGTATAGTTTTTTTTTTTTTTTTGCTAAATCTAATAACCTCAAGTTACATGGAATGGTAATAGAGAGATAAAGGAAAATAAGGATAATTTGTAATCCTGAGAGGTATATCTAAAAAAGGAGAGGGGGTGGATAGTGACATCTGCAAATAACACAGATGAGGTGCTTATGAAGAAGTCGAAATAAAGAACTGCTAGATGGACTGTAACCTTTGGGGTCACAAAGTTAGCCATAAACTCCCCAAATGTAAGGGACATATATGTGCTGAGAGACCTCTCAGACTTTAGGAAGGACATAATTCCTGAAGGTCATGTTCAATATGACTTAGGATATTGTAAAAGAAAGTATCTCTCAGATGGTCGAACCCACAGCCCTGAGGAAGAATAAGAATCAGAGAACAAGTAGGGAATAGTCCTTGGCCCCAAGAAACAGACTTCAAAATATGTACCTATGGCACTCAGATTGCCTCACCCAATATATCTGTGTGGCTTCCCTCTTCCCCTACTCTAACCCCACTTCTTTGATACTTGGTGACTGCACAGAGAAGAAGCAGGGAATTTTGACTTCTTAGTTCTTAAGCCATTCCTCCTTTTGCCTAGCAAGCCTGGCTTTTGTGCACTATGTTTTCTGGATGGAATCTGGGGGTTTTCTTCAGGGAGAGGGTGAGCATGCTTCAAGTGTTCTATGCTGTTTTCATTGCTGACTTTTTTCTCATGGGCTGTAAGTGAGTTTGACGTTTCTTGCCTCTTTTTTAATTTAAGCGAAAAAAAAAGACATATATAACAAAGACAACAAGCAAAAGAGACAAACGACTAGAGTAAATGCACAACAGTAACATTGCAGGTTTACAAAACAGGATGATAGAAACTTAACAATGGTTGCAATATTGCGTATTGTTATCTGTTTCTTGCCTCTTTAAATTTAGGGTGACAGTGACACTGACTTGATAGTTCTCCACTTACGCCAAATCCCTGCTCATCTCTAGTACTCTAGTGACTCTTGGGATGTGGTGATGTTACAGGCCGTTGAGTTAGAAATATTATAGGCAGTCAGGAAGGGCTAGGACCTCGAAGGAACCAGTGCAGAAGCCTAGATACCTTGCAACTGTGGGGGAGACAGACACCTCTGCTGTGGGCTTGGGCTCAAGACAAAAGAACAAACAAATACATCCACATCGTGAGGATTGATAGTCTAAATAGTTCTCTGTCACCCTGAAGAAACCAGTAGTTACCATGCCAAACCTCTATAGGAAGAGTCTCTGATGTTAAGCATGCCCACTTGCTACATGACTCCCTTCCCCATTTGTCCCTGATTTAATCAATTTTACCTCAGCAATTAATCTTATTGGTTGACCGTAGTTCTGTCCCACCTTATGCCCACCTTGTGAGTTCCCAGGTTTTCCTCACCTTGGACCCATCTCAGCTTGTGGCTTTACTCTATAAAAGCCCCTAGAAAAGACAGAGCCTTTGGCAACTCACTTGGGACCCCTTCTGTTTCTCTCAGACAGAAGCTTTCTTTTTCTCAATAAATATATTCTGCTCTTAACCTCCAACGTTCCTAAAATTCATTCTTCAATTTTAGAGAATATGAACTCTTAACGGACATACAGTAGGTTGGGAGTTTCATTCCCCTATATCAGTGAGAGCTATATCAACAATGAGTTATTGAATTGCCAAATAAAAATGTAGCTATTATAAAGAATGATAAACTAGACATTTTCACACTTAAATAGATGTGCCTTAGAAATATACTTATCAGGGAACTTAATAAATCACACATATATAACCATCATATTGTTGCACTTGTGTGACAAACTGTAAGAAAATCTACACATGTATATAAAAAATTAGTTAAGCTAGTTAAAGAATTTTGAATGAAAAGTAGTTTTCACAGGGTCATTCTCAGGTTGCATTTTTATTGTGAATTGTTCTTTTGAAAATAATATAGCATTCATAATATTTGTATTTCTTGCTGATGGTTTTCTAATGTCCTATACATTCTTTTTTGTTATATAAAAAAAGTAGCCATTGTCTTAGTTACTTTTTTGTTGCTGAGAGAAAATACCTGACATCCACAAGTTAAAGGAGGAAAAGTTTATTTCAGTTCACAGTTTGTGGAGGTTTCGCTCCACAGTCAGCTGGCTCTAAGGCAGCATGGCCTGGCAGAGGGGTATCCTAGAGGAGAAACAGTCCATGGCAGGGCAGACAGGAGGCAACAAGCAGCAGCAGTGAGCTTGCCTTTTGCTTTTATCACATCCAGGTTGCAAGACTTTTGGGTGATGCTACCACACTTGGGGTAGTGTTTCTGTTTTCAGCAAATTCATTCAGCCACACCCAGAACTATGCTAATTCTAAACAATGAATTAGTTCAGAACCACACACCTTTAATCCCAGTGTCACACATTTTAGAGCCAGCCACCTTTGAAAAGCCCCAATTATGAGCCTGTAAGGTTTTAGGGAAGATATCTAGATATAAGCCCTAAGAGTTGTAGAAAAGTTCCTCTTAAAAAGAAGTTTGGAGAGTTTTTTTCATAAACGTTTAAAAGATCCTGAACTCTGAGAGTCCCTGCTTATGTGACTGTGACAAGAATGGGCAGGACCACAGGGAAATGCTGCACCTGAATGGAGAGCAGCTGGCTAAGATCCCCTGGGGACACTGGGGCTCTGGGTCCAAAGGGAATCTGGTCTGCTCTGAGGAAGGAGGACGAAACAGTCTTTGGCCTGGCTGAGTAATGACCTCACCAGGGCCTTGTCCTCATCTGTAAAATGAAGACAGTAAAAATAAACCCTGCGCATTGTACCACAACTGCCCCAAATGCATTGTACTTCAAATAGACAGGGCAAGAAGTGCTACTGGTGGCACTTGATTCAACAGTGCTACATGCAGCAAGAGAATGTTGTAGACCAGAAAGTGCAGTCCACATTGAGGTGGCCCCTACAGTTCCACTAAGCTGGGGCCAGAGCCTCTGTGGGAAGAGGCATGGCCTCTACCAGCCTGTTTTGCAGGAGGCTGAGGGCCAGTCCACACGGAAAGGAGGAAAAGTCCCAGTTCTCTTCGTTCAGCTCAGAAAACATTGGGATTGTTCAAATGGAATTTCACTAGAAAAGTAAGAGGTAAATAAGACAAAACCCAGGAGAAAGGAAATGCAGAAGCCAGAGATAGATGAGTGTAATGAGTGTCCTGTTCCTGCCTGTGGGGTCTTGGACAACCTTATAGCTAGAACAGGGGGTTCCACACCCTGGGAACAGGAAGCTGACCCTACAGGCATGATTCAAAGCAGATCATGTGCAAAACAGTAGAGGAGATTTCAACTAAGGCCAGAGATGTGCTCTGAGTTCAAAGGGAGAGTATGGGGGATGGAGAAAGAAACAAAGGGGAAAGAGAAAGAGCTGAGGGCAAGAGATGAGGAGGGGACCAGGAAGGAGGAGGGAGGGAAGCCACGGTCCTGCAACAGGGCTTGCAATCCCCTGCTCCCACTCCCAGCATCTCTCCTCACTATTCCAGAGCTGCAGGCAAGGTGGAAGTACGCTGGAGTCGCACTGTCCAGTGAGCACAGACAGCCGCCAGCAGGGCCTGCCTGTGTCACCTGTCTCATGGTCTCTGCACCTATAAAGAGAAGGTAGCAAGACTATGCACATGGTTTTTCTGCAGATCGGAAGAGTTGCTCACAACCTGATGTCTGGCTGGATAAAGTTCTCTTTGTCCCTTTTGGGAGCCCAGAGTGAGCAGAGCTTCCCAGACATCCCACACAGCAGAGAGGTCACCAAGAACCATGGCTTGGCCTGCCATCTAGACTTCTATGCTTCCCAAGGGTAGCCTGGGGACCTGATGGGGTCAGAAGGATCACAGCTGCTGCAGGGACCCGTGAGGGGCAGCTGGGGAAAAGGGGCCAGGAACCCTCCCTGCGGAAGTCTGTGTCCCCACTCTGGAGCAAGCAGTTTCTGTTGGCAGCATCTCTGCCTGCTGACTCCAGGCACAGTTTACTGGAACTGAGGCATTGGAAGGGGACAGGGGAGGCATGGACAACTGGATTTCCCTGAGTTGAGTTTCCTCCATCAGCACCAGTGAGTCAAGTTCCACGAGAGCTGTTTCTTGTCTTTGCCCTGGGGATATCTGAGGTCAGATGAGCAGGGTGTATTTATTGTCCTGGTTTTGGAACCAGGCAAAATATTCCAATGAGATCATAACTCAGCCAGGCCAAAGGACTATTTCATGTCCTTGTTGTTATGTCGTTTTAGGAAGAGAGCTCCATTTATTTCACTGAAATTTATGCAGAACATTTTGCAAGATGCAGCTTAACGTTTTGCCTTGAGGTCTTTCTACTTCTTCCTCATCTCTTTGACTCCACAGTTCCACCTCTGTGTATCTCTCGACAGCCATGTTCTGTGCAAGACACACTGCCGTCTGTCAGCAAGGAGTAAAACTGGTGGCAGTAACAGCTGCGGGAACTGTGACAGCAGTCTCTGTGCTGTTGCTGGTGGTATGATTAGTAGTAGAGATAGCATCTGCATAGCAGCAGTGGCAGAGGTGGTAGTGGTGGTGGTTGCCACAGTGGTAGCAGCAGGAATAGGAACAGGATTAGGAGGAGGAGCAGCATCAGGAGCACAGTGCTGACAGCGCAAGGAGGAGGAGAAGGAGGAGGAGGAGGAGGAGGAGCAGGAGCAGTTACAGCAGTGGTAGTAACAATGCTTCCAGGAACAGCAGTGCTTATGGTAACATTAGCAGTAGCAGCTCCCATAGTACTAGGAATAAGAGTAGTCACATTGGCAGCAGCAGTAGAAATAGCAGTTTCCGGGGCTGGGATCTAGAACGTCCACCAAAAGGCTCATGTGTTCAGAGGTGAGGCTTTTGGAAGGCGATTGGATCATGCAGTCACTATATTCATCAGTGAAACGGGCCACTCATGAGTTCAGAGCTGAAGAGGGAGAGACTGGTTGGAGGTGGTCACAGTGCCCGAACCCGAAGGGTGTACTCTTGTCCCCAGCTCCTCCCGCTCTCTGCTTCCTGGAGAATCGCTACCCAGTTCCTTCCACCTTGCCATCCTGCCTTGGAGCCAGTCAACCATGGACTGAAACCACGAGCCAGAATGAACCTCTCCTCCTTCAAGTTGTAGCCGTGGGATATTTTGTCCCAGTGCTGGGAAGGTGACTGAGACAGCAGTACAGCAGCAGTAACCGTTGCAGCAGTCAAAGGCAGTGGTGGTAAGGATGGCAGTGGCGATAGCGGTGGCAGTAACAGTAGTACCAGTCTCTGTAGTGGCGCAGGACTCACGGCGGTGATATTCATGGAGGCATCAGTAGCAGCAATTGCATCAGCAGAACCGGGAACCCTGTAGGAGCAGTAGCAGGTGGGTGACCATCAGGCTGCGTCCTGATGACAGAGAGTCCTTGGGGGTGAGGGGCAGCATTTGCAGCAGCCCAAAGTGACTCTGCCGGCGATGTCCAAGCACTTGTAGTTCTCCAGGTGCCCAGTGACAGAACCTGGGCATGGGGGTTCCCAAGGCTGAGAGGCCCGAGACAGCTTGCTGGAAGGCAAATTGCAGGACCCCTGGGTGTCCAACTCTGTGGGCATGGGCTGGGCTGAGTGCAGCCGTTTCTGCCAGCTCCTGAGATGCCCACTTTGAGGGAGGCCCACATCCCCAGTGTTCTGTCTCTGGGAGAACAGAGCACTCCTCCCCGTGCGGCCGGACACACTTCACAGTGAGGACCACGCTCCTGGAGCCCGGGCGCGCAGAGGCTGGGGTGGCGCTGTGGCATCTCATGTGCTGAGCAGGAGCAGGGGATGGAGCCATATGAGCTGTATGCCGAGGCCTGGGATGCTGTGGGATTCCCTTGTTCCACACCTGACCTCACCGACAGCCTGCACCATCCCAGGGATCAGGAGGTAGCCAAGGGACACTGGCCTGCACACGGAATCACAAGGCCACCTCAGGAACCTGACCCACGCTTTCCACCTTCCCTTCCCTCCCCTTGGCCCAAATGCAGGACAGTAGCTGGGGTGGACCAGGCCTTGCTCTGGGAAGGCCGACTCCCTCTGTCAACCCCGACCTCCCTCCCAGCCTCTGGGACTTGGGCGGGCAGCAGCCAGCAGCCAGGAACATCGCGTCCACATCTTCAAGGACTCTTGCCACCCACCGGTGCTTCTCTGTTTACATCGCTCAGTCCCTCTTGGGGCTGTGTGTTCCTGGAAATAGCAACTGGGTCAATTTCTCTGAATCCGTAGCACAGAGAGCAGTCCCAGTAGTCCTTCTGTAAACATTTACTGAATTAATATTTTCCAGGTTTTTAATTTTTTAAAAAAACAACACATGTGTCATCGAGATTGCTTTAAACACTTCTCTCTAAACCAACTGGCATCTGAGTCTATTTCCTGCCTGTCCATCAAGAGCCCCAAAAGTTATTCTGTATACTTTTTTGTCTCACTTGTTCGGAAGCTACAAGACCTTAGATCTTCCGAAATGAGTATTAGAGTCATTCTACTTCATCAGGCAGCTTTTGCACTTGTACCCAAACTTCAAATGTACCCTAGCTAGGCAAAGTGCTGACAAGAATTATATTTTAATTCTACTCTAGTTTCTGCTAGTGATTTGTATTTTGTGAAATGCATTTACATTAATGGTTTCATTTTCTCTTCCTAGAATCTGGCACAGATTCTAGAATTAGCCAGACACCTAATATCATTCTCCTGATTAGAAAACTGAAGCTAAGTGAAGTTACTGAGGTTTCATTTCCATCAGAAAGAACTAGTCGGTGCCTGTGGTCTCTGGGATATGCAGAAGATGCAAACTGGCCCAACACAGCATCCTCAAAATAATTTCTGCAGCCAGGGTGTTTATATGAAGCCCTTAGTGGCAAGAAGGCCTCGGGAGGTAACTCGAATCTGTAGTTTTCAAGTAGAAGGAGCTGGAGGGGTCATCACACACATCAGGATTCACCTCTGCTATTAAAAGGAACCAAATCTGTCAAGCTTCTTGGGAGATTATAACCATTCTTTCCAATATCTCCCTGCTTCCTCCCTGGTTCCCAGTGTGTCTTTGTCACCGCTGTGCCTTCAGGACCTGGGGTTGCCTGAGTCACAGAAAACGCCAGGTTAGTGTTGGTCGAATGAATGGGATTTAAATTATCCTATTGCATGTGTCTCCAAGTACACTTCACGCACTGTGACCTCACCCCCAATGGCTAGCTGCACATTTTGGTGGATTTTTCATGGTACTCGGATGTTGACCCAACAACACAAGTCTACCTCTTCCCTTAGATACGTTAGTGGACAGGAGCTATGCACCTGTGCACAGGTGGAACTATCTGCCAGTCCCCGCTGACCTTGCACCTCTGTTTGTCATCTTCTGCCATCCTCAGAAGGATCTTAATGGGAACCACAGCCTGGTACCTTGGCAAGCCCTGACCAAAGCAAGAAGTAGGTCAGGAGGCAGAGTGGGGTGAGTGGAAGCCTCCTGTGGATGGCTTTCGGGACCACCCAGAGTAACTGGCAACATGAAGATGGCCTTGCGAATCCACTCCATCCATTTCTCAAACCCTGTCAGAGAGTCAAGAGCCTGGCTCTCTGACCAGACAACCACGTAGTTCTCTGACCAGCATGGTCTTGCTTCTGAATGGCATCCCTGGACCAAGGCCACACCTTAATTTCAGTTAGTGTCTACTTCTCCTGATCCAGCAGGACCCAGTAGACATCTTCCTGTCCATGCCTGGCTCTGCCCCATTCCCAGGCCAGCAGTGTGGCTTCCTTCCTGCATTACAATGAGTGTGTCTTTCTTGGGCTTTAGTCTTCTTGAGATGTCAAACCAGCCCTATCTACTTAGGCTCGGGTTCTTTAAAATCCATCCCCAGTAGACACAACGCCACCTTACAGGCACCTGAGAAGGGCCACAGAATGGATCACCTTGACAGAGAAGAAAAGACTGGAGATGTGTTTCAGCAAATGCTAGGTCAACTCTAACAGAAGGACAAAAGGCAGGCAGGCTGGATGGACACATCTGAGCAAGGAACCAACATCAAGAAGCAAAACAGAAAAGAAGCCTCCATGCACCATCTGCTCTGTCCCATCTGCTCCAGTCTCTCCACCATGACCTTCAGTGACCCCTTCTTGTGGTACCTGACCGCTGATGGTCAAGCATCCCCATGAAGTTTACTCCAGGCAGGGTCAAGGGCTTAATTCTTTTAGTGTCTGTAGTGGTCAGGCCAGTGTTGCATGTGACAAGGTGACCCAGTGAAAGGGAGATTGTGGAAAATGCTACAGAACTGGTTCCAGCGGTGAGGACCATGATTCATATTGTTCAGTGTTTCATTACTTACATGTTTCTCTCTTTGAGAATTAATTTCCAAAGTGGGAACCATGGACTACCAGAGTTGCAGCGAGTCTTCAGAGAGAGAGGGAGAAAGAGAGAGTATGCGTGCGAGAGAGAGAGACAGAGACAAGAGGCAGCAGTAGCCAGTGAGGTCCCTCAGCCGTGGGTCTGCTCTGACACAGTTGGGTCCCTCCTCTCTTCCAGTCTAGACTTGTTTCCCTGCGCTGTTCTGCAGCTCTAGCCCTAGGGAAGCTGAAGTCCCCCTCTTTCTTGCAGTGGGGCTTTTGTCTTTAGTGGTTCCACCCTCCCTTTATCACGTGAACAAATATTGGCACCTGGCGGAGGTGGCATCTTGGAGATTTTCACAAAATACCAGTTAGTTTAACTGAAGTTCGTTCAGAGGGGGTCTTAGGTTTGTTTTTTTCTGAGCCCTCACACTCTCTCCCCGTGCAACTTCTGCAGTCTTCTGCTCTCTCTTGATAAAGTCCAAACTTTTTAAAATATGACAATTCCCCAGTTTTTGTAGTCATCCTGGGTCTGCTTCATTGTAAATTAGCAGCTCAGGGCTCCTGCCGCCATGAGTCAGGGGAGCTGGCCGGCTGCCACACTGACTCCCATGCTGAGTGTCTGGGGACACTTTCCACTCATTATCCAGCTGCTTTCCTTACATCACTTAGGCGATTCTTGAACATTTGTACCACAGTCTTGGCTTTCTATTGCCCAGAAATTAAAACATAAAAGAACTCTATTTCATTAATTATTTATGCTATATATAATTTATATATATTTCCCTATCCACATGCAACATATATCACTGTAATATAATATGTATATTCTATAGTTTGAATCTGCAATGTTACCTAAACGCCATGCATTGAAGATGTGGCCCCCAGTCTCTGGCATTATTGGAGGCAGTAGAGCCTTTAAGAGGAGTGGCCTGGTAGGAGAAAGTGAGGTCATCATGTGCTCCAGAAGGGGATAGCAGGATCCACCCTTTCCTGTTGCCTCACCACAGGCCCAACAACAGTGGAAACAAGTAACCACAAACTGAAACCTGTGAAACCTTGAGCCAAAGTAAACCTTTCCTCTCTGTAAGTTGACTATCTTAGTTATTTTGTTACAGTAATGAAAAGTTGACTAACATAGTATGCATAATTATACATATGCATGCAAATATATGCCATAAAATATAAAAATATACACATTTTAATATACCATATTATGTTATATTACATATGCTTGCATTCTTATATAGCATGTATAGACATGCATGTACAACTATATAGATACAGAATTGTAACATGTTAACATATACAATTTATATATAAATTAACATATAATAAAATATGCATAAAATCAAAATACATAAGCATGACTCTTATAGCCTTTTCCATTTGTAAGAGAGAATTTATGTTTATTCAGAAAAATGTAATAAATAGTATCCCACAGAGTTCCTGCATCAGCCAAAATCTTTACAGGTACTCTAGGATGACATCATGTCAATAGTTCAATTTAATTTGAGAATAAAATTCATAGAAAAATGTACTTGTCAAGACACATGGCCTGAAAATAGAAGGCAGATTTCAGGGAAGCAGAAGAGGACTGAGGAAAGAGGGGATGGAGAAGGGAAGGGGCAGGCATGATTAGAAGTGTTACAGTGACACTAGTTATTTTGTCCAATTAATGTGTGTTAATAGTTACAATTTTAAAATATATATATTTGTCCACTGTAAAGACAATAGTGAGAGTGTATGTCAGAAAGCTGAAAAGTCTACACTGGAAAGGGGAAGAAATAAGAGACCAACACCCAAAGAAATGGTGAAGACCAGAGTTCCTCCAAAAGAGAAACACTTCTTCTTTCCCTTTTATTCTTTCCAGGCTGCAAGCCTATTGGTTGGTGATACCCATGTCTGGTGTGGGTCCTCTCAGCTCCATTTGCTGGTGTACATGCCAATCATCCACAGACATATCTAGACCTTATTAACCTGGAAGGGCATTCTATTCCAGGCAAGCTGACACATTATAGTTAACATCACAGACATAGTACTGACTGTCTTCTCCGTGATGGTCATGGGTAAATCTAAGATGAGTTCCAGGTAAAACAGCACCAGGATTCCAGATGACTGCCCCTCCCCATGGGACACACTCCCTCACTCAAAGGCCCCAGACATAACTGTAAAGTTAGCTGGCCTTAAAATGCATCTCAGATGCCCTTGAGGGGAAAGATATGCTGATGTAGGGATCATGTTAGGATTTTGTACTCAGCAAGAAAATAAAAATATAACATAATTTCTTCATATTACTCAGCCTAATGAGATTTAAATACTAGATATACTGTTTATATGCATAGCTATATTTTTCTGTGATTCTGGGGATTCAACCCAAAACCTTGGCTCTGAGCTGCATCTTCAACCCTTTCTTTGTTTCAATTTTGAGACAGGGTCTTGCTAATTTGCTATGTTGTCCAGGCTGAACTTGAACTTCTGACCCTTCTGCCTCGCTGCCCCAGAGTGCTGGGGTTACAGGCATGCACCACCTCACCTAACTTGCCTTTATCTTTGGACAATTTGTAGAAAGACAAGTTATGATCAGTTTTTTCTTTCTTTAAGCAAAGAACAATAGGACTGTGATTTACAAGCCGGACCCTGCTCTCTTTGCATGCTAGGAATGCAATAGTGAAGCAACATACAAAGGCCTGAATTTGCTACAGTCTACACATGATCAAGACAATAGACAAATCATTGATACATCCAGAAATAAAAATATTTCAAATTGTACTTTGCATAGACTTTGGAGGTAGTCTTGACAGTGTTATACAAAGTTTAGATTTGAGGATTAAAGGAAGGGTTTTCAGAATTTCTCCCTGTTTCCAGCTTAAGCCATAGGGGTACCATTTTCCAAGGGAAGAGTAAGGTTAAGGGGTTCATGGTGGGCTCTGAAGAATGGTCATGCAATAATTCAAAGACATATGGAGCAAGGCTGTTGGTATGACAGCCATAGGTCTTTAAGCACCGAATCTTCACAATCCTGGTGACACCATCATTTGTACCCCTCTCTCATTCGTTCAGGAGATCCGTGCTGCTTTTGAGCATCCCTTGGGCCAAAGAGAGAGGTCTGGAGTGTTCTGCAGTGCCTAATGCAGTCCCAAGAAAGATTTCACACATATACATTCCATTTCTTCCTCATTGGAACTCTGAGAAGTAGGCCTGAGAATTTCTACTTTTCAGATGAGAAAAGGGAGCCTCAGGGAGAGCTTGGTTGCTAAACACGAAAACACAACACCAAAGCCGAGTGCCAGCCTCACAGCTCCTGCCTCCCTGAGAGGAGAACCTGTCCTATGTTCTGAGTGTCTATCTCTCCCTTGCAGGCATTTTGGACTGGGCAGACGTACGTGGGACAAGTCAGGAACACCAAGCTCCATCACCAGGCAGCTCTGGGGAGTTATGTGCAAAAAAGGAAGGTGTGTATAAACCACAAAATGTTATAAAATGATAAGGGAATGGTTATCTTGAGTTCCCAACAAAAGACAGAAACATTCATTGACAAGAGACTTCATATTCTCAAATTGTCGACATGACCTTTCCTTTCAAATGAAAAATCTTTTATTTTCTTCATTTGATGAGAAAACCTCATGACCTTTCCAAAACAACTCTGAAACATTTGAGTTGTACAGTCATGAATCACGCTCAGGGGAAGATCTGGCCACATTCTGAACTGGTGCCGTGAGCAGATGCCAGAGAAAGAGTTATGGTAGATGAAGTCGCCCACACCAGGCTGAGCCACACAATCTTCTCAAAGTTCAGAACCTTCCTAGGAAGCCATCAAAAGGGTCCCTGGGGATGTATGTCCTTTCCTAAAGCTCTTTCCAAGAACGAATGATCTCAGCTGAGTGGAAGTAAGTTGGGATTGCTTGAGACTCACCACGGTTTTGCCTAACCTCCCTTACACTGATTGAACTGAATCTGCTGTCACAGATGCATTTCAACTTACAGGATTCAAGAAAACAGCCATTGAAGGCAGAGTCCCTTCCTGAAGCCCACATCCCAGCAAGCAAATAGACAGCACAGGTGGGCAGTCATGATAACCAAGTGTTTCACTTTGCTTTTTAAACAGAAGTAAAGATGCTGCAAACTTGGAATGCATGGCTTTCTCCATTCCTGCTGTCTCCCTGGGCTCCCTGGGCTGTCTCCCTGGGCTCCCTTCTAACTTCCCAATCTGTGGCCCGCGTGTGTGAATCTGAGTGCATGCAATTGAGCATTCATGCAGGGCAATGAAGGAGAATAAGAACATGACCATGAGACCAGAGTATGGGGGCCTCTTAATTATCCCTGCATTGCAGTGCTCTCCAGTGACAAGTAAAAAGGGATCACTTCAGCCTTTCAGGAGCTCTGGGGGACCTGTTCGTCTGACTGCAAAATGGCAAAAACAGCGTCTACTTTATGAGTTTTCGGTGAAGATCAGATAAGGCAGAAAATAGGAAGAAATTGACCCAGCAGCTGGCATAGTGTGGGCATGATATAAATATGAGGAATTATTATTAACATCTTTATTGTTATTCATATTTCTGAATGACTGTTTTCTGGAAAGCCTGAACTCTTTTTACCTTCAGTCCATCTAATTTTAACTGTTCCAAACAATGCATGTAGAACAGGGTTCTGAATGAAGAAAACAGACATGGAAACTACATAGAATAAAGTTCACGTTTCATGGAAAGTCCCTGCCGGCCAAGGAAGCAGTCCTGGTGCTCATTTCATGGTCATTTGTGAGGTGTATCGTGGCTTCCGGTGCTGCTTGTCCGCAGGAAACAGGAGACATTTTCTATTTCCAGAAAAAAAATGCCTTGATTACAACAACTTGGGAACACTTGCATTTGTGTATTTTAAAACTAAAAATACCTTAAAATCTCACAGAGAAAAATAATCCAAATTAAATATATAAAACATATGTATGTAAAATACTGCTGGAAATCTGTCTGGTTTTGATGATCTAGAGAGCGTATCTTTCTTCAGTCTGGCAAACACAGATGTCTCCAAAGCATGTCAGAGAATTTAATGCCATAGATGCTCACAAGTATCCATTCTGAGTAATGATCAAGAAAAATTACTTTTTCCCCATGTCCTAATAATTAAGTTTAGTGGAAGCTGAAGATGAACATGGAGATTCTTAGAGCAGCAATACCATAGGCTGGATTTTGAGGGTTTCGTTTGTTTGTTTACTATATTAAAACAAAAGAGTTCCTTTTTTATAATTCAAATCCATTGTGTTTCAAAGGAAATCCAATCCATATGTTTCTTATTTATTTACACTTACCATAATTCATCAAAGTGCTATTTAATAAGCTATTTAATGTCCAAAGAGTGGTGTCTTTTTTTCTTTTCTTTTCTTTTCTGTCTTTCATCTCATGCACTAGGAAACTTTGTCTTTCTTGGAAACAAGACTCTAAGTTTGGAAAAATGTGACCTTCCATTCATATTCTGAAATGTTACTAGGCCTGTAAATTAGGTCAAAAGAAATGTGGACTGTAGCAATGTCTCGGTGAATGTTGCCAGTTCTGAAAGAGGATCATTTCAATCCCCCATATGCTATAATTAATAGCAGGGAAGTGGGGAGTGACATTTTGGGGGAAGGAAAGATAACTTTTGCTTTTGTTATCTGGCATATATTGTGTGCCAAACATCATCCAATCTGTGCAAGCAGTGACTTTGACTTGTTAATATTCTTAAAAATGCATCATCTCCACCTGTTGCAAGAACTTCTGTGTGTTTGAGTTTGCGCATGTATGTGTCCAGGTTTCTAGGTATGTGTTTATATGTATGTGTACATGCAAGTGTGCTTGTGCGTGTATGTATCTGTGTACCTATGCCTGTGAGTGTGTGCATTGCGTGCCTGTGTGTTTCTGCATGTGGATGTGTGTGTGTGCGTACCTGAGGATGTGCATGGGGATGAATGTGTACTTGTATACCTCTGTATGTATATGCTTGGCACTTTAATTTTTCATGCATGGGTGCTTTGGATAAGGTGTGGAGAGGCATTTCAGGAAGAAAGTTCAGCAGAAGTTCCCAGGTCCCTCTAAATGAATCCTCAGATAGGGAAAGCCTTTGTTGAAATGCTTAGTCCATATTTGGTGGGGGAAAGAGGACACCTTTGTAAAAAGCGTCATGCAGGGCTCCACTGTGAATTTCTCCAAATGCCATCTGAGAGGAATAGGAAGGCCTCAGGGGTCTTCATGAACCCCACTTGATTTTCTGCATTTATTATTCCTTTATTAATTCAGTAAGTAAACATGGAGAGCCTAGAGAGCTGACCAATGTAGCAAAGAATATAAAAATAAAACCTCATGTTTCCTGAAAAGGGACTCATTTCTATCTAGGCAATTTTATGAACCAGAAATGCTGGTACCAATCAAGGTACAGGAAGTACTGAGTGACTTGGGCTCATCATCTTGTTTAGTTTTGATAGCAGCCATTCAAAGCAAGGTTGGGACCTGAAGTTCAGCCAGGTTAAATAACTTGCCCCAAATAGTGCAGATGTTTCCAAGAAAACCGGGAATTAGTCCCAGACCTCAAGGATGACAACACTCACTCTGTGTTATCTCCGTGTTTGCAAATTCCATGCGATTTCAGAGCAAAAAGGGATTTAGAACATACTAAACATTCACTCCAGAGCCCAGTGAGTACCTAAAAGATCTACTAGGCACGTTCAATAGCTCTCAAGCCCCGAGCCCAGGGCCTTTGACACATATGTGTGTTTGTGTGTTTGTGTGTCTGAGGATGTGTGTCTATGTTTCTAGGTATGTGTTTATGCGTATGTGTATGCAAGTGCTGTGTGCACACGTGTCTGTGTACCTAAGCATGTATGCATATCATGTGCCTGCACGTGTCTCCATGTGGATGTGTGTGCATAGCCATGACTGACTTCAGGTGGGACACGGGTTGGCAGGTGGGCCAAGAGCATGTGCGCGCCTTGCTCAGTGAAGTCGGTGAACCCGGAGGGCAGAGCTGATTACAGACTAGCAGGGAACATGTGCTTGAAGTCATGTAGATATTGACTTCACTCAGCAGTCAGCGATGCATGCAAATTGAGGCATTTTTTATAAACTTGCTGACCCTCCATGTCTGCATCTATGAAGCGGGTCAGAGTGCCACGCATCACAGGACTGCTGTGCGATCACTCTGAGTGCCTGGGACATGCTTGCTGGTACAGCTTCATCACCGTCCGCTCCTGCCATTTCTGTGTTTCTGAGTCCTGAGTCCTGAAGCTCCAAGTTCTTCTGTCCCATGGGTTTTGGTCCCTGTGACTTCTGTCCTGTCCAGGGCTGGGCAGTGGCTTCCCCACCATGACATTTGTGCCTGAGACACTTTGGAAAGGTGAGTGGAGGGAGAGAGGCTCCTGGCTGTGGAAAGATGGGTTTGCAGAGCTCATTTGGCCTCAGTTACAGAGTAGGATTGGGGTACATGTGGGCCTTGAGAGGAAGGAGATTCCTCAAGCGCAGATTATATGGAGAAACAGGGGTTGCTTTGTGGAATGCTGGATGTAGGCTTGGAAATTGGGTAACAGTTCTGGTTAATGTTAGTGTGTGGTTTTCTCTGAGTTCTCTAATAAACTTAGGTGGCTGTCTGGTGACCTGGGTATCGAACTGGGCATTTTGTACATATTGTCACAGGTCCACAAGAACATAGGAAGGGAAGGACGAAGCTTGACCAGGCAGTGTTGGAGCCCCAGGTAGAACTGATGCAAGACATCAACTGTGCTGAGCTTGGAGCCTGCATCCTTGCTTCAGAAATCTGAGTCCAGATAACTGAGCAGCAGAGAGATATGAATATGTTTTGTTTTGTTTTGTTTTGTTTTGTTTTGTTTTTAACATCAGTGTCTGCAGGAAGACCCAGCTCAGGACCAGTACACAGATCCCCTCCCTCCCTGGCCCCGCCAGAGGATAACATGGTGAAGAATCTCTCCAGAGCCCAGCTGAGGACACCTGGTGACCACAGTCTGCAGAAAGGAAAACTAGGTAGGTGACACAGGAGGGACTGTCTTTCCCAGGGGACATTTCAGACTGGTTACTGGATTGGGCTAGAGATAGCAAAAGCCATGAAAATATTCCTACTCTGTCACCTGGTGTGTGCATGCTGGGTAACTATAAGGGGTCTAATTCCACACTTGTGCAGATTTCCATTGCTCTGGCAGTCCGTGGCTTCATTTTTAAATCGTGGTAAGAACAATGAACCCGGGATTTACTCCCGTGACACGTGTTCCAGCCCCCAGCTCAGCACTGCTCTCCGTGCACACAGTACTGTGCTGACTGAGCCTGTGCCGCTGAAGCTGTCTCCCTCCCGCGTGGCAGCTTCTCCTCGCTCCTTCCCGCTTTCCGCTCTGAGGCTGCTCGCTTGGTTATTGTAGATCCCTTATATAAGTGCATGCGTGTGATATTTGTCTCTGTGTGTCGAGCAGCGTTCCCTCAGTCTGCACTCCTGCTGTCTCCCATGCTGGCAGCTCTTCTCTTTGAGGGCTGAATGGGTCACCTGCCGCTTTTCTTTGCCCCTTATGTGGCTAAGGCCACTTTCCTCAGCTACTGCGGACAGCGCGGCAGTGAATACGGGAGGAGAGAATTTTCTTTCAGAGCCTGATCTCAGGTTTTTGAAAGCGTTCCCAGGAGGGGGACTGCTGGATCACGGGTCATTTCATTTTTAATTTTTTGAGGACCCCCATACTCTTCTGTGATGCATGTACCAACTCACCGTGAGCAAGTGTTCTAATTTCTTCACAATTTGCACTTAAGAAAAACAATGGTAAAATGTGCAAAATGCTAGAAATAACAATACACTAGACAATTGTACACAACATATAGAAGGGAAGAAAAGAAAGAAAGAAAAGGAAGAGAAAGAAAAAGAAAAGGAAGAGAAAGAAAGAAAGAAAGAAAGAAAGGAAGAGAAAGAAAAGGAAGAGAAAGAAAGAAAAGGAAGAGAAAGAAGGAAAGAAAGAAAGAAAAAAGAGAAGAAAGAAAGAAAGAAAGAAAGAAAGAAAGAAAGAAAGAAAGAAAGAAGAAAGAGAAAGAAAGAAAGAGGGAAAGAAAAGGAAAGAAAGAAGGAAGGGAAAATATATATTGACCCTACTAAAAGAATATATAAAGTTTAAAGTAATATAAATATATAATTGCAAATTTGTACACTGTGACCTTCCTGTCTTGGAGCCAGACAAGCACAATCTGAATCTTCTTTTAAAAACTATGAGAAAAACTAAACCTCTCCTCCTTTAATTTGTGAGTGTTAGATATTCAGTCCCAGTGATGAGAAGAGTAAGACGGGAACCCATAACCCTATCAGAATGACCTTATCTAGTTCTACAAACCATTTTCTTGGGAATTTGACAAGAATTCACCTTAAATCCACAAATCTCTTGTGGAAAGTTCTTACTTTCAGCATGGAATTTTCTTGAAGAGTGTGCACCCCTCCATTTACTTAAACTTTCTTTCTTTTCTTTAGATAAAATTATAACTTTATGCAGACAGGTTTGAGTACTATTCATTATCTATCGTTTAAAGAACTATATATTTTATTGGTATCCTAGGTAATTCTGTAAAATGTTTTTAAATGATATTTTTAATATCTTTAACTTTTTTATTTTAAAGAGAAAAAAACAGTGATATTACAAAACAAGATAATAGGAGAGTAATAACGGTTGATACATTGTGTATTGTTATTTTCAAAGTAGTTGCTCAGATTACAAGCTTATATTCTTTGTTTAATCTTTAGGGATGAGTTTATGGGTGTTTCTCTTTGTCCTGTTAACAACAGAAATTCTTCCAATGGATTTTCTAATGTGAAACTAATTTGCAGTGCTGAAATAACTCCAACTTGGTCAAGACATGATACCCTTTTTGACACTGCTGGATCTGGTTTTTCAGTGTTGTGGTTAGAGTTTGTACATGTGTTTCCTTTTTATTTGAACTATTTTTATACTTCATTAATTTTTAAAATAACAAAACTTTGCTCCAATTACTCAATAATTTAGAGTCCTACAAAAGAAACCAAGTGAAAGAAGGATCACAGAAAATTCTGTTCAACACATTTGGTTCTGCAGTTTCAAGTGAGAAAGGTTTAAGAGCCTGATCACTGTTTGTTTTAAAATGTATGGGACTGAGTCTAAACTCTAGAATATTTAGTGACTTAGTTTATATTACAGTAGTCCTCTCTCCAGACTAAAAAAGCCTTATTCAGTCCATTATCATTATTTGAATTTTCTTGTTTTTAGAAGTTAGGTCCATTTTAAAGAATGCACTCTTTTGCTTTCACCTTTTAAGTCATTCTGTTAAACTTTGTCCTTAATTGGAAAGTATGAATCAATTCTATTTATTAGGAATACAATCATATTTAAATTTTAGTTTACTTCTGCTTGGCTAGTTTGTGATATTTGGGTCACTTTCTAATAATCCTTTTATGCATTGTTTAAAATTTTTCACTTTCTTTCACAGTGGTACCTCAGTTTGTGAATGCTTTTGTTTGCAAACAACTTGGTTGGCAAAGAGAGCCTTTGGCAAAATAATGCTTTTGTTTGTAAACTCCCCATTGGGTGACACACAAAACCCTGGCCATCCTTCCCACACAGGCACAAGGGTGACCACCTCTCCCAGAATCCTGGAACAATTTAAGTTCGTGAACCGAGGTGCCACTGAACTTTTGTCTACTAAGATTGAAAGCTATCTAGCTTTCTTTTTCTCTTTTGCATGTACTAGGAATGTTAACGTGCATGTTTAACTCATTAAAATCTGGTTTGAAAACTTTTTTTTTTTTTTTTTTGTGGCACCAGGATCAAACTCACAACTTCACACCTGCCAGACAGGTGGGTAAGCCATTAAGCCAAACTCCCGGCCCTAGTTTTTTGAGGCAGGGTCACACTATGTAGCTCGGGCTGGCCTTGTGCTTGCGTTGTAGCCCAAACCAGCCTCGAACTCACAACGCTCCTCCTACCTCAGCCTCCTGAGTACTGGGATTAAAGGCGTGCCCCACCACGCCCAGCTTTTTTCTTTTTTTAAAAAACATTACAGAAGCCTAGAACTTTTAAATGCAATTCTCTTCCTTGATATATAGCCTATACTTTCCCAATACTTCAGTTTTATACTGTTTTCTAACTCTAAAAGTCTGACACTGTCACAACTATTACTTCATGTTACTGATATTTATTCAGATTTACCCACATGTTTGCCATTTTCTTTGTCCATTCCTCCTTCAATTCCTTCTTATATTTCAGATGTTCCTATTGAGATAATTTATCTTTTTCTTGAATGTTATTTTTTCCTTCTTTCTTTTTTGGTGCTGGGGCTGGAATCTAGAGCTTCATATACAGCAAAGTACCTGTTTTACCTCAGAGCTGCACACTTCCCAGCCTTGAAAGTACGTCTTTTCAAAGCTCTCTTTCTTTGAGAAGGCTCACTGGTAGCATATTTTCTCTTTGACTATTAGTCAAAAACTACCTTTACTTTCTCTAATTCTGTAAAGACAGTTCCATTGGCCCCATGATTTTGATTGCTCGTTATCTTCTCTCAGTACTTTGAAAATATTTTCCAGTCTTTTGAGTTCGATTGTGGTTTTAGAGAAATCAGCTGTTGGTCTATATTTTGTTTGTTTGTACATCACATCACTTTTTTCTTTTGATTTTTGGGAAATTGCCTTTGCCTTTCCCCATACATACATACTTTCTCAGTCAGTTTTCCATGCCTCTTAATCTAAAAAAATATTATTGCCCTTTACTCAGCTTTGTCTTGAGGTCTACTAGTCCTTTATCTACTGAAATCTTTTAGGCTATCAATTAAATCCTAATTTCAAGTAATCAATTTTTATTTCTAAAAGTTTAATTTTTTTCTATATTTCTATATATATAGCTGACTACATGGCAATTGTACATGACATTTATTCTAATAATTTTAAAATTTAAAAGTACTTTTTCAAAAATTGGTAAATACTTTTTTTTTTACTCTGTACCTGATACTCCAATATCTGAAGACTCAGAACATCTGATTCTGTTTTCTTTCCTTTATATTGAATTTCATTCATGGTTAACTGCCACCGCTTGTGCTCTGAAACTCCTCTCTTTAAGTTTGAGGGCATCTTTACATTAAAATTATTATAGGTGGCTGTCATCATTTTAGGTTATTTTTACCTGAGTTCCTCTAGGAAGTATCTTCACAGGTTTATGACCAGGCCAGGGCTTTGGATAATGGGCGTGTAAATCCTGGCTTGGGTTTTTGCTTATTTGTTTAAGGAAGTCAGCATGACTTCTTGTCCCAAACACAGACAGGGCAGGGTTTGCAATGTCAATTCTCAGAAAAATGTGTTTATTTGTTCTTTTTTGCCTTCTAATCAAAGGCAGGGCTGGGGACGCCAACCGACCCCTCCCTCTGAATGGCCATCTGCGGGGCTGCATCTGAGCGGGGTGAGCCGGCTTCCTACAGGCCATCTGCTCCCGCATCCCTGTCTGTGCCGGCTGTGATTACGGCTGTCTGTCCCCAAAGCTCCTGAGGTCCTAACTCTGTGTCAGTGGCCATCATAAGTCCTCCATGGCCACAGCCAGCATCTGCCCACCTGCTGCCCTCTTGGGCTCCACTTTCCCGCCATCCAAGAACTGCCTCGTGCTGAGGCGCCCCATGCCTTCCTCTTTGTGTTTTAATCACTGCCTCTCCCTGTGCCACGCTGTGAGTGTAGGGACAGCATCAATTTCATGATAAATAAACTTCATACAAAATGAGAAAATCATCACAGCATAATGAGAAAAGAAAATATTTAGTAATAATGAAAGGGAAAGAAAGTGCTCAAAAGGAAAGAACTACTGGAGTAGGGGAAAGGAGAAATGGAAGAAAGAAAAAGATTATATGTATGTAGGTATGCACATATAACTGTATGTATGTATGTGTGTGCAAGATAGATAACTATACTATTAATCTCTGATCAACAAAAAGAACAGTTTGTGCTGTCTGTTTGATTGTTTGATCATTTTTAATGCCTAGATCTTGAAACCTGAACAACTACTTCTAAGATAACAATATGCAATATATTAACTAATGTTGATTTCTTACCATTTTAAAAAAAATTCTGTATTATTTCTATCCTTTTTTCTGTCTTGCTTTTTAAAATAAAAATATACTAAAAAGAAAGTAGTAATGATTTGGGGGAGAGCTTACTAACAAGAATAGTTTAATTTAGAGGTTTGTTATCTGCTATGTCTTAATAATAAGTTAATAAAATCATTACAAAGCAATAAAAGCAATCAAAGTGAAGACCTGGAAGCAAATAAGACTGTGTATGTCTCTATTCTTGAATTAGAAAAAAAATTTCTAATTTAAAATTAATAGAAACTACAATGGCACCTTGATAAAAGAACTCAGTTCTCTCCACAATTCGGGTCTGAAACCAAACTCGATAAGAACTGAATCAGATTTCTCCATAAGGTCAATATTGAACCTAACCATTGATTTGATTCAGTTCTCTTCCAACTTGGTTCATTGTGGAATCAAGTTCGTGAAGTGAGTATCACTATATAAAAATACTCAGAAATAGAATGTATTACTTCGGATAAAATGTTTAGCAGATACAGATTAAACACATACTAAAATTCTGAATAAACACGTAGATCTAAAATCGGTAAGATGATAGATACCTCCCTCTGGAGAAAAGAATAAATACAAGTGGACCACAGAAGCATAAATAAATTTAAACTTGGTAGAAATGGAAAATTATGTTCACAAAAAATTAAACACTGATTCTCCTGGAAGTTCAGTAATAATTGAGTTAACTAAAAGGTAAGATGTAAATTAAGAACGGAATTATTTCCTTACCAGAGTGGAAAAGTTTAGCCAAGGTGATGTTACTCAGAAGTGTGCAGAGGGTTACAATTTGAGAAATTCACTCACAAAAGAAATTCAGCCTCTCAAACGTTATGCTCTTTAGACTCATTGAGTCCCCTTGGTACCCACCTAATTAGACAGGACAAAAATCTTTAAAAAACTTAAATAGAAACATAGTGAGGAGTTATTTTTATTGATTAAAAATTAGAAGATCACCAAAATCCAGCAATAGATATTCCAATCCCAAGGGAGGAGGGAGTGAGTTTCACTGAAAAGTTACAAACTGACGTATATATTCTTTTTGCCTGGCTTCAGACAA
This sequence comes from Dasyprocta punctata, assembly GCA_004363535.1. Lineage (NCBI taxonomy): Eukaryota > Metazoa > Chordata > Mammalia > Rodentia > Dasyproctidae > Dasyprocta > Dasyprocta punctata. The sequence continues at coordinate 22,590 of RJWM01000847.1, read as the reverse complement.
GATGACTCCTTCTCATGGTTTCTGCCTTGCCTGTGGCTAAAGCCGCACCCTTGACCTTGCCACAGTCACTAAGAGAAGATGAGTAATGGCCATGTTTGTTGAGACCTGGGTCTATGCAGCAGGTACCACAGCGAGCATCTCACTTTTCCTGACAGTGTAATTCTTTCCCCAGTCCTTTCTGCAGCTGGAGACACTACCTGGAATCTCTTGCTTCTCTGCAGCACTTTTGGTCCTTCTCTTGCTGGGTTTTCTTCTTTTCAAGCTCCTCCTCCCACCTCCCTAACGTCAGTCTCTATGAGCCTCTCCCAGGATGGACTTGAAGTTCTCATCACAGCACAGGCTGCTGGGGGCAGAGGACAAAGGAAGAGTCAGAGGAAAGTGCTCCTACGGGGCACCAAGTGAGGTGCTGAAAACAGAGAGCCCAGTAGTTGAAGGAGGAGCTGTTCATTCCCCTCTGATTGGAGCAGAACCAAGAAGAGACTGGAGGCGAGACCTCGGACCTAGTGCGACTTCTGATCGGAAGCAGTGGGAAGGAGCAGAGGAACCAGACTCCGCCCATGAGTCTGTCGCTGCCCACGGCCTTGCACAGTCCCAGTAACTTGGGGTTTTTCCAGTGCCCTCCTTTAACTAGGTCAAAGTTGTGAGACCATGATGTTTTCACTCTCCCCCACAAAACCCAAAACTGAGAAAAGCCCCTGCCTCTGAGTGAGCCTAGGCCCTGCACTGAGGGCTCCAAGCCACAGGACAGCTGAGCCAAGAACGAGCTGCTCTTGAGCCCCATCCAATTCCCTGATAATTACAGTGATTTTTACATCACAGCTCTGCTTAGCAAGCCTGGTGTGATCTTCCTGAGCCCCTGATGGCACCTTTGAAGGTCGCTTCCCTCCGCTTCTCATTGCCTCTCCTCCTGGACCACTGAGCTGGGGAGCAGACGGTCCCCATAGCAGGGACAGCAAATCAGTGGCCTGCACTGGCTCCTCCAGGGCATGGCTCCTGTGAGATTTTCATCAGCCGTGGGATGCTTCGAAAACCACTGCCATAGGCAGACTCCCAGGAAAGCACTCATCGCAGAACTACTGAGCACCGGAGTGAGGCAGCTGCTTGCTCAGAAATCACCCCTCTTAATTTTCATTTCAAATTAAGGTTGGGTATTTGCCCCTGGAGACTTACCACATACTTACATGAAGCAATGCACCTGTGACACTGAGCCTGGCCTTCAGATCCAGTTCAAATGGACCCATTGGCCAGCACCTATCCAACATCCACAGGGAATCCTGGCCTTCTCTTGGGGTGAGGACCTCTTTAGCCAACTAATTACCCCTAAAGACAAATAAATGTAAAAATATAATGTGCTAAATAACACAAGACAATGGACCGTGGCTACAGTGCACCATGTGGCAGGATTAAGGGGCATGAGGAACTTCTAATCTAGAGATACCAAAGAAAAAAGTGACATAGGAATAAAATTAAAGACTAATTCAGCTGAACATGGTGGCATATGCCAGTAATCTCATCACTGATTACTCTGGAGGCTGAGGCAGGAGGATTTCTAGTTTAAACTATGCTTGGGCAATTTAGCAAGACTCGGTCTCAAAAGTGAAAGGGCTGGGGATGTATCTGGGTGAGAAGGCCTTGGGGTGAATCTCCAGTGTCATAGTTGCTTTCTTTCTGGGACATGATAACTGACACCTGTAACTCAAAGGGTAGGAGGATTATTTTGGGGGAGGTTTTCAGTTCATGGTCCATGGGCTCCAAGGCAGGTAGGGCGTGGCACAAGGGCCTGGGTAGAGGACAGCTACTTGCCTCATGGTGGCCAGGGAGCAGAGAGAGGAGGAGCCAGGGAGAGAGATGGGCTCTTCCAGGTCAGGTCCCCAGTGACCCCATCTGATCAGTCTCCACCGCCTAACAGTCAGTCAGTTATGTTGCCCCCATAGTCCTACTTTCATCCTAAAGCCCCATTTGATAAGCACATGAGGCATTTAGGGGTCCTTCTCCATACAAACCACAACACCAATGCCTCAAAAAAAAAAAATTAAACTAAAGACTAGTTGGACCACAGTTAGATTAAAACATTAACTAATTGCACTCTAGTTACTGCGAGTCTACAGTTACCACAGTGGAGGCCCCTGGCGGGAGAACACGTGTGTCAAAGTGCATCAGATTAATGATTATATGGGGCAAGGACAGAGTCAGGAAGTGGCACAGGTCGGCCAGACTCAGTGCGAAGGAAATTGGGACAGTGGGGTTGGAAATGCCGAGAGCGAAGAGACTGTCTTGCTCTGTCCACCAATACAAATGGAGCCTAAGCCAAAGGCGCTCTGTCGCCCCAAGCACCCCTGAGATTCACAGGACTTTGCTGCTGGAAGCTCAGGGCCTCACCCCTAGGTCATTCTGTTTATAAGGCGACATTTTTATTAGTCACTCTAACAGCAACCTTCATTCACTCCGAATTCTCCATCTGATAGAAAGGTTTCATTTTTCAGACTGAGCAGTTCATTTACTTTCCAATTCCATCCTCGTATGTAGGAAACATCAATGATGAACATGAGAAACAGCACCTACTTCTGTATTTATGTGTATCATTCCTGCTTATGCTTGGTTTGTCTTTTGGTCTTCCATTTCTTTCTGTATAGAAATTTGCTTTCCTTTCAGCATCAAGAGCTTCGCAGATTGATTTCTTGCGTGCACATGGAATGCGTGTGCGTACATATATACATTTACGTTCACACTGGCATGTAATACATATGTTCAAAACTGAGAGTCAGAGATACACTCCTGAGAGCCCCACTACATGATGAGAACATTGAATCTACAGTAACAGTCACACCATGAAATATGCTACAAAATGGGAAGGACAGAGTGGTGTGGGGTGGGGCACACAACTAGGGGACAATGTCAACAGTGGGTCTCATCCTCAGAATTTGTCCAGCACAATACAGCATATGTAAATGTTGTCATAAACTCTAATCAATTCTCATCACAGGATGCTGATTTAATTATTCTTATCACACTTATAAGGATAAAACAGTAAAATCAGATATTGTTAATGATAGCTACCTGAGCTAATCCTGAATTACAAATCAAGGAGAAAGATATGAACTAGCATGATTTGGAAGGGAAATGTTGAAGACTCTAGTAATAGGGCAACGAGATCTGAATGATTTTTAAAATAATAGAGTAAGTTCACCTTTAGCTTTATATCCTAATATGTTAGAGTATCAGAATTTCTCTCCACTTTATATTTTGCCAATTCTCTGATCATAAAATCTCTGATTATCCCAGGAAAACTAGTTTTACTCTGTTCTTTTGCACATTGCTTTCCAAATAAAGCATACAGCCTACATTTATGCTTTTCCATCCTAAGCATTTACATTTTTTCCTAATAACATAAACCGGCAATAAATAATGCCTTCAAACTGAAATAAAGATGAAGAATAATAACCACTCTTATCAAAACCATGCTTGTCAAGTGTGAAACTGCTATATCTTCTTCCAACTCTATGGAAGAGAGAAGGAATTTGGAAAATATTAGGGAAGCCATAATCACTGACTAGATGTGGAACTTGAACAAGGATTGTCTTATGTGACTTACCGAGGTTCTCCTCAGATAGCCAAGTGGGTGTGATTTCTGGAATGAATAAAAGCTGATGACATTCTAGTAGATTTCTACTCTGGAAGCTACGAGGAACCATAAAGGAGCAGGGTGGCTGGGGGCATGAGCTAGGGAGAGAGGCTGAGACACAGGACAGCTCCAGGGAACTCTTAGGAAAGGCGACACCGTGCTGTGCGGTGGTTGGAGAGATGTTTGTGCACTTCCGTGTCGTGGTCATCACATACGCAATGATGCACCAGAAAGCATTCACAATGCTAAAATAAAAAGCAAAAAAAATAAAAATAAAAATAAAAAAGAAAAAGAAAATGAGAAAAGGAAAGGAAGAAGACACAGAGGACAGCTGAAAGAGAGGAGAGTCAGCAAAGCAGCACCTTGTGGTCTTTGAAGGGCACTGCAGAGTCGACTGCCAGGCCCACTGCCCAAGTCAGTCCAGGGCCGCCCATGCTTGGGAAGCTGGAGACTAAACCTGGGGTGTATTGTAGTGAGAAGTATTCTCTACGTACGTGTCTATGTGTGTCATTCCTGTTTCTGCTCATTTGTTTGTTTTTGCTATTCCATTCTTCCCCCAAAAAACAATTTCATTATCTTCAGCATTGCCTTTACAGGAATACATATGTATTACATATGTGCATGTGTATGATCTTTATGCATATGTACATTTAATACTTACACATACATACATACATTCTGCATACACACAGAGTGGTTGGAAAATACACTGCCTGTTTAAATTTGAAGGCAAAATTACAGTAAAAGATACAATGTGATTAATCGCCCTCAAAATAGGCCCCCTCACTTTGAGCACACTTATCCCATTTCTCTCACTGCTCTCTGAAGCCGTTCTGCAGTCCTCTTTCCTGAGCGTGTCTATGAAGTGTGAATGCCGCTGCCCAGTGCCCTGCACCACAGTGGCAGGCTTCCGTAAACATGACGCTGTGTCCTCATCCATCTTACTCACAGCATCTGGCACCGTGGTGCCAAAATGACCACCAGAAGGAAATGTTTTGAATGAATCCAGGACATTGAGGCAGCCAGGACAGCACACCTAGAGACCCTCACGAAAGAGGACTTCCCTGCCTGCTTCAGAAAGTGGCAGAAATGATGGCATCAATGTGTTTCAAGTGAGGGGGAGATGTTTGTCTGGAATTCATGGCAATGTTTCTTTGACTAATAGTTTTTTAAAGTTTTAAAGATTTATTGTAGTTTTTTGTCACATCATGTATAGATGAAACAGAGGGGCTCATCTAAGATTCGCTATGTGACGGCAAGAATCACACTACAGTAAGATACACATTGCTATATCTAATGTTCCCCTGAACTCACATTAATGGCACTGGGGGGTAAACTGGTCATGGGAAAGAGGTGTCACTCATAGCTCCCAGGACAAGAGGCCCCACAGGGCACGTGGGAATGTGAGGAGTCAGGAGGGAGCAGAGGGAGCCGGGGAAATGTGAGCTTGCAGATTTGCTGAGGTTTCTGTGGGAAGGCTTGAGCCATGGAGGATACCCAGGCTTAGCACGGCTATTTGGAGTCATTTCGGGGTGCTCTGGGGTAGGAGGCACCCTGACTGTCTGGGTGACCAGGGTATGAGTCCCCTACAGGAGGGGTAGGGTGAGGGCTCCAGGTTCGTGGATTTCTGTGTGGAAAGCGACCTCACAGGCAAATCCTTTTTAATCCTTAAGAACTGCCTAGCCCTGGGAGAGACAGTCCCTCAAGAGTTAACATGTGCTAGCAATAAAGGCAGGTGTGCCTGGGAGGCAGAGGCAGGAAGATGGCAGGTTCAAGTCTAGCTTGGGCAATTTAGCAAGACTCTATCTTGACATAACAAAGCAAGACAAGGGCTGGCCATCTAGCTCAAGGTGAAGGCCTTGGGATCCATCCTCAGTGCCCCAGGAAACAAGCATACACCCCAACAAAGGGCTCCTGCAGTCTGGAGATGGAGCTCAATGGCAGGACCCTCTCTGAGCATGCGGGAGACCCCGAGTTTCATCCCTGGGCCTGGTACTGGAGAAGAAACAAGGACCAGAATAAATAAAAGGGATGATGGAGAGAAAAATGTACCATGTAATATCAAGCATTGTAAATACTATGAAAGTGAAGAGTGACACTATTGATGGGGACAGTGTCACCTGAGGGTGGCTGCCCAGAGAGAGGGTCGGGAGGTCTCATGGATGGGACGTCACCCTGAGACCTGAGCCAAGGGAAGGGCTGGGCAGAGCCCTGGAAGAACATTCCCAGTGGAGGGCCCCCCGCAAGCAGGACTTCCTGCAGCCAAAGCATGGAGGAAGGAAAGGAGAACTGCAGGGGGCAGGGAGTCGTGCAGGGCCTCTCAGTGATGGGGAAACCTAGGGTCTGATTTTTGCAGGTAGCAGGCCCATCTCTCTATGCAGGGCACAGACTAGAAGGCATGGAACTCCTTGAAGAGAGAGTCTCATCATGCCTGGCCACACCAGGCAGACAGGGCAAGAGGGGACTCTATCAAACAGGGAGGCAGCGCTATGGCGTCAGAGATTGGTACTGAAGTAGAAGCTGGTGCACCTGCGGGGCATCTGTGGGTGTGATCACAGCATGCTGCTGGAGACTAAGTAACAGGGTGTGTTCAAGAAGAGGCAGAGGTAGCCTTTGCTTTAAAAACTTCAAGGAGTCGTAGGGTGACATTGGAAAGGAATTCACTTAGGCCATGATGGGTGCAGGACCTCGGGGAAGTGGAAAGACCCCAGTGTGCTCCCAACACATGAAAGAGACCCAGGAAAGACACTGAGGGAAGGAAACCAGTGGCCTTTTAGGAAACTAACTGTCAGCTCCACAGAGGTCCCTATGCTCACCTCTCTCTCCCTTTGGAACACACCTGGCCCTGGGCAGACAGTACACTAAGGGTGCTTCCAGGAATAACTTAAGGGGTTCCTGCGGAAGCCTGTATGCATAGTCCAGCTCCAGGTGGAGGCCCTTGGGAGAGTCCTGCGAGGTCCTTCTGCAGGCACAGAAGCTTCGATCATTGCAGGGCACAAGGGAGTGTGCTCTGAAGATGGTCCTGTGTGTCCTGGCTGAGGGATGGAAGAGCCACAGGCCAAGGCAGTTGCTGAGCTATTTCTTCTGCAAATAACCCCCTCAGAAAGAACCCTTTTGTAGAGCATCTTTCCTTGTTGTGCTTTCATGTTCAAGTCAAAGACTGCCCTTCCTGTGTAGCATCTCCTCTGCACTGGCTGTGGCAAGCTGGGGCCATGTCTGGGGCAGGGTTGATGGGGTCAGGGTTGTCAGGTGTGAAGTGCAGAGCCATAAGGCCAGCCTCCCAACTCCTGACTCCCTGCAGGCTCAGACACATAATGATATAGTGGTTGATACATTGTGTCAACTTGAGAAGCTTAGAAGTTTAATGAAGTGACTCAGCAGGAGGCCAGGGTCCTCATTTTGTAAATGTCCTCATCCTGTGCAAGAAGAGGATGCAGAGATGATGTCAGTGCTACACCCACCCCACGGCAGGTAGCCTGCTTACAATATAAGGGAGGAAAAGAGGCTCCCCCTGCCATTTTGCTCTTGCTGATCTTGCTATCTTCTGCTGCCTTAAAGTGTTGCCCCAGTGCCATGCCACTCTGCCTTGGAGCCAGTTGATTATGAACTGAAACCTCCACAAACTGTGAGCTAAATAAACCTTTCCTTCCTTAATTTTGGGTATTGTTCATTTTGTCTCAGCAACAGGAGAAAGTAACCTAGACCCCTGGTTCCCAGTGAAGGAGACCACCAAGGTCAGAGCTCAGATAAGAAAACTCTCCCCTGTCTACTGCAGTCTGGGGTGCCAGAAAGATGGGTCAGGGAGGGGAGGCCAGCCATTCTAACTGAGGAACCAGCAAGGTTTCCATATTTTTGAGAATTTGCATTTGTGCAGATCCAAAACTGTGTGGTACACAGAATTTATAATTGTCCATAAAATTTAGACAATACATACAATGTAGTTAAATTAAATGACACATTAAAATGATACAACCAAAACCACACATGATGCGTGAGTGTACAATGGGTATCTGTATGTGCATGTGAGGTGTAATATGTGTGTAGGTTGTTTGAGATGTGTAATGTTTGTGTGTTTGTATCAGTCATTTTCCCAGCCCTGGAACACAATATCAGCACCTTAGTCACTTTGTTTATCGATGGCACAAAATACCTGACACCCACAGTATAAAGGAGGGGGGGGGTTATTTGGGTTCGTGGTTTAGCAGTTTCAATCCTTGTACACTTGGCACATGGTGAAAGCTCTCTGGTGGAAGAAAACTGCCCATCTCAAGGCGGACAGGAAGTAGAAAGCAAAGATTAGAGCCAGGGAAAGAGATACGCTCTTCCGGGACATGCCACCAGTGACCCACCTCTTCCAACTGGGGTCTACCTCCTAACGTCACATTTAGCCCTCCCTAAGCTCCAGTCTGAGTGCATGAAGCCCTTGGCAGATATTTTTGGTATAATCCATAACAAGTGGACATTTGCAATTTAGAGGAGGAGAGATACAGTTTGTCTCATAGTTTAGATGTTTCCTTCCTTGGTCAGTCAGTAGGCTCCAAGGCAGAAGGGCTGGGTGGATAAAGTTGATCAGCTCATGGCAGCCAGGAAACAAAGAAAGAAGGGAGGCAAGGACAAGATTACACCTTTCCAGGTCATAATTCCAGTGACTACCTCCAATCAGGCTCACCTCCCAGTAGTACATTCAGGTAGTGAACTCATCAGTATGGACACATTCACTGATGATTATTGCATCCTCAGCCTGTCCTTTCTCTTTCTCTCTCTCTCCCTCCCTCTTTCAGTCCCTTGCTTTCATTTCCTTTCCTGTCTCCTCCTCTCTCCTCCTTGCTCCCCTCTTCTCTCTCCTGTCTTGTCTCCTCTCTCATCTCCCCTTCCCTCTTGTCCCCTCCCCCCACTCTCTCTATCATGATTGCCATGAGAAGATGAGCAGTTTCCTATGGTATGATGAGTTACCATTGTCCTTCTTTCTCTTTATGTGATGTATTACATTTATTGATTTGTATATGTTGAACCATCCTTGCATGCCTGAGACAAATCTTACTTGGCCATGATGTATAATCTTTTGGATGATTTACTGCATTCTATTTGCAAATACCTTGGTGAGGATTTTGGTATCTGTGTTCATTAAGGAGATTGGTTTGTAGTTTCCTTTTCTGGGGTAGGTCGTTTTCTGTTTTTGAAATCAAAGTAATGCTAGCTCCCAGAAATGAGATTGGGTTTATACCTTCCCTTTTAAATTCATTAAGGAGTTTGAGGAGTATTGGCATTAGACTGTCCATGTAACTTTTTGTAGGATTCAGTGGTGATTATAAGGATTCATGGGCTTTTTTTTTTTTTTTTTTTTTTTGTGGCACCAGGGATCGAACTCACAACCTCACACCTGCAAGGCAGGTTCTTAAGTCACTGAGCCAAACTCCCGACCCTAGTTTTTTCAGACAGGGTAGCACTATGTAGCTCAGGCTGGCCTTGTGCTCACATTGTAGCCCAAACCGGCCTCAAATTCACAACACTCCTCCTACCTCAGCCTCCCGAGTGCAGAGATTAAAGGCGTGCGCCACCACGCCCAGCCTTCATGGGCTTTTCTTAATAGGTATTTTTTATTATTGCTGTAATTTCTTTCCCTGTTTTCAGATTACTCAGGGTTGTTATATGCTCTTGGTTCAGTTTTTATAATTCATGTAAATCTAGGAAATTATCCATTTTATCTGGATTCCAATTTATTGGAATATAGACTTTCAAAGTAGTTATCAAAAATCTTCTGGGCTCTAGTGGTGATTTCAACCAGTTGTATTGATTTGGGTCTTTCACTTTTTTTGTAAGACTGGCTGAAGATTTTCTATTTCATTTATTCTTTCAAAGCTCAATTTCATTAATTTCTGCTCTGGTCATTATAATTTCCTTTCTTGTACTCACTTTGGATTTGAATTCTTTTTTTTTCTAGTACCTTTGAATGCAGCATTAGACTACTTTTCCCTGCGTCACATAGGTTCTGGTGTGTTTTACTGGCGCTATTATTTTTATTGTAGAAACTGCCTAACTTCTTCCTTGATTTCTTTTGAAACCCACTGATTATTTAAGTGTGTATTGTTTAGTTTCTTTGTACTTGCATGTTTTCCATTGTTTCTTTTGCATTTGATTTCTAGTTGCAATGCACTATGATCTAATAATATACATGGAATAATTTTGATGTTATTTAATCTTGCTTTGTAAGCTAGAATGTGATCTATTTTGGAGAAAGTTCATGTGCTACTAAGAAGAATGTATATTCTACTGTTTTTGGGTGGAACACTGTAGATATTTATTAAGTCCATTTGTTTTAAGGTTTAGTTCAACTCTGATATTTCTTTGTTTGTCTAGTTGATCTATTTGTAACAGTGAAAAATTGAGGTCCCCCACTATAATTGTGCTGATATTTACCTAATCTTTTATGACCAGTAGTGTTTGTTTTATGAAGTTGGGTGTTCTTGTGTTCAGTGCATGTATATTTATATTTGTTATCTCTTTCTGGTGAATTGTTCCCTTAATTAATATGTTGTGACCTTTTTTACCTTTTCTGATCAGTTTTGGCTGAAGTCTACTTTGTTTGAAGTTTTTTCGGTTCTTGTTACATGAAATATTGTTTTACATCCATTCGTGGATTTTTAATCTCTGAATTTCTTTTCGTGGTCAATGCATTTTTAATACAGTGTACAGTTGGATTTTCTTTTTTACTGAATCAGCCAATCTACATTTTTTCACTGAGGGATTAAGACTTTGACATTGAAAGTTTTTGCTGGAAGGCATTGACTTATTCCCATCATTGCATTATTTCCTGATTCCTTTTTATCCCCTTCTGTTTAACTGCTCACCCTGCCTGATACATCCATTCCTTTAGCATATTTAGCATTATTGACTTCATTGTCTCTTTATAGAATATTTTTTAAGAATATTTTGAATGCTGCCACAATGCTCAGAAATTTCTAAAGGTGACTTTTTTCATGGTTAGACCTTATTTCTTCATTAATTTTGAAAGATCATTTTGTAAGATGTATCAGGCTGGATTGGAAGTTGTTAATTTATTTTAGGATTTGAAACATTTTACTCCAGGTTTGGGTTGAGAAACCTGCTGTAATTCTAATGGGTTTACCTTTATAAGCAATTTGTTGCTTTTCTTTAAAAACTTTTAAGATCCTGTCCTTGTGTCAGACTTCTGAGATTTTGACTATGAGGTGTTATGGGAAAGATCTTTTCTGATCATGGCTATTTGGGGTTCACATGCCTCGTTTATCTGCAAGTTAAATTCTTTCCCTGTATTTGGAAAGTTTTCTGCTATTATTTCTGTAAAACAGTTTTTCATGACATTTATGCTGTCTTTTGATATTTTACTAATCCCAATTAATATTGGTTTAGTCCTCTTTCCATTATTCAGCAGCTATTGGGTCCATGTTTCATGTTCTCTTATTGTTTTTAGGGTGCCTCTGAGTATATGGTGATTGGCATCAATACTATCTTCTACTTCTCACACATTCTCCTCATATTGGGCACGTCTGCTGCCCACATTTTCAATAGAATTTTTAATCTCCTAGAGCTCTGTTTGTTAACTTTTCATGAACTCTAATTCTTTGCTAAAATGGTCATTCATGCTTTACATTGTTTTTAGTTCAGCTAGCTTTCATTAGTGTCTCCTATAAACTCACTGGTCATTTTGCTTACTAAATCCATTATCTGTTTAATTATATTTACTTTGAGAGTGCTGAGCACCTTATTGATCTGTTTAGCTCTTCTTTTATCATTTTGAAGAATTCGGCTGCATGGGTTTTTATTTCCTCCCCACTGATGCCATGTGGGGGTCAGATTTGGAGGAGCTGGGAGTTACTAGAGGCATTTTATTGTTTTCACATGTTTCTACGGGTGTGTGTGTGTGTATGTGTGTGTGTGTGTGTGTGTGTGTGTGTGTGTGTATACTGAGGTTTGCAGGCCAATTATAGTGAAACGACTACTGCTAGTATGGTGAACTTCTTAGTTAGTCATCTTTTTCATTTGAGTTAGTTGATCTCAAGCAGTTTGTTACAGCAATAAAAAGTTGACATAGTTCCTGTTTTGGTATCTTCCCCTTTCATTTTCAGTCCTGGCTCTACTGATTATAAAACATGTTATCATAAACAGTTTACTTAATGACCCAATCTCCTTAATTTTAGAATAAGAAAACTAATGTCAGGTTACTTCCTGAGGATATTAAATGAGTTGATGCAACTAAAGCCATTAAACAGCATTCAGACTGAGTACAGAGACCCCTAACAGCCCAGGGAGTGGGCTCTGTGCATTTTGCCCATAGATTTCATAACTTCGGATGCACACACACATTCAGAAGCCAGAAGGAAGACAAGAGCACTCTTCCCTATTGTCACAGCCAACTCATAAATTTAGAAGGAATAATGGAGTGTGAAAATCACCACTGTGCAATTATTACAGCAGTGATTGAGTCAGCCAGAAAGAATGAGTGCATAGTAAACCAGCAGGAAAAAGTTGGATGATGAACAGTATAGTTACATAATCCCAAAATATCTCATTGCAAATGAGTTATTAATCACAATGGCAAAAATTCACAGTGCAGCACTCTGGCAGACTGCATGGTAGCCCAGTGATCAAAGCTGACACCCCAGTCCCAGGCGAGCTGATGGCAGGTGCCACTGGGAATGATGCCCACAGGCCATGTATCACCTGATGCATCAAGACAGAAAGGCACGGCTGAGATCTATCAGCAAGAAAGAGAATGCCAACCCAGGCTAATTAAATCCTGTAAAATAAATGGGCTACAACCAGGCATGGAAGCATACAGCTGTAATCCCAATACTCAGGAGGCTGAGGCAGGAGGATTGCTGCAAGTTCAAGGCCAGCCTGGGCTACAAAATGAGTTCAAGGCCAGCCTGAACTGCAGAGTGAGACCCTGTGTCGGAAAGACAAAAACAAAGCAAAACAAAATAAAATGGCTGCCCACTGCTGAAATTTAATGCCACTGAAAATAAGTACGTGTACCATAGGCCTAGGAAGGAAGGAAGGAACATAAGGAGGGAGAGAGGGAGGGAGGGAAGGAGGGTCCAGATATATGGAGACTGATTCTTGATCAGATCTTGGAATATGAGAAATGCTCTAACGGATATACCTCTGATAACTGTTATAACTGAACAAGATCTATAGATTTTAAAATGTGTCAGATCCATCTAAATTCCCTGACTTTGATCCCAGTAATGTGGTTCCCCAAGAGAATGTTTCTGTCTGTCAGAAATTCTCACTATAGTATAAAGAGGGCAAGAGGCTTTATGACTCCCACTTCCTCTCACATAACTAAGAAAAATATAATACGCACCCCAGCCAGGAGTTACACACATGGAAAGAGAGAGAGTGTGAAAGCTAAAATACAAAGATAAGATGTGAACAGCTCGTGAGCCTCTGTGAGTGGCATGGAATTTGGTACCATTATTCCAAATTTACAAGCTTGGAATTATATGAAAATAAAAATACATAAGATATTACTAGTTATATGAATGTGCATATAACTATCAATACTCTCTACAGAAATAGAATGAACTAATAAGAACTGTAGGAAAATATCAACCAAGACAGATAGGAGTCTTTTGAACTCTTTTTTGTAACTCTTCCACAGTTTGGAAATTATTTCAAAATAGCAACAAAAAACACACTTCAAAAATATGTGTCTTCCTTCATTTGCACACTACGTATTTCCGTGATTGGGTGGAAAATGGCACATCTGGTCTGAATTCCAGGGCTCTGCCGCCAGCTGGGCTGTCCTGGCCAGCACTGTGCACTGTTGTGATCCTTCTGGCTCTCGGGTTGGTGAACAATAAAGCATTTTCTTGGGTGTCATTTCCATCAGAGGCACTAAGGCAGCGGGGAGGGACCAGGTATGGAAGACCAGGGTCAGGAGAAAGCAAGACATCTACTCTTGAGGTTAGAAGGGAATATCGCTCACAGTATTTATGGGTATTCAACAAGTGATCTCACATAAAAATCAAGTTTTGACTTCATAAACTTTTAAAACTGTTTCAAATTTAATTTAAGTAACTTTAATCAAAATAGTTTTCTACAAAGAATTTACATTGGCTAGAACATTACATTGGCTGTGATATTTTTATTGTTTTAAGAGCTCCTGGAGATTGGTAAGAGAAACATGAGACCTGAGGAGGCAAAATAAAACAGTTATAGGAGCTGGGCTTGGTGGCGCGCTCCTGTCATCCCAATGGTTGGGAAGCTGAGGCAGGAGGATTGCCACAAGTTTGAGGTCAGCTTGGGTTACACAGTGAGTTCAAGGCCAGTCTGGACTATATAGAGAAACCCTGTTTTAAAAAGAAAAAAAACTATGCAAAAAAGAAAGCCATACAAGTCATAAGAAAGCAAACACAAACATTCTAAGCCTGATTATTTAGTTTTGAATACATTCTTTGTGAATGAAAAGAAACTCTGATATATATTGCAATAGAAAGTCTGTATTTACATGTATCTATTTATAGAAAAAATAAACTATAAAATTGTATTAGTTAAAAATGAAGGAATGATGAGTACAAATGTTAATATCATGATGTGGCAAGCTATTATTATTATTATTATTATTATTTTGGTTTTCCATATTTTGTAAAGTTTCAACCAAGGTAGTATATCACATTTAAAATCAGAGAAAGACAGTGATTATTTTAAGGTCTTTTGCTTTTGATTTATCACTTTTGTCATGACTGTATAGTTTGTACAGTCATGTATAGGAAGCTTTATTACTGATAAGAAACCCAAAATTTCAGAAAAATATATGCTATTTTAAAATAGATATATTTTTGAGCAACCAAGAGGTGAGTACAAGAGTAGAAATTCATTTAGGGAAAAACTATGCAACATATTCCTGGCTTAATATCTTTTCATATTAATTCTATGTTTTCTCCCCACCCCGACACTCTTTCTGTGAGGTTATAATCAGGGCTATGGAAACAGGAACTCTGACCCACAAGCTTAAATAGCACATGGCTTCTCTTACACAAGAAATCCAAAGTATAAATAAATAAAAGTACAAAATAAAGGATCAATAAGAATCAAGGTGACGAACCTTTTGCAAACAGGAAGGGCACCAAGAGATGGCAAGAGAGGAAAGGAACATAAAAAGAATTAAGATGTGGTCTGTACAGGTACCAGCTTTCCACAATGAATGTAATTATTAGGTACCTCTAGCAGGTACTAATTAAGTAATTTTAAAAAAGAGGAACCCCCTGTTTAGAGCCAGAATCCCTGTTTTTGTACACTGAGAGAATCAGAAAGATGTCTCAGTCTGCTGTTAAGTTGCTCGGCTGGTTCTAATGTTGAAAGCATGCTGGGCTGAGAAGATCATTCTCTGAATTTTGGCATGAATGGTGGAGTTGGAGGGAATGGAGTGGGGAGCTCTGTGCACAGAATAAAAGCTCTGATACTGAATCTCTAAGGGAAAAGTGCTAAACAGAGGCCAGTTTGGTAAATAAAGTTTTACTGCAACATGGCCAAGCTCATTGTTTAATGTATCCTCTGTGGCTATTTCTGTGCCACAAGAGTAGAGTTGAGTGGTTGTAACAGTGGCCAGCGAAGACTAAAACATTTACTGTCCAGTCCTCTACAGAAAATAAAATGTCCACTCTGTGCTTGCCATTCTCCCCAGGTGTCTTTCTTTAACTTGATGAGGTTTTTTATTTTTTGTTCTTACTGGAAATGTTTGTTGTTGACACCAACATAAAAACAAAAGTAAAGGTTTCGCTGGCGCATTTGTTCCACCAAGTTTATATTGACCCCAGAGGTTTACCTCGGTAGGAAGTGCCATTGCTGACGTGAAATGCAGTCTTGCCACAAATTTCAGAAAAATAGTGCATCGGGCCATTCTGCTAGTGTGGCTTTATTTACACAGCCACGGGGAGGCTTTCCTGTGAATGTGCTGTGTATAAGAAATAAGAGCATAATTTCTGTGATCCTGGGGTTCCCACAAAACCAAGTGAAATTTATGGTTAGAGAAAACACTCTCTCTAGGAAGTCAATATTATGAAACAGGTCAGAGATCCACCACAACACACACACTTCCAAGTTCCTTTGTTTTTCTCAATGTTTTCTTCTCAGAAGGTCAAAGCAACCTTAGAATTTGCAAAGTTTCTAAATACTTCCAGAAGAGAAAGAACAACAGGGGAAACTGAAAGGTGGATAAGCACTGCCCACTGAGGATGAATCCAGCAGGGCTTCACTGGCCTCTGTGGGTACCAGCTGGGCAGTTTCTGGGTCCCTAAGGAACCACTATCTGGTTGCAGATGAACAGGGCATATTCTACCATCACTATGGCCATTTGGTGATGATGGAATCTCTCTCACACAGTCTCCTCTGCAAACAGAATTGCTGCAATTTGGGGGGATCTCACTTTCTCCTAAGATCCATAGTATCCAGGAGTCAAGGAATCTAGGAGTTTGGAGTCTTCAGTACAACTGTTTCATGGTAGTTCTTTTTTTTTTTTTTTTAAACCCCCACACAGTTATGGGAGTCTGGGCAGATATAACTGATCCGTGCTACATTTCCTAGCTCATGATGTGGCAACAATCACACACTGGATGTTTCACATGCTTACTGTGTGCCAGGCATAGAAGAGTACTGGCCTCATAGCAAGTCCTCAGGAAGCATCACCTATGACCTGTGAATTGGACATCAAGCTCTCTTTTGAGATTTGGTAATTGAGTCCTGAAAATTAGATTTCTTGTGAGAATTCCCTATTTCTCACGAGATGGAATGGACTTGTTTCAGTCAGGAATTCTGATTGTGAATGAGGTCCCTCGCACATCTCCTATGGGATGAGCAGCTCAACTATTAGGGTTTGGGTCTGAAATGACCTTCAAAAGATCAACTATGTTGAGGGCTTTCTCTGCTGATGCAGTTTTGGGAAATTATTGGATTATGAAGGCTCTAACTACATTAATGTGTCAGTGCAGTGGTGGGATTGTGTCTTGATGATATTTTGGGGAGGTAGAAGAAATAGGAGGAGTGTTCCCTGAGGGTGTGTCTGGTCCCCAGCCTCTTCCTTTATGACTCCTTTGTTCTCCTTCTCTCTCCATGCCTGGTTGTTATTAGGTGAGAAACTTTGCTCCTTCTTGTCATTCCCCAAGGATGTTTCTGCCTCTCCACAACCTAAAACCAACAGAGCCAGCTGACCATGTGACGGAGCCTCTGAAATCATAAGCCAAAATAACCTTCCTTCCTCTCCTTTATATTGACTTTCTCAGGTACTTTGTCACAGTGAAGGAAAACTGACTAATACAAACTGCAAAGCAGAACGTCACTGAATATCATTATGGAGACTGCATCTTGTTCCATATATGCAGGAAAGAGAAGAAGCACTCAAGTTGGAGAGTTAGAAGGCACCACTTACCACTGAGAAAACTACTGCTCTTGTATCATTTCATAACTGATAAAATAGATGACCCATTTCACAAGATTTCTGAGAGGGTTAAGCAATGGCGTGGAATTCCCTGTTCATGGTAGTCTGTCACCAATTATTAGCAGACGTCAATTAGCTACATCGTTACTCAGAATCTTTCACAAGCAACATCCCTGGGTGTTGTACCTTACAGGCATTTTTCAGTGCCTGGTTAAAGGGAACTTGATTGTCCATTAGGTGTAGTGTGGTATCTGTACATGCAGCTCATAAGGACCTTTCTAGGTGTAACTGAGTTCAACCTGGCCCCATGTGCAAACAACCTCCAAACATAGCCCTTCCTTTCAGAGTGTCAGCTGGCCTGGCATTATGATACAAAAGTCTTGTGTAGCATTTCCATTGCCACGGTTTTGTTCTCTGGCACTCGGCCCTGGATGCAGCTGGGTAATAGAGAGGAAACTTGTGTTTTAAATATCCAGAGCCAGCAGCTTGCCTGAGGAAAACTCTTCCAAGCCTCAAGTGGATAATGGTGAGCTGAGATTTTGGTTCTCATCGGTGCAAGGAATCCATCTCCAGGGAAGGACAGATTTAAAGATAAAATCTACAAATTTCTAAAGCATACTAAGACTGCTTTTTATTGTGTTGAGAATTCATCTAAGATAGAATTTGTCCACAATTTCTGTCCAAGGCAGAGACCTCTGGATATATGCATTTGTTTGAATGTTTGATATTTTTTATTTTACATCTAACTTATCAAATCTAAAATACTTTGCCCTGAGAATTCCAGTTCAAAAGTACATGAGATGGCCTCAGGATAGCCAAATAGGCTGAAGACACAAGCATTCCAATGGTAAAACATTTGCGCATGTATATCGTAAAGCAAACATGTGAAATGTAAGATGAATTCACTTACACCACAGGATTCAACACAGTGAAAAGTCTCTCTTGTTATGCTGGTAAAAATATAGGAAAGGTGTTCTCGGGCTATGTTAGAAAATATGTTATGCTCTTCAAAACTGGAGTTTGTGGCACTTATCATTTTTTCAAGTATTATTTGTGCTTATATTTCCTTGATTGCAATGGAATATTTACTTTCACACTTAACTTTATATTTGTAATTTTATGGTCATTTTCTTCTGAGGGACCTCAAAGTGAATATGCTTCAGATACACATCACCTAATTAGCCCCTGCTCCCGACCTCCTACAGTGGGGTGCCTAGAATTTTCCACTAAAGAGTCATCTTGTTATTCTCCTGATGGAGTGAAAGGAGGGAAAGCTGAGCACGAATTCCTTAATTCACTAATCATCAATGAAATTCAAATACCACCTACAGTGATATATTCCCTTCACACCTGGTAGAATGAATCCTATAGCAACAGAAAAGTAACAGTTGCTGGGTAGGATAGGGAGACAAGGAAACCCTTTTACACTGTTGGTGGAATTGTAAATTTGTACAATAATTATGGAAAATAGTTGATTTTCATCTAGAAATTAAGCATAGCATTACATTATGATTCTGAAATCCCATTTTTGGGTTATAGTCAGAGAAAATGAAAGTGGTCAATAGAAAGGACACCTGTCCCCCACCATGTTGATTGTAGCATTAATCTCAGCAGCTGACATGGGAAATTGATCTGATAGTTCATCAGCAAATGAATGGATAAGTGAAACGTGATACCCATGTGATGCATGTGAGAAATACAATGAATAAAGAAGGATTCCCTGGCTTTTGTGAGCATATTAATAAACCTGGAACACATGATGCTAAGCGAAAATGTCAGAAGGACAAATGCTATGTGACCTCACTTATATATGGAATTTTAAAAATGTTGAACTCAGAAGCAGAGAATAGAATCATGGTTGACAGGCTGGGAGATGGAGGGAAATGGGGAGATAGTAAAAGAGCACAGCTTCATTGTAAGACAAACGTGTTCTGGTGATCTATTGTACAATACAGTGGTGACACTGTATACTTATATCAAATCATCAAGTATATATACATCAAATCATTACATTGAATACAAGCAATTTGTCAGTTTAATATTTTAAAAATTCTGGGCTGATTACATTACAGTGGACATATGGCAAATGAAATAGAAATGAAGTGGTTTCTTCGATTTTTTTTTCCAGTCTATTAGGTGACCCCGCTATAATTAAAGGCTCGTGGTGATGCGAATATGATACTTTATCACTTTTATTAGTAAAGTACCTCTTCATAGGTCTGGTAGTGTCTCTAAATTAACAAACTTGAATTTTCAAAAATCAATTCTTTTTTTATATTATAAGCCATTTTCAATAGTAATTGGGTGGCTCCAAAAGAAATAGTGCTGGGACAAGAAATATACACTAAGAAACTAATCTTCCCATTGGAATTGCAATGTGCTGGCTGCAGAGGGGATCTCAGGAGTCACCTTGTAGAGCAGCCTCCTGTGGCAGAGCATGAGGTCTTGGCCTGGCACAGTGGCAGGAAGGCAGGCACAGGACCAGGGAAGACCTAGAGTCTCAGCTGGGGGCTTTCCTACATTCTTCTCCAAGGTCCCTCAATTTCTTGATTCCATCTGAGTATGGGTTTCACTCTCCCATCCTTTTAAAACAATGGGAGCTGATATTTGGTCCTGAAATTATGTCCATTTTCTTAGTAATTGCAGAGAAAGCAAAACAAATCATCTCATTTGACCTGCCTTACACACACAAAATTCTAAAATCTTTGCCAGAAAATCCATTAGATGGGTAATTCCAACCAATTTCTCACATCACGTAGAGAAAACAAATCAACTATTTACTTCTCCAACAAACCTTTTTGTTCTTGCTTTGCTGTGGGTGTCCATGAGAAGGTGGCTCCATTACTTTAGTGGGAAAAATTGCCTAAAGTGGATTGCTTTTATTTTCAGGACTGGAAAGCTCTAAAGTTGACTAGGTAAGAAATCTCCCTGAAATTGCTCCAGGGCTGCTCAGTGCTTCCATGTCAATTCTCCAAGACAGGTCATCCTATCAGCTGTGAATTTCCATTTATTTTTAAAATCATAGCTGCTCTGTGCCTTCTGGAAACTTCTGGATGTTGATATTCAAGCAGGGGAGAGATGTCTTCAGGAGCCCGTAACACCAGAGACTCCAGGCAAACTTATTCTGTCACGTGTTCAGTTAAGAGAAACGCTCCCTGGGGTGGCCTCTGACTAAATCACATCCATTGCCCATGGGCAAGACAGTCCCCAGAGTCCCATGGCCCAGCACTGAAGTCTGCAGATCTTCCCTGGAGGACCACAGGGAAGTAGTAGTAGTGTAGTAGGATTTATATCCATTAGCGCATTAATAAAGCCAAGTAGCTGCCTCTCAGTCTTATTTTTGACACCATTGGAAAATCCAGAAGCTGAAGAGGCCAGAAGCTGCACACCATTCCCACAGCACAAAGACCCCGTGCCTTGGGTCACCCCTAGAGAGCTTCAGTAGGTTTAATCTTCATCGGAAATTGTTAGTGACTCATGCCCAGCTCCTCCTGACAGGCTCTCTCCTCCCCAGATGAACTCCATGGGCTTTCATAAGGGACTCCCAGACCCCTGCTTCAACAGGACTCTGAGGTCTCACAGTCTTTGTCTTACTTAGGACCAGCGCATGTTTCTAATTGCAAACAATCCTTTAGCACATGGGGACCACAGAAACCTCCACCATGAGACGAAAGAGCAGAAATGGCTCACAAGTCTTCCCCTTCTCTGGATATCGCTTTCCCTCACCCTTGGCCTTGCCACTTTGGGATGAGATCCCATGTATCCTTGAATTTCAAAGTTAAGCTGTTTCACAAGTGCTCTGCTCTTGTCTGGGAAAATCCCAAGCAATCCCACAGGGGAGAGGTAAGTGGAGTTTGTTTCACCATGAGCTGAGTGGCTCCCTCTGCACCTGTCTTTGATTTACTTAATGATTCAAAAGATACCAAAATTCTAACTGTTGTGGAGAGCTATCCTATTCTTTTTAATCTCCTACCTAAAAATGCCTTAGTTTGTAGCTTCTTCCACCTAAAGCTATAGGTTCTGGTAGCTGAACTTTACTATCTTTCTTTTTTTTTTTTTTTTTTTTTTTTTTTTTTTTTTTTTTTGTACCGGGAATCGAACTTAGAACCTTGTGCTTGTAAGGCAGGCACTTGTGCCTCTGCGCTACATCCCCAGCCCATAACTGAACATTTTAAAAACCTATTCTATGTCTTACAAAATTTATATTTGTTAATTACACTCGATAAGGCTGGAAGAAAATAGATTTTTTAAATGAGCTTTAAAAATGTAGCCAGAACTGAGCAACACAGCTGCAGGGGCCTGGAGAGCTTGGGCCCCCCCCCCACCAGAATGCAGAGTGCACGGCAGCTCCATTCTTCAGCCGTGCGGCTCGGCTCGAGCGTGTGCCATCCCACAGCTCCTGTGCAGACCCCGCCGCCCAGCAGGGTTGCTCCCGGCACTGTAGGCCTGGGACCTGCCCGGGCCTGCCCCACAGGCATAGCTGTTGGGCCGAGCTTGCGGACAGAACCAGGGTCGGGTCCACGTCACGTGCGGTGCCCAGCATAGCTCCCTGGGACCGGGAGGCCTTGGCCCCCACCCAGTTAAGGAGGAGGCTCCACCTGCATGCCCCGGGAGGCCGCCCTTCCTTGCTGTGCACGGGACCCAGCCTACTGGGTCCCGCGATCCTGCATGCCGCAAGAATCAGCGTGAACCTCAGGGGAACGCCGGCCAGCCGTGCAGGACACAGGTATACAGCCCAGCCCAAATCACCCCAGGACCCCAGAGCTGCTCACCGGGAACTGAGCAACCTAGCTGCAGGGGCCTGGAGAGCTTGGGCCCCCCCCCACCAGAGTGCAGAGCGCACGGCAGCTCCATTCTTCAGCCGCGCCGCTTGGCTTGAGCGTCTGCCATCCCACAGCTCCTGTGCAGACCCCGCCGCCCAGCAGGGTTGCTCCCAGCACTGCAGGCCTGGGACCTGCCCAGGCCTGCCCCGCAGGCATAGCTTTTGGGCCGAGCTTGCGGACAGAACCAGGGTCGGGTCCGCGTCACGCGCGGTGCCCAGCATAGCTCCCTGGGACCGGCAGGCCTTGGCCCCCACCCAGTTAAGGAGGAGGCTCCACCTGCATGCCCCGGGAGGCCGCCCTTCCTTGCGGCACACGGGACCCAGCCTACTGGGTCCCGCGATCCTGCACGCCGCAAGAATCAGTGCAAACCTCAGGGGAAGGCCGGCCAGCTGCGCAGGACACAGAGCTACATAGATTCCAGAAGAAAATGACAAAACAAAAGACCAAGAGGCAGTCTCAGTCCCCCAGCCCACAAAGAACAAACCCAAGAGATACTGAAATGGAAGACAGTGGGAATCACACAAATGGTCTTTCTGAAATGATAGAAAATGCAATAAAGAAACAGTTTGATGAAGCTATAGAGAAAATCAAATCAGAAATATTCTCTCAGCTAAAAAATGAAATGAGAATCATTATTAAAGAAATGTGTGTATCTAAAGAAGAGCAAGATAAAAACATAGAAGAACTTAAGAAAATGATCGAAACCTTGAATGAACAATATAAGACAC
>RJWM01000846.1:173121-184871 GCA_004363535.1 Dasyprocta punctata | reverse complement strand
GAAAGAAAGAAAGAAAGAAAGAAAGAAAGAAAGAAAGAAAATGAGAAGACACCTAAACAAGATGCAACCCCAGACATCCAGTTCACCAAAGGCAAACCCAGGGAGCAATGAGGTGGAACAGTCCGAAAGACACCCACCTCATCTCTCTGAAGTGTTAACAACAAAGCAAATGAATGAGACTCTAGAAAAAAAATCAAATCAGAAATAATTTCTCAGATAACTACAGAAATGTTGACCACAATAAAAACCATGCTTAGGGGCCGAGGATACAGCTCAGCAGCATAAGTGCCTGCCTGGCAAGTACAAGGTCCTGAGTTCGGGTCCTGGTACAAAAAAGAAACACCATGCTTAGTGACTCTAGAGCAGATACAGATTAAAAAAAATAGAGGAGTTTAAGAAAATGATGGGGAAAAAGAAAGTAATGGAAACCATGAATAGGCAACTTAGGAAAAAATGGAATCTATAAAACAGATGCAAGAAGATATCCAGGAATAAAAATGAATTCCATTGAAGGTATCCACAGCGGAATGGGCCAATGTGAGGGTAGAATCTCAGATACAGAAGATAGGTTTGTTGTTAGCAATCATAAAAAGAAAAATCTCTTAAAAATATCAGGAGATCAGAGAAATCAATCCAACAGCTGCTAGATGATGCAAGGAAGAATCACATAAGATTCACTGGAGTCAATGAAAAAGCAGGAGACAGCAGAAACAATATAAAAAACTGGTTCACAGATGTCATGGCAGAAAACTTTCCTGGCATGGAAAAAGAAAGTGACATACAAGTGAGGCATATAGAACTTCAGGTAGTCATGATAAAAAAAATCTATTGCCAGGCATTTCACAGTGAAGATCCCAGAAATTCAACACAAGAACACAATATTAAATGATATTGGAGAAAAGAAATAAATCTATAAAGGGAAGTCTATCACAATCACTCCTGACTTCTCAGCACAAACTCTCAAGTCAAGAAGAGCTTGGTATGAAGTATTTCAAGTCGTAAAAGCAAACAACCTTCAACCCAGATTGATGTACCCAACTAAACTTTCTAAATCGATGGAGAAATAAGACACTTCTATGACAACACCTGAGGAAATTCACGACTAGCAAACCAGCACTCTAAAATGTTCTGAAGGACATTCTAGAATGAGATAACAATGACTACAACTGCAACAGACAGGATAGACCAGGCAAGGAAAACAATTAAATGGCAGTGGGAGCCAACAACAGGAAAATAACATGCCAATGATAAGTCAATACATAGCAGTTATAACCACCAATATTAATGGTCTCAATTCACCAATCAAAAGAAACAGACTGGCAAAATGGATCAAGAAGCAAGATCCAACAATACGCTGCATACAAGAAACACATTTAATTCAAAAAGAAATTCATACACTGAAAGCCAAAGGATGAAAAATAATACTCCATGCAACAGGAATCCAGAAAAAAGCAGGGGTAGCTATTCTATTTGCAGACAAAGTGAATTTCAAGCCAAGCTTGATTAAGAGAGACAAAGAAGGTCACTACATCCTCGTAAAGGGAACAATCCAAGAGGAGGAGATAACAATCATAAATATATACACCAAATACAGGTACACCCCACTATATAAAACAAATGTTAATGAACATGAAAAATCAGATAAGGGGGGGAGAAAAATCAGATAAGCACTAATACAGTTGCATCGGGGGACCTCAATACCTCACTGTCACAAATAGACAGATCAACTAGACAAAAAAAAATCAACAATGAAATACTAGAACAAAACCAAACATTTGAACAAATGGGCCTAGTAGAGGTCTACAGTGTTCCACCACACTACATCAGAATACATTCTTAGCCGCACACAGGATGTTCTCCCAAACAGATCACATACTAGCTCATAAAACAGGCTTAAGTATATGCAAAGGAATTGAAATTATCCCATACAAATTACCAGACCAGAGTGTAATGAAATTGGAAATCAATGGCAAAAGACACCACAAGAACTTCATAATCATGTGGAAATTAAGTAACACCCTTCTGAATGACCAGTGGGTCACAGATGAAATTAAAGAAGAAATCAGACAGTTTCTACAATTAAATGGTAATGACAGTACAACATACCAGAACTTATGGAGCACAATGAAAGCAGTCCTATGATGGAAATTTATAACAGTGAATTTCCATATCAGAAAAACAGAGCAAGCTCAAATAACCTAATGAGAAACTGAGGCTTCTAGGAAAGAAGAGTAAGTCAAGCTCAAAGCTCATACAAGGGAAGAAATAATAAAGATCAGAGCAGAAATTAATGCAGTGAGACTAAGTGTATAGGATATGCTATGTACCCCCAAGTCCTCATACTTTTGATGGGGCTGAGTCTGATGCTTGTGATCAGTTTGTTGTCTAGCACCAGGATTAATGACGTGACTGCTACACCCGCTCAGGGGTGGAGCTGAGATACAGTATAAGGGAAGGCGGGTCTTCCTCTTGCTTGCTTCCCGGCTTCCTGTCTCTCTCGCCAGCGCGGATTGCGGCTTGCAGCTTGTAGCCGCCATAAACTGTAGCCCCGTCATCCCATGCTGCCTTGGAGCCCACTTTACGGACTGAAACTCCCAAGAAACTATAAGAATAAACCTTTCCTTCCCTAACTTTGGGCGTCAGGTATTTTGTCTCGGCAACAAACAAAAAGTAACCAAGACACTAAGGAAACTATAAAGAATCAATGAATCAAAGAGTTGGTTCTTTAAAAGATTAAATAAAATTGACAAACCTTTAGGCAACATAATAAAAAAAACAAAAACAAAAACAAAGGAAGACCAGACAAATCCATGTAATGAGGAATGAAAAGGATGAAATCACAACTAATCATGGAGGAATCCAGAATATTGTGAATACCTATTCAAAATCTTTTTTTGTTTTGTTTTGTTTTGTGTTTTCTTGAGACAGGGTCTCACCATTTAGTGCAGGCTGGTCTTCAACTCACTTATGTAGACCAGGCTGATCTCAAACTCATAGCCCTCCTCCTGCCTCAGCCTCCTGAGTGCTGAGCCTACAGGTGTGTGCCACCATGCCCAACATAAGAACCTGTATTCTAATAAGATGGAAAACAAGAAGAAATGGACAGATTCCTAGATACATATGAATTACCAAGCCTGATCAAGAAGATACAAAAACTGTAAATAAATCAGTATCAGTCAATGAAACTGAAGATGCAATTAACAAGCCACCAACAAAGAAAAGCCCAGGTCCTGACAGATTCACTCCTGAATTCTACAAGAAATTTAGAGAAGACCTAATGCTACTATTTCTCAAAATCTTTTTTTTGTTTTTGTGGCACCAGGGATTGAACTCACAACCTCGTGCCTGCCAGACAGGTGCTTAACCCACTGAGCCTAACTCCTGGCCCTAGTTTTTTGAGGCAGGGTCACACTATGTAGCTCAGGCCAGCCTTGTGCTCGCATTGTAGCTCAAGCCAGCCTCGAACTCACAGTGCTCCACCTACCTCAGCCTCCTGAGTGCTGGGATTAAAGGTATGCACCACCACGCCTCTCAAAATCTTTAATAAAACTGAAAGGGAAGCAGTACTCCCAATTTATTCCTGGAAGCAAGCATTACCCTGACACCAAAAACAGACAAGGATCCAACAAAAAAGCAAATTATGGGCTAATCTTCCTAATGAACATAGATGCAAATATCACCAATAAGTCACTGGCAAACAATGCAGCAAATCATCAAGAAGATTATACACCATGACCAAGAGAGATTCCTTTCAGGAATGCAGGGATGGTTCAACATATGCAAATTAATAAATGTAATACACCATATCAACAGAGCTGAAGACAAAAATCATGTGATCATCTCAATAGATGCAAAGAAAGCTTTTGACAAAGTCCAACACTCATTCATGATAAAAACCCTACAGAAAATCTAAATAGATACTCTTTATCTCAATCTGATTAAAGACATCTATGACAAACCAAGAGTCAACATCATACCAAATGGACAACTAAAAGTTTTCACTCTAAAATCAGGAACAAGACAAGGAGATCCATTATCACCACTCCTATTCAATGTAGTTTTAGAAACACTAGCCATAGCAATTAGACGAGAGAGAGAGAAATAAAAGGAATAGATAGCAAGGGAAGAAGTTAAACTATCATTATTTGCAGATGACATGATATTCTACATAGAAGACTCAAAAAACTCCACCAAAAGACTTCTAGATTTAATAACCAAATTCAGTAGCATACCTGGATACAAAATCAACACTCAAAAAATCAGTAACATTCCTGTATAACAACAACAAACTCACTGACAGAGAAATTAGGGAAACCACACCCTTCACAATAGCATCCCCCCAAAAAATGAAATACTTAGGAATCAATCTAACAAAGGAAGTAAAGGATCTATATATCAAAAATTACAGTACTCTGACAACGGAGATCGAATAGGATATCAGAAAATGGAAAGAGGGCTCCTTCCGGGGCCCAGCCCGCCGGACCGGAGTGGCGCCGGCATGGACCAGGACACAAGTGAATTGCCTTCCGGGGGACCTCCCCTCTTGGGACCCCCAGAGGAGAACGAGAATGGCTCCTTCCGGGGCCCAGCCTGCTGGGCCCGAGGGCACCGGTGCACGGGCTTGGAATCAGGGACAAACACCACCCCCACTCCCCACCCCCGTCAGCAACTTGCTGTCTTGGAGGTCTGGCTAAATTGATAGCAGCCAGGGAACATTAAGCAACTATTTGCTAGTATTTTTTCGTAGATTTTGCAGGCCTCTGGTCAGCAACCTGAGCATCTCTCTGGAAGGTAGGCAGTGTAGCAAGTACGGGGGATTCTCTTCTGTTTTGCCTTATTATTATTATTAATATTTTCCTTTATTTTCTTTTATGCTTATTGGTTTTATTCTGTTTTGTTTTTGGTTTCAATTCTACTATACCTGTTGGAATGGTCAGCTATTCTGAAGACAAGATACAGTATAATGGCTATTGTTTTCACATTATCTTTCTTTGAAGTTCTGTAGCAGTTCTGCTGCTTTGTTCTGACTGACTTTGTTTTGTTATGCTCTGTTATGTTCTGTTGGATTTTACTATCTTTAAAATTAAAAAAAAAAAAAAAGAAAATGGAAAGATATCCCTTGCTCACCGATAGGATGAACCAACATACTGAAAATGGCCAAACTCCTAAAACTGTTATACTGATTTAATGCAATCCCAAAGAAAATACCATTAGCAAACCTCACAGAATTAGAGAAATGTTGGGAGCCACTGAGCTAGTGATAGTTCACAGTGTGAAGTCAAAAGCACAAGTGCTGGAACAGGAGTGCCCCAAGGGGACAGAGCACCTGAGAAATGCCGAGTGCATGGATTGCTGGAGTTGAACAGGTGTTGCAGCCTCCAGAACATGGGAGAACATGGGGCAGGGCGTAAGAAGCAAGCTACTTAAGCAAAGGGGCGTGGAATCACAAGTGTATAAATAAATGCATTACGGTGGTTGAGCGGTCTGTTCGTCCCATCTGGAGAAGGGCTCCACCTGACCCCAACTGCCTTTTTTTTTTTTTTTTTTTTTGCAGCACCAGGGATTGAACTGATAACCTCACACCTGCCAGGGCAGGCCCTTAAGCCACTAAGCCAAACTCCCAGCCCTGGCTTTTTTTTTTTTTTTTTTTTTTTTGAGGCAGGGTCGCACTGTGTAGCTCAGGTCGGCCTTGTGCTCGCATTGTAGCCCAAGCCGGCCTCGAACTCACAATGCTCCTCCTACCTCAGCCTCCCGAGTGCTGGGATTACAGGCGTGCACCACCACGCCCAGCTCTTTGACCCCAACTTTTTGTCTCTTTTATTTTCTTCATCCTTTCATTATTCTTCTCCCTGGGAACTTAGGGAGCGCTTGTAGCTACTGACAGATAAAACATTCCTAAAATTCATCTGGAACCAAAAGGAAACTAAAATAGCAAAGGCAATCTTGGGCAATAAAGGCAAGGCAGGAGGTATCACAATTCCTGACTTGAAATTATACTGCAAAGCTACTGTGACAAAATTAGCATGGTACTGGAAAAAAAAAAAAAAAAAACACAACCAGACCTGAGGACCAGTGAAACAGATTAGAAGATGCAGACATAACTACAAATACACTTAGTCACCTTATCTTGCCAAAGCGGCCAAATATATTCACTACAAGAAAGATAGCCTCTTTAATAAATGGTGCTGGAAAGCTGGGCATGCTGGTGCACACCTGTAATCTCAGCACTCAGGAGGCTGAGGCAGGAGGATCATCACTGTGAGTTTGAGACCAGCCTGGGTTACAAAGTGAATTCAAGGCCAGTCTGAACTGCATAGTGAAACCCTGTTTTAAAAAGACAAAAAAAAAAAAAAAAAAAAAAGGTACTGGAAAAACTTGCTCTCTACACACCAAAAACTAAAACTAGACCCATGCCTATCACCATGCACTAAAGTCAAAATGGACCAAGGATCTAAATATTAAAACACTAAATCTACTGGAAGAGAAAGTAGGTAGAAATCTTAAAGACTAGGTGTAGGCAGAGAGTTCATGAACAAAACCTGGACTGCATGGGAAATACTTCAAAGAATCAACAACTTGGATCTCATCATATTAAAAAACTTTTGCACAGCAAAAGAAATCACCAACAAAGTGAAAAGACAACCAACAAAGTGAGAAAAAGTTTTAACCTCAAAGGACTTCTATCTAGAACATATAAAGAATTGAAAACAATCAGACCTGCCAAACTCAAAAGACCCAATCAAAAAATGGGTATCTGAGATGAATACACACTCCTCAGATGAAGAAATAAAAACAACAAATAAATATATGAAAAAATGTTCAACAGCACTGGTCATTTGAGAGATACAAATTAAAATCACACTGAGATTTCATCTTACCCTGGAAAGAATGATGTATTGGTTTGTCCTGTGTACCCCCCAAGGCCTCATCTAATTTGGATGGGGCTGAGTCTGGCGTTTGTGATTGGTGTCTTCTCTAGTGCTGGGACTGGTGATGTGAGTGCTGCACCCACCCAGGGGTTGAGCTGACACACTGTGTAAGGGCGGGAGAAAGGCGTGTCTTCTCTCTCTTGCCCGCTCTCTTCTCGGTTAGCAAGCCTTGTTGTTTGGTGGCCACCATGAATGGATGTCCCGCCACGCCATGCTGCCTTGGAGCCAACTAAGTATGGACCAAAACTCCCAAGAACTGTAAGAAATAAACCTTTCCTCCCCTAATTTTGGGTGTCAGGTATTCTGTCTCAGCAGCAAGTGAAAAGTAACTACGACAAATGGCTATCATCAAGAAATCAACGAATGCAGAGTCATGCAGTAAAAAAAAAAAAAAAAAAAAGGAAGAAAGAAATCAACCAATAACAAATGCTGGAGAGGCTGTGGGGGAAAAGGAACTATTCTCCACTGTTGGTGGGACTGTAGACTGAAGCAACCACTGTGGCAATCAAGGTGGAGATTCCTAAAAAAAACTAGGATTAGAGACCTCATTCTACCTGGCTATTCCCCTTCTGGGTATCTTCCCAAAAGAATACCACAGTGACATATGTGCACCCATTTTTATAGAAGCACAATTCATAATAGCTAAATCTTGGAAACAACCGAAATGCCCATCAACTGAGGAATGGATAAAAAAGATGTGGTATTTTTATATAATGGAGTACTACTCAGCCTTAAAGAAGGATAAACTTGAGACTTTTATAGGTAAATGGTGCAATTTGAGACCATACTCGTAAGTGAAATAAATCAGACTCATATTTAAACATCATGTTGTCTCCCTGTTGTGAGAAACTGAAAAAGTAAGTAAGTTCTAAAATGTATAATAGAGGGCTGGGGATACAGCTCAGAAGCACAAGTGCCTGCCTGGCAAGCACAAGGTCCTGAGTTCCATTCCCAGTACCAAAATAAATAAACATGTAAATAAATAAAATGTACAATAGATATAGTGAAATGAGAAGAAATTGTTCAAAAGGAAATAGGAACTAGGAAGGGTGAAAGGAGAAAGGACAGTAGGGAAAAGGGAAAAAATGCATGTCAGTTATACTACTAGTGCCTCTTTGTTCATTAAAAAGGTTATGTTTGTGCTAATATCAATTGGAGAAATTTTTATGCCCATATCCTGCAGCCTGAGCAACTACTTTAAAGATAACAACATGTAATATGTTAACTATTGTTATGAAATTTTGTTTTATTTTTTCCATAAAATAAAATCTAAAAATATTCCCAGCCGCCAAAACCAGTTCTATTTTTACATAATAATAATGAACATCTGAAAAAGTCACACCATTTTCCAGAGAGAGGGGAAAAAAAAAAAAAATATATATATATATATGAAATATTTAGGGATGACCTTGACAAAAGATGTGCAGGATACATAAAAACTCTCAAACATTCCTGAGAGATATTAAGGCAAATTGAATAAATGGAGACATATACTGCCCAAAGAGAGAAATACTTCCCATGTAGACCTATAAATTTAATGTATTCCCAATAATAGTAATTTTTTAAAATGCCAGGCATGGAGGCGCACACCTGTAATTCCAGAACTCGGGAGGCTGAGGCAGGAGGATTGTTGTGAGTTCAAAGCCAGCCTGGGCTACACAGTGCGTTCAAGGCCAGCCTGAACTACATATGAGACTCTGTCTCAAAAAACCAAAACAAATAATTAAATAAATAAGAAATAAAATTTTAAAAATTCCACTGAGCCAGGCCTGGTGGATCATGCCTGTCTGAGGCAAGAAGTTCACAAGTTTCAGCCCAGCCTGAGTGACTGAACAAGATCTTGTCTCAAAATTAAAAAAAAAAAAAAGAAAAAAAAAAAGAAAAACAGAAAAGGCTAGAAATACAACTCAATGTGAAGGCCCTGGCTTCCATCTCCACTACTGCTTCCAACTCCCTCACTATGTTCCTATGTTCCCCTGGCTGGTCCTCAACATCTGGACTCAAGCAATCCTCCCATCTTAGCCTCCCAAGTAGGTGGACCTATATGGGTACACCATAGCTCCCAGTTTTAAAGGTAAGTTTTCTTTCTTTCCTTCATCTTTTTTTGTAGTACTGTGAATTGGCTTGCAGGGCATCATGTGCATTAAACATGCACTCTTTTAACTGAATACACACTTGGTCCCTGGACAAATAACTTTTAACAAAGGTGCAAAGGCAGTTCATTAGAGAAGAGATAGTCCTTTTTATTTTTCAAGGAAAATAGAAACAATAGTACAAAATTTCAAAACAAGATTGCAGGAGAATAACAATGGTTAGTGTACTGCGTATTGTTACCTTCAAAGTGGTTGCTCATATTACAAGATCTAGGCATGAAAAACTGATTGAAAAAGGTACAAACCTTTTCAATGAATTAATAGCAATTAGTAGTGTAACAATCTTAACTATTTTGTGTGTGTGTATATATATATATATATACTTTCTCCTTTTCCTTTTTTTTCTCCTTTCCCCCATCAGTTTCTCCTTCTAGTGCTCAATGCTGAAAAACTGGATATTGACATACATCAATCTGTATTTCCAGTCATACACAAAAACTCAAAATGACTCACAGACCTAAAGGTAAAACTTAAAACTATTAAACTTCTAGAAAGAACATGAAGAAAATCTGTATGACTGGTACCAAAAGCAAAATCTACAAAAGAAAAACTTGATAAACTAAATTCGTCAAAGAACTTCTACTCTTTGTTTTCTGGGGGTTTGTTTTGTTTTGTTTTGTTTTTGTTGAGACAAGGTCTCACTATGCAGTTCAGGTTGGTCTCGAACTCACAATGATCCTCCTGCCTCAGCCTCCCGAGTGCGGGAATTACAGGCACGCACCACCATACCTGGCTCCTCCACTCTTTGAGTACACAATATGGGACTAAAAAGTGAACAGATGAACCCCACAAGGCACACCATTTAGTGAGGGGCGCAGTGCAACAAATGTTCCTGTGCTCCTCTTCCCCTCAGGACCCTGTTCTGCCTTGGCTCCTTTCCCTGCACACCTTCCATGCTCAAAGTGCTGACCATATTATGCCACAGTACAGCCCACTGCTGCCCCAGAACCAAAGCCAACACCTTCCACATACGCTGCCACTACTGGGAGCTACTTCTAACAAGCCCACCTTACCCTGGCACCTGGCTGACTTGAAACCCAGCCAGCAGCTTTGTCCCAAGCCTCTGAATTCTGCTGGGTTCACATCAGTGTACTGACACCCTCTTCACCATTGGAATTTCACACATTCTTCCTGGACCAGTCACCAAACATTCCCCTAGCCCTTTGTTCATACAGTGAATGTAGGATCAGCACTACATATAAACCGTTGTATGTGCCAGTCTATCTTCTCCAGTGGTTTGTATCTTAAGGTGCACAACACAGAATTTAAAAATCAAACAAAACATCTGTGCCCAAAGCCAGGTGTGGTGGCACATGCCTGCAATCCCAGCTACCTGGGAAGCTGAGGCAGGAGATCATACACCTGAGACTAGCTTGGGTAACTTGGGGACCACATCAGAAAAATAAAAAGAGCTGAGATGTAGCTAAGGACTTTCTGGGATAAATCCCCAGTATCCCCTCCAAAAACAAACGCACACAGCTGGGGGTACAGCTCAGTGGTAGAGCACTTGCCTACCATATATGAAGCCCAGGGTTCCATTTCCAGCACTGCCAAAGGAAAAAAAAAGTATGCACACAAACCAGGTGCAGTAGTGGGCACCTGTCATTCCAGCTAGTTGAAAGGTTGAACCAGAAGGATCACACAAGACCTAATGGTCAGGCACACATCTCTAATTCCAGCACTTGGAAGGCTAAGGCAGGAGGATCATCATGAGTTCCAGGCCAGCTCGGATTACATAAGCAAGTTCAAGGCCAGCCTGCACTACACAGTGAGATCCTGCCTCAAAAAAACCATAATGAGACTACTTGTCAAGGAGGATAAGGATATAAATTATGGTAAGCCCTTTCTTCTAGTTAAGGAAGAAAAGTATTTTATAGTCGGGCGTGGTGGCACACGCCTTTAATCCCAGCACTCGGGAGGCTGAGGTAGGAGGAGCGTTATGAGTTCGGGGCCGCCTTGGGCTACAATGCAAGCGTAAGACGGGCCTGAGCTACATAGTGCGACCGTGCCTCAAAAAACTAGGGCCAGGAGTTCAGCTCAGTGGCTTAAGCACCTGCCCTGGCAGGTGCAAGGTTGTGAGTTCGATCCCTGGTGCCACAAAAAAAAAAAAAAAAAAGTATTTTATGATAAGGTAGAACATAAAGGTAGACTGGTCAATAAGTAACACTGAAACAGCTATTGTTTAGAGAGAAAAAAATTAATCTTCACATCTTTCCTTATCCCAAAATAAGTTCCAGATGGATTCAAGAGTTAAATGTAAAACTGAAACTGTAGAGCCGGGTGTGGTGGCACATGCCTGTAATCCCAGCACTTGGGAGGCGGAGGCAGGAGGATTGTAAGTTCAAGACCAGGCTGGGCTACCAAACGAGCTCAAGGCCAGCCTGAACTGCGTAGCAAGACCCTGTCTCAAAGAGAAAAAAAAAGAAAAAGAAAAAGAAACTGTAAAAGTCTTGGTAGAAGCCAGGCGTGATGGTGCACACTTGTAATCCCAGCACTCAAGAGACTGAGGCAAGAGGATTGTTCCAAGACCAGCCTGGGCTATAAAGTGAGCTCAAAACCAGCCTGAACTGCATAGTGAGAACCTGTCTCAAAAAGACAAAAAAAAAAAAAAAAAAAAAAAAAAAAAAAAAAAAAAAAAAAAAAAAAAAAAAAAAAAAGAGAAAAAAAA
>RJWM01000846.1:143059-173021 GCA_004363535.1 Dasyprocta punctata | reverse complement strand
AACAAACTAACAAACAAGGTTGGAGATGCAGCTCAGTAGTAGAGAATTCCTAGGTCTGATCTTCAGAAGAAAGAAAAGGAAAGGAAAACAGGTGGATACTTTATAGTCTTGGACTTGGAAAGGATTGTATAAGACAGACACAAAACTCAGATGCCACTGAACACTGTCCTATATGACTACATAAAAACTTTAAATTTTGGGCCAGGGATATAGCTTAGTGGCATAAGTGCCAGCCTGACAAGTGCAAGATCCTGAGTTCGATTTCCAGTATCAAAAAAAATTTAAATTTCATAACTGGGTGCAGTGATATATTCCTGTAGTCCTAGCTATTCCAGAGGCTGCAACAGTATCACGTGGGCCTAGGAGTTCAAAGCAAGGCTAGGCAATGCAGTAAGAGACTGTGTGTGTTTAAGTCTCTGTGTGTGTATACCTGGTGTCTATCTTTCTTTTTTCAGTAATGGAAAATAAACCCAGGACCTCACCCATGCTAGGCTGGTCCTCTACCACTGAGTTACATTCCCAACCAATTCCATCTCCTAAAGTTAAGTACATTTAAATTTCTGAATATTTATACATATATAATGGCAGGCAGTATAGTCCAGTGCTTGAATGTGTGCTTGGTATGCCTGAGGCCCTAGGTTCAATCCCCTGCATGAAAAAGAAGAGAAGAAGGGGAGAAGAGGAAAGAAGAGGAGGAGAAGAGGTTTTCCAAAGTGTTGAGTTCAGTTCAGAGTATATTCCTTGCTCTGGTAATTAAACTTTGGAACATTGAAACTGGCTAGGAAAAATGATTGGATAGAAAATGTTATTCTATTCATTTATCCCTAGCCTATAAATTTGAAAAAAAAATTAAAAAAAAAAAGAGGAGAGAGAAGAGAGAGGAGAGAGGGGGAAAGAGAGAGGGAAGGGGGAGGGGAGGGGAGGAGAAGGGAAGAGAATGGAAAAAAAGCCAGGCATAGTGGTGCACGCCTATAATCCCAGCACTTGGAAATCTGAGGCAGAAAGGATTGCAAATTCAAGTCTCACCTGAACAATTTAGCAAGATTCTGTCTCAAAATAAAGGGGGATGGGGTGCTGAGGATGTAGCTCAGTGCAAAGACCCTGGGTTTGTCTATCCCTGGGTTTGTCCATCCCTGGTAAGATAGATAGATAGATAGATAGATGACTCCCATATCCTACACAAGCCTCAGTGGATTGTTTGTTATCATTGAAAGCTCTAAAAGATTTGCCATCACTAACCCAGACTGTACACCTACCACAGCAATAGCCTACATACACTCCTCCCTTCCCCCCAGTCACAAGTGAAGTATAAACTAAGTAAAAGACAAAAAAACACAGGCAACAAAAGCAAAAATAGATGCTGAAGAGCCAGGCATGGTGGCACACGCCTGTAATCCCAGCACTCAGGAGGCTGAGGTAGGAGGATCACTGTGAGTTGAGGCCAACCTGGGCTACCAAATGAGTTCAAGATCAGCCTGAACTGCATAGTGAAACCCTATTGGGGGGGGGCGGGGGCTGGGATGCTGAGACAGAACAATAAGAGAAGGCACACCAAAGGGAGAAAATATGTACCAACTATAGTTGATAAGGGGTCAATATCCACAATATGTAAGAAAGCTCAACAAGCAAATAACAAATTTAAAATGGACAGAAGATCAGAATAAACATTTTTCAAAAGAAGACATAGATATAGCCAATAGGTATATGGAAAAAAATGCTTACTATCAATAATCAAATCCAGTGGGAACTATGAATTGAGATCCTGTGTCCAAAAAAAAAAATCTTGCTGTCTTTCCAGGGTTGATAGGCAGTGTAACACTGGTTAGTTAAATGCTCGGTGCTAGAGCCAGACAGCCCTTAGCACATACTGCAACACAGTCATTATGAAGCCCCCTTCTACCATCCGCTAAGTGTTGATAATCAGTACCTTCAGTTGTAGGCCCTGACTTGGAGTGAAGCCAGGCATAGAATGAGCTGCCTGAACATCAGATGCGGTAAGAACAAGGACTGTATCAGTGTCTCAGTGCTGCACACGGTACCAGCGGCAAATCTTGAAAAGTGGCCACTACAAGTCTGAAAGCCCAACTACTTTTCTACATCTATCTGAGACACCCTCCCACTAGTACACAGACATTTATGTATGCCAATGTTAGAAAAAACCTGAATACCTGCCAAGGATTTGAATAGTTTGGAGAGGTATACTGGGAATAGAACCCAGGGGCACTCTACCACTGAGGTACATCTCCAGGCTGGGTTATTTTCTGATGGTTGTTTTGTTTTTTGAGTTTTTTGTTTTTGTTTCTCTGAGATAGGGTATCAATATGTAGTTTAGGCTGGTCTTGAAGTCACTATGTAGGCTGGCCTCCAACTTGCAGCAACCTTCCTACTTTAGCCTACCAGATGCTGGGATTACAGGCACGCACCACTGCATCTTGCTGGCTGGCTGGCTGGTTTTCTTTCTTTCTTTCAATTTTGAGACAGCACCTAGCTAAGTCGCCCAGGCTGCAGTTGAATTTGCAATTCTCCTACCTCAGCCTCTCAGAGTGCTAACATTAACAGGCGTATGTCACCATGCCTAGATCTAGGTAAATTTAAAACACAAAACCAAAATTAATTGCAGAAGGTGGTGGGCTTGAGTCGAGCATGGTGGCGCACACCTTTAATCCCAGCACTTGAGGGGCTGAGGTAGGAGACACGTTGTAAGTTCAAGGCCAGCTTGGGCTACAACGCGAGCGCAAGGCCGGCCTCAGCTACATAGTGCGACCCTGCCTCAAAAAACCAGGGCTGGGAGTCTGGCTCAATGGCGTAAGCACCTGCCCTAACAGGTGCGAGGTTGAGAGTTCGATCCCCAGTGCCACAAAAAAAAAAAAAAAAAAAGGTGGTGGGCAAATAGAATCAATGCGCTCTCTCTCTCTCTCTCTCTCTCCATATATATATATATATATATATATATATATATATATATATTAGACATGTTTACATGACTGAAGCTGTAACTTCTTGGCTCCATATTTAGAAACTGACCACCAGGTTCCACATTTAGTAAATGTCTCAGGCCCACATAATCACTGAGTAAAGGCTCTATCGGGCCACATAAAGGACTCACAGAAGTAGTGCAGCTGCCAGATATATTGGCAGAGCAGAGGCACTGGGCCACCTACACTCAGTCCAGAGAGAGTCAGTAGGGGTCATGAAAAGCAGAGCAGACTACATGTACCACAGCCCAGAGGCAGCAATGACCTACCCTGGAAGGTCAGGACAATGTGGGCAGGTCACAGACTACCCAACTCAGCCACCAGTCTTTCAGAGTCACCAGCAAGCACTTGGGCTGGAGACCCACGGTGCTGCAGTCTAGCACATGTTGCTTACCACACACTGAGAATGTGATTTCTCAACATAAACCATATGGAGTTGTGTCATCAGGTTC
Organism: Dasyprocta punctata; assembly: GCA_004363535.1. NCBI lineage: Eukaryota > Metazoa > Chordata > Mammalia > Rodentia > Dasyproctidae > Dasyprocta > Dasyprocta punctata. The sequence continues at coordinate 169,594 of RJWM01000846.1, read as the reverse complement.
ATAGGCAAGCTCTGAAGCAAGATGACTCCTCCAGCCCAGTGAAGAAAGCACAATTCATATGACATTCAGCACATTCTCTGAGCACTGGCTAGCAGACTGCAAGAGCCATGAGAGCCTTTCCTGGTGCTCCTTCCCCAAGCAGATCTGGCACTGGGAGAGATGCTTTTAACTCCAAAACACTCAGCTCTGTGGAAGGAAGCTACCAGGCCTGAGGTTGCAGATTACAGACAGCAACAACCTTCCTTCTTACCTGGGTCTCTGTGGACCCTGAGAAAGAAACCTAAGCACCAACATTTGCTTTCCCACATGGATGGCCATGAACTTAAGCAAGCACTTGCCCCCACAGATTTCATTTCTGACCTGATAATGTCCCTCAGTATGGAGCAATCCTTCCTGAAAGAGGGAGAAGCAGTGAGACACAAGTACGAATAAGTCACAGTGGCCTCAACATCAGTTGCAAGTGAACAAGGCAACTCAACCTCTGGTCATTCCACTCCAACACCAAACAAACCAGAGATACCTCGTAATATGGGCCACAGTAGCCTGAGGCCCAGGAATGAAGATCCTGCTGATAGCAGCATTCCCAGGCCTGCAGATGCTGAGACTATACAAGCAACCATATCATAAACACATGGACCAAGAAAATATCTGACAGTCAGACAATCCCATGGAGGTTCCAGCTGTTGCCTCCCACTTCCATTCAGGTGGTCATGGCCACTCAAACCCCAAAGCTCTAATCCACTGTCTTCATCCCAGATCTCCTGCTGGCCCCATCCCACCTGCCTCTTTCCTGCAGTAACACTACTCAGTGATGTAGGTCAGAAATCAGCATCATCATCCAGTTCCTCCACCTCCCACCCTATACCTATTTCTCCACTTCCACCACCATCCCTTTTTAATATGGTCTCTGCCTCCAGGACTAGCCCCTCAAAGCTGGGCTCCACCCCTCAGCAGCTGTCTGGGCTTGCCACACCCCTTGTGCTTACCTCACTGCACTGGAGTTTATGACTGTCCAGTCCCCATCCTGAGCTGGCAACGGGGAATTTATCTAAGGTGTGTAGAACAGAGCCTGCACTGCAGGTTCACTGGCGCTGCAGGAAAAACGGATCCCCAAATCAGGCGGTCCAGCGGTCCAGCACCACCTAGTTCTTTTGCCTGGAACTTGGCCGCCTACAGCCCTCCCCGCTGTGTGACCTACACTCTAGGACCAACCGTCCTCGTGACTGGACAAGTCATCACCCTGCTCTACATCGCCTCAGCTGTCGAAGTGAACACGGAAAAACTAGTAGCCCTGCTGTGCGCTGGCTTTCCAACTCTCCAGATTTGAGCTGAGCGTCCCAGGGAGGGTGGGGGGAATCTCCGGTGACCCGACAATGGGGAAAAAGGGACGAGTATCGTGAGCCCCCTCGGCAGGGAAGGGCAGTGACCTGAGCCACTGAGTTTCCGAAATAGGCAGGGACCGAGACCACCCAGTTCCCAGGAGGGGCAAGGTCATGGGCCACTAAATTCCCGGGAGGGGCAGAGACGCAAATCAAGCCCCACCTGGAAGGCAAGGACAAGCACCAGGGAGCCACGAGCCAGCGTCCAAAGGGGAGGAGCTGACTAGCAAGTACCCAGGTCTCTCTTCCGGGTGCGATGAGGCGCAGCTGACTCCGCGAGACACACCTGAGCCGAGGGAGGCCCCGACCCGGAGACGCCAGGATTCGGGACGATTGCCGCAGCCTCAGAGAACCACCCCCGGACTACACTTCCCGCGCCACACAACACGAGACGCAGGCCGCAGCCTCTCCCGCCCAGGTTCCCCGAGGGACTAGTAGCGTCTCCCCAGAGCTTTAGAAGCCTAGTCTCGGCCTGCAGTTTACCTGAGAAGCTACAACACCGCAGCCCGGGAGCCGCCCTCCCGCCTAGCCGCAGCCCGGAATGGGCGGAGACTCGCGCCGAGCCCGCCTCGGCCGAGCTCTGGCCAACCGCGGCCCGGATAACGGCGTCCTGGTCCCGCCTCCACACGATCTCTGCGCTCATTGGTCGGAGGTACGTCTCTCACGCTAGTGGCACGTCCTTTCCCCACCCCCCCCAACCGAGCGCACCTTCCTGCGCAGACTCCGCCCCTCCCCTGCCACCGAGTGACCGCAGAACCTGACCGTTAGGCAAAAGCACAGCCAAAGCCGGAGGCGGGGCGGGGGTGGGGCCAGACCAGACCAGACCAGACCGGGTACCAGCAGCTCTCTTCGCTGGCTTCTACTAGGGCATCTACTCATACGCCAACTTGGTCCACCTGTACGAAAGGAGCAGATAACCTGATAATTCCCCACGCCCGCGCCCCTCCCCACACCCCATATATCCCCGGGTGGCCACAAGCTCGGTGCATTATTGAACCCAAATGTTTAGAGCAAGCAGGTACACTCGCAGTCACGTACCTGTCCGGGTACACGTACCAAGTGCAGCTGTCCAGGACTAGCGGGCCCTTTAGCGAAGAGGCCCACGTGCACAGGCCCATGGGAAATGGAGGTTCAGTTTACCAACAGACACCATGAGATGGGAGAAAATCGAGTCTCCACTTGCGAGTTATTAGAATCTTGAGAGAGATGCCAGGCGTGGTGGCGCACGCCTTTAATCCCAGCACTCGGGAGGCTGAGGTAGGCGGAGCGTTGTGAGTTCGAGGCCATCTTGGGCTACAACGCGAGCACAAGGCCGACCTGAGCTACACAGTGCGACCCTGCCTCAAAAAACTAAAAAAACTAGGGCCGGGAGTTTGGCTCAGTGGCTTAAGCGCCTGTCTGGCAGGTGCGAGGTTGTGAGTTCAATCCCCGGTGCCGCAAAAAAAAAAAAAAAAAAAGAATCTTGAGAGAGGTCAACAAACAAGGAAAGAACTAAAAGGTTGTGGCTTGGGGCGGTAAAAGGAAAGATGGGAAGGACCTCTGCCCAGGAGAGCTGGGGGAGGAGCGCTCAGGGAGAGATTGAAGCGGCAATCACCTGGATGTGTTCAAAGACCAAAAGAAAGGAGTGGGTGATATTCTGGAAACCCAAGAAGTGAAAGCGCCTCTTGAGGAAAAGGAAGCGGTTAGCCGAAGAGTGTTGATTAGCCGAAATCAAGCTGCTGGATAGGTGACCCCCTCCGAGGGAGGGAGGCAGGCTAAAGTTTGAGGAAGCAACGTGGGGGATTTTTTTTTTTTTTTTTTTTTTTTTTGCGGCACCGGGTATTGAACTCACAACCTCGTGCCTGTCAGGCAGGCACGTAAGCCGCTGAGCCAAACTCCCAGCCCTGGTTTGTTTTTTTTGTTTTGTTTTGTTTTGTTTTGTTTTTGAGGCCGGGTCGCACTGTGTAGCTCAGGCCAGCATTGCGCTTGCGTTGTAGCCCAAGCCGGCCTCGAACTCACAATGCTCCTCCTACCTCAGCCTCCTGAGTGCTGGGATTAAAGACGTGCACCACCACACCCAGCTAACGTGGGGAATTTTTAAAACACTGGAACAAGACATTCTTTTTCTGCAACAAGAGGAGCTTGGGCCTGATTGTACAGTGAGGCCGGAGCCCAAGAGAGAGACGGGACTCAGATGATCAAGAAAGTGGGACACTCAGAAGATGGGGGTCTGGCCCAAGATACTAATGGCACCCAGCAAGCAGGACGAAATAACCAGAGAAGTTGCCAGAGAAAGAGGCCTTTCCAAGGTCACACCTGTATGGCACACTATTCATCCAAAAGCCTGAAGTGCCCCCATCCCTGACCAAAGACCAACATGCCCCTCTGGTCCTGTGGCCCTCTGAAGCCACAGTACCCATCTCTTCCATCCCCATGCACACAAGTTGCCCAGCATGCGTCACAACTTTATTTTTACTTTTATTACATTATTCAGCACAAAACTAGAACATAACAGCTCAGTGAAGTTCCATGGTTTTCATGGGCTAATAAAAATTGCTAATGATGTGCAGACAAAGAGGAGGATAATAAAGACTGTGCAGAAAGGTGGACAGGGCTGATGACAGATTCTACCTGTTAGGGCTCAGCTTAGTACCCACTGGTTTCCAGCTGGTTTCTAGTACCAGGATGGTGAGAGGAGGGCGTGTGTCTGAGAAGCATGGACTCCCAGGCTGGACAGCAGCTGGGGCCATATGATTTTTCCCTTGTGCTCCCAGCTGTAGAGGTGGCAACTGTTTTTTTTTTTTTTTTTTTTTTGAGACAGGGTCTTGATATGTAACCCAGGCTGGCCTTGCCTTGAACTCAAAGTGATTCCTGCCTCAGCCTACTGAGTGCTGGAATTACAAGCATGCACCACCATTCCCAGCTAGGTGGCAGCTATTTAGAGCCACCCACCTTCAACCACCTTCACTTGGTCTCTTGTACCATCCTAGCTATTCTAACTCCTAGGTAACCAACTCTTATTAGATGCCAGGGAGAAGTCTTTTTCTAACCCCCAGGTCAGCCATAGACTAGTTAATACCATGCAGTTGGCCAGAATAGGGCTGTGGCTTAGCAAGAGAATATTAAGCAGGAGTTTTGCACTCACGAAACTAGTGGTCTACTACAGATGAGAAAATATGTCTGTCTGACCAGCCCAGGCAGACCAGCTTCCAAGTCTTCACTGCATAGGCAGGCCACATCCACCTATGGATCTCAGCGCAGGAAAATACAAGTCTCTAGACTCACTGGGCCTCCACCATGTATCAGTCCCTTATGATTGCTTCCAGAATGACTGTCCATTGGCCATAGTGCTGGCCCATCTGAGTCACAGCAGAGAGCTCACATGTTGGGGCCTGGGCTCTGCCACCGGTGGTCCGCAGTTTTGTCATCTGTAGTATATGTACTACCTTGTTCTGTTCAGATCTGAAATCCTGAATTTAAACTGCCTTACACAGGATGAACACCTCAGTATGTTCTGTGAATGGAGCAGAACTGCTATGGACAGCAGTTGTTGCTAATATGACTGCATAGGATGACCCTGGAACACAGCCTGTGCTCAGTGGATGTCATCTGCTACTTCTGGCAGTAACAGTATTCAGAAAACTCCAGAGGTCAGGAGAAGGGAGAAGTGATATTGGCTCCTGTCTTTTTTACTTTCCCTGAGGATGTGTGATGGGCCCTGCAGAGAGCTCAGGAAAGAGACTTCCTGTAGCAGGCCCTGCATATGGAGAAGCTCAGGCTCCAGCAGAGGAAGGCCAGGAGCTGAGAGGTTCCCAAGCTTGCCCCTCTTCTGGTTTAGCAAACTATGGCCTTGGCACTCTCTTAAGGATGACAGGCATAGTTGAAATAGTACAAGGAGTGTTGTATCCTGTTATGGCTTGTATCTAGATGTTTCCCCAAAGCCTCATGAACTCATAGGTGGGGCTTTTCAGAGGTGGCTGAATCTAGGGTGTATAGTGCTGTGGTGGCACACATCTGTAATCCCAGCACTTGGTAGGCTGAGATAGGAGGATCACTGTGAGTTTGAGACCAGCCTAGGCTACGTAGTTCAAAACCAGTCTCAACTACATAGTGATTAGTCCACTGATTGGTTTAGCATAGTTTAGCATATGGATGAGAAGAAGGGCCACCCCAGGTGTGGGTGGCACTAAACATTAGGCTTGTAGCCTCAATGGAATAAAAGGGAAAGACAGAAAGCAGGCTGTTTGCTTGCTGCTTGTTGCCTCCTGCCTCCCCTGCTGTGAACTGTTTATCCACTGTGACACCCTTTGGCCACGCCACCCTGCCTTAGAGTCAGCCTACTATGTGCTGAAACCTTTACAAACTGTGAACTGAAATAAACCTTTCTCCCTTCAGCTTTGGGTGTTGGGTATTTTGTCACAGCAACAAGAAAGTAACTAAGACAGATTTTGGTACCAGAGAATTTGGGTCATTGCTGTAACACTACCTGACCATATGGTTCAGAAGCCTTTGGAACTAGCTTACAGGAAGAGACTGGAAAGGTTTGGAGATGCTTGTAGGGAGTGGCTGAAGCTGGAAATTGATCACATACAGTGGAGAGGGAAGGTCTGTCTGAAAATAAAGAGCACCTGAGGCAAATCACATGAACAAGCTGCTTCAATCCAGAGAATACCAAGCCCCTAGACAATCCAAACAATGGGTTGCTAGGCAAAGGGGGTGTCACGTGACACCAGTCTGCCAAATGTATAAATAAATGCACTACAGTGGTTGAACAGTTCCTTTTCTACCATCTGGAGAGAGGGCTCCACCTGATCCCAGCTTTCTGTGTCTTGTCTTTATTTCTTCACCCTCTTGTCACTCTTCACGGTCTTTACCACAGGAAGTTCAAAAGCCACAAGAGTCGTGGCATATATAACCTGAACAGGGACCTGAGGCATGAGGAAATTTGGCATTTAGCAGGTGAGAAGGACACCTCTAAGTGTGCACACAAAAGGGAGGGAGGTGTATCAATATTCTCAGTATTGAACCCATCGGTATTATCAATATTGAACCCAAAAGTGTATTGATATCATGAATATTGAGCCCATTAGTATCATCAATACTGAGCCTATGTCAGGTATAGAATAAGGGACAAACAGAAGAACCACAAATGTATATAGAAATTCTTGTTGTATTCTTGACTCCTGTATTTACTTTACTTTTGTGGATTTGCATTAGGAAGTGTTTCAGTGGTTGTAAGCTTGTTGGGATAACCCCAAAGGATTTGTCTCAGAGCATTATTTTAAAATAAGTCCCAAGTAGGAAAAAGATGACAGAATAACAGCTAGCCCAATAACCTTAACTGATCCACAAGTAATAATTCCCACCTTTTCAACTCAAATTTTGCTGCATCACAGGTTGGAACTCCACCCCTCAGAGGCTATAACTGTTCTCTCTCTCTCTCTCTCTGTCTCTCTCTCTGTTTCTCTTTCTCTTTCTCTTTCACTTTCTCTCTCCATCTCTCTCTCTCTCTCTCTCTCTCTCTCTCTCCCCCTCCCTCTCTCTCTCTCCCCCCTCTCCCTCTCCCTCTCCCTCTCCCTCTTTCTCTCACAGTTGGCACTAAAAAATAAGCCAGATGGCCAGGGGAGACCATGGAAGGTTTTCAACATATCTACCCTGTTACTTACCGGGGACCTGGCCAAGATTCCCGATTGCCTGTACCAAGGGTATGGCAAAAAGATAAAACAAGAAACAGAGACAAATTTAGTAATACATAATGAATGACTGGAAAGTCAGTGCCTCCAGATGAACCAAAAGAGTGATACTCCAAGACTGCCACTATTTATTGGATGTATACAGTGGTCAGAGGGGCTAGCAGAAGATTCAAAGTTGGCAAAAGACTCAGAGGTCTATGACTCAACAGGCAAGTATAATCTTGGGATGACTCAAGAAGGCACAGATGATCTTATGCTAAGAAGGATGTTGCCCTGGAGTGGTTTTTTTGTTTTTAATTTAGTGGTCTTAGTTTTAGTCTTAGTGAATGAGAGAGAATGGCCCACCCCTAAAAAGTTAATGAGAAATCTCACATGGGTGACACCAATAATCCTAAACCTCCATTTATTCCTTAAGGAAGTATGCAAAATTATCCATTGTGAATTTGTGGTCCCCAACAGTTACTGAAGTTCAAATTCCCAATAATCTGGGACAAGTTGTGCATCTTCATGAGGCTGTATCCTTTATGACCTTAAAGAAATTAAAACAAAACTGCCACTACCTATTGTCCTATAGCCCCTTTTGCTCTAAGTATAATAGAACTTATAGGACAACAGATTATGGGCCCAAATGATTGGAAGGTGATAACTAAAGCATGTTGAAGTCCAAGGGATTACTTATTGTGGAAAGAAAATTTTTTTGAATTGTGTGCAGATCAGGCTATTTGCAATGCCACTCACAACATAGCCATTACAAGAATCATGTTAACTGGAGAAGGTGCCTTTGCTGCCACAAATAATCAACTTATTTTTGAATTGCAAGGATATGAACAGATTAAAATAGCTGCCACAGAGCCAGGGATTTAGCTCAGTGGTGTAAGCATCTGCCTGGCAATTGCAAGATCATGAGTTTGATTTCAGTGGTGTAAGCATCTGCCTGGCAAGTGCAAGATCATGAGTTTGATCTCCAAGCTGCTACAAGGGCTTGGAGGGAACTTCCTTCAAAGGATAAGCCGTCCCTTCACTTGACTTCTATTCATCAGAGTCCTGATGAACCTTTTCAAGATTTTGAAGCACACATATTGCAGGCTAGTGGGAAGATTATAAGTGATACAGAGGCTAGCAAGTTAATCATTCAACAACTGGCCTTTGAAAATGTATAAATGAATGGTGTAAAGAGGCTTTAAGAGCCCACATAAAACAGGCTATGCTGTCTGAGATAATTCATATTTGTGCAGACATTGACCCCTCATATGTACAGAGGGCTGCCTTGGTAGCAGCTATCACTCAGGTTATTCATCTACAACCTAGAGAAAAGGGAAAAAAAAACAAACAAACAAGGTTACTTGTTTCACCTGTGGAGGCAAGGGACATTTTACCCTAGATTGCTCTGCTGCACCTGTACAGGGCAGACCAGCCATTATCTGTTCCTGCAACAAAACTTGCTACTATCTGTCCAAAGTATAGATGAGGATATCATTGGGCCACTCAGTGTAGATTCAAAACTGATATGGGAGACCAACCTATGGCAGGAAACTTCCAGTGGGGACTGCCACAGCCCTGAAAAGAGTAGGGATTCTATGGCTCAGAGCACTTCCCTGAGATGGCACAGCCCTGCTCAGCATGACAAACTCTTAATGGTTGGGGGTAGTGTAGTTCTGATCTGTGGTTTGCTTATTTTGTTTAAAAAAACACTCTCATGGGCCAAGAATTTAGCTCAGTGGCTTAAGTGTCTGCCTGGTAAGCACTAGGTTGTGAATTTGATCGCCAGTACCAAAAAAAAAAAAAAAACCTCTCATAAATGGATTTGGAAAAAAAAATACAAAATACTCTCACAGTAGACAGTAATGCAACAACAATATAATACAAATAATACAATAACATCCAACCTGTAAAAATTCAACATTTGGTTTTCACAAGCTGGTAATAGGCTGGATCCAGTATATCACTGTCTCACTATGGCTTTGTAGTAAACCTGATCCCCTCCCCACAAAAAAATGGTGGCTATGGCTACAGACACGGTAACACCCATGTCCCCTGGTTGGGGTACGGTGCCAGTGATGGAGCCCATCCCTGGCAGTGAGGCAGGCACTGACCCCCTCCCAGTCACTGCCACCAAAGTGTTAGTGCCAAAGGGCAAAGCCAAGGGGAAACAGTCCTTACCATAGGCCTATGAGCCACTGCTGGTAGGGGATCTCACTCACAAGGCAAGAGCCACAGCCAGAGACAAAAGCTGCAAGTGGGAGCCCCAGGCATCTAACTATAAGATATGGGATTTTATTTCTACATTTAAGACTGATAATGGCCCAGCCTATAGGAGTGCTATCTTCCAAACATTTTGTAAAGCTTTTTATATTTCCTTTACCATGGGAACTCCTTATAATCTTTGAGGTCTAAAAATTGTTGGATGCACTCACTATACACTCAAAATTCAGTTATAAAAACAAAAGGGCTCTGGGCGTGGTGGTGCACACCTTTAATCCCAGCACTTGGGAGGCTGAGACAGAAGGACTGTTGTGAGTTTGAGACCAGCCCGGGCTACAAAGCAAGTTCGAGGACAGCCTGAACTGCATAGTGAGACCCTGTCTCAAAAAATAGGGCTGGGGATGTAACTCAGTGGTGTAAGCCCCTGTCTGAGAGGTGCCACATTGTGAGTACAATCCCCAGTACCAATAAATAAATAAATAAATAAAAACAAAAGGGGCAATTCTTCCCTATAAAACTTATACCTCATAATGGACTTCGCTGGGCAGTATATACTATTAACTTTTTAAATCCTGCAAAGGATGGAACTACAGCAGCAGAAAGGCAGTTCAATCACATAAAGGAAAAGAAGGTAAGAAGGGTCCTAACCCACTACTCACCTGGGGTAGAGGGTATGCTTGTGTTTTTCCAGAGAATGCTAAACAGCCTATCTGGGTGCCAGAGCATGTTGTCTGGCTGTATCATGGACCCAGACATGGAGAAGAAGTTGATTCAACCTCTCAAGAAGCTGATACTTAGTCCTAAGACAGCGATGCCTCAGAGACCATGCCACAACCAATAGACAAAGATGGGGCTAGAACCAACCTGGGACAAATTAAAGGAATTGACCCAGGATGCCCAGGAGATGGTAACCAAAAACAGAAATCAAAGGTCTGAGTAGGTGACTGAGTGTATAGAGATAAAACTGAGCTGAAAGTTACATGAAAAAAGGAACACAAAAGTTACTAGTATTCTTAAGACAAAATAAAATACAAAAATATATATTGATTATACATCAAGGATTTTAATCCTTACAAATTCTTCTTAAGAGATCTCTGCTACATGATCTATAACAAAATCTGACCACTGTATTTATACTTATAAAATAGACTAACAGTTATAAATTCTAAAATTGTAAAAAGTTATTATAATTCAATTTAGTAAAAAATGTATTTGCAGCCGGGCATGGCGGCAGACGCCTTTAATTCCAGCACTCGGGAGGCTGAGGTAGGAGAAGCGTTGTGAATTCAAGGCCTGCTTGGGCTACAATGCAAGCACAAGGCCAGCCTGAGCTACATAGTGCAACCCTGCCTCAAAAAACTAGTGCTGGGAGTTTAGCTCAGTGGCCTAAGCACCTGTCTGGCAGGTGTGAGGCTGTGAGTTCGATCCCCAGTGCTGAAAAAAAAATGTATATATATATATATATATATATATATATATGTATATATATATATATATATATTTGCACTCTGATCTTGTAAATTGTGTCTGTCCAGTCTGTTAAACTGTGTACTTATCTGTCTGTCATATCTATGAACAGCTGTTTTTTATTTGAGCTCAACAATTTTTTCTCTTTTCCTTTTTCTTTTGCATTTTTAGATCATTTGTTCAAAATTTAATTTGGTTAAGATTTTTTTTGGTACTGGGGTCAAACTCAAGATCTTGTGCTTGCCAGGCAGGCACTGTACCACTGAGCTATATCCCTGACCCTAGTTTATAGATTTTAAAAAGCATGCTTCCACCTGGGTTGCCAGCTGCTCCAAATATTATCAGAATGAGTTTTCTCAGAGGTCACCAGAAATTTGTTAAAGTAACTAAGGGAAACTTTCAGGCTTGGAGAAATTATTGGACAGGACTCCAATTGATCAATAAGAAAGAAGCTGCCTGGAATAGTATTAACCAGTTCTTGTTCATTGATGGGAGGCCCCAGTGATCTCCATAGCCTTATGGGAGACACCCCAACAATTGTTTTTAAAAATATATTATTGTGAAATGTTTCTGTTGGTCATCATCAAAAAGATAAAGTTTCCCAGAAAATAAAGCTTTTGATTTTAAGATGTTCTTTGTTTGTTTTTGTTTTTGTTTTTTGGGTACCAGGGATCAAATTCACAACCTTGAGCTTGCCAGGCAGGCACTTACACCACTGAGCTAAATTCCCAGCAATTTAAAGATGTTCTGGCACACCAGCACGCAAGAGGCTGAGGCAGGAGGGTTGTTGCAAGTTCGAGGCCAGCCTGGGCTGCATAGTAAAACCCTATCTCAAAAAAAGTTCTCTGGTACAAAGGTTTTCATATGGTTATGCCAATTGATTGTTATTAACCTTATGGTGTATTAAATGTATAGATCTTCCAAAATGTAAGACAGGAATTGTTTATGGTGATAGACTTTCTTTCAGATTCAGACCTCTGCCTTTAACAAAAACTTATATAACGTACATCCCATTAAAGGAAAACAAGTTAGGTAAAAATTTCTTATGTATTAGACAAGGATGATTGACTAAAAGGGTTATTTTATGTCAAAATGGAAATTCAGGTGTGTTACAAAATTGTCATCATGAGGGGCCGGAGGCACAAGTGCCTGTCTGGCAAGTATGAGGTGAATTTGATCCCTGGTACTAGAAAAAAAAGGTCATCACGATTGTCATGCTACAATATTATGTATAGTTTTTTGTTTTTGTTTTTGTTTTTTTGCGGCACCAGGGATCATACTCACAACTTCGCACCTGCCAGACAGGCGCTTAAGCCACTGAACCAAACTCCCGGCCCTAGTTTTTTGAAGCAAGGTCACACTATGTAGCTCAAGCTGATCTTGCACTAGTGTTGTAGCCCAAGCTGGCCTCGAACTCACAACGCTCTGCCTACCTCAGTCTCCCAAGTGCTGGGATTAAAGGCGTGCGCTACCATGCCCTGCTTGTATAGTTTTACTTTCTAGTTTTATGTGTAAAATATGTAACTGTTAAAATTCTATTGGGATTTAAATACTAGAACATCCATGGTTGTTAAAAATAATGGTTCTATTTTATGTTCTAAGGTGCTTGATATTTAGATAAGGTAGTAATATTAAGCTTACTGCCTTCATTACAATGTAACGTCATTAATCTTTTCTTCTGGATGTTCAACAACTGAGGTTTTGAGACCAAAAACTAGAAAGATAGATGGGCTAGGAGGACAGTCAATATTTTGGCCCCAGCCATTTGAGGTCAGTGAGGACCCAGGTATAAGGGAATCTCTGCTGTGACATCCTACACTTGCTAAGTTCTTGGTCTTCTGACCAAGGATACTGTGGAACCACAGAGGAAAATGATCAATGTTATGTAGTGTGCCTAAGGAGAGGCACCAGGAGAGAAAAATTTTCCAAATTTCACGAAAAGCAACTTGGTCAAGCAATGGCTATGACTCATCCAGAAGGCTGACACTGACAAAAACTAAGAGGTGCTATGCATGGTTTCAAGGTAAATCCTGAGGAGACTTAACTGACCTTGATAGATAACAAAAAATTTATTTTAATTAATACAGATCTGACTTTAACTTGGTCTTGAATATCTAGCAAAAAAGTATAACCACAAAAAAGAAAATCAGGGCCAGGGATTTAGCTCAGTGGCTCAACTGCTTGCCTGGTTGTGAGTTTGATCCCCAGTACCAAAAAAAAAAAAAAAAAAAAAAAAAAAAAAAAAAAAAAAAAAAAAAAAAAAAAAAAAAAAAAAAAAAAAAAAAAAAAACAAAGAAAAAGAAAATCATCTGCAGAGTCCTTCAAACATAGCTCCTCTAACCAACTGACCACTTATGGCTTGCAACTACAAAACAGGAAAGAGGAAGATGTAGGAAATGGCTGAAGCTGGAAATCGATCACATGTGAGGGAAAGGCAAGCCCTGTCTGAAAACAAAGAGCACCCCAGGCAAGCCACATGAACAAGCTGCTTCAGTCCAGTGAACACCAAGCCCCTAGACAATCCAAACAATAGGCTAGGCAAAGGGGGTGTCACATGACACCAACCTGCCAAATGTATAAATAAATGCACTATGGTGATTGAGCAGTCCCTTTCCTCCCATCCCAAGAGAAGGCTCCACCTGATTCCAGCTTTCTGTGTCTTGTCTTTATTTCTTCACCTTCTTGCTGCCCTTCACAGGCAGTAGAAGTTCAGAAGCCACGCGGGTCAAGGCAGATACTAGATGAAGAAAGAATGCTGTAAGCCAAGCTTGATGGGAGATTCTGGTCAGAGTTCAGAAGACAAGAATGCTGATAGAAATGCAACTAGTAAAGACCTGGCTTAGGAAGTTTTAGTTAGAAACAAAGACTGCATTGACTGCTGGACTCCAGACCATGTGTGTTATGCTTTAGTAAAAAATTTAGCTGGGAATGGTGGCTCACGCCTATAATCCCAGCACTCGGGAAGCTGAGGCAGGAGGATTGTTGTCAGTTCAAGACCAGCCTGGACTACAAAGTGAGCTCAAGGCCAGCCTGAACTATGTAATGAGACCCTGTCTCAAAAAGCCAAAAAAAAAAAAAAAAAAAGGAAAAAGAAAAAGAAAAAAACCCAGAAAATTTGTCTGCATTTTGCTCATGTACAGAGACTTTGCTTGAGACTGAGATTAAGGGTGGCAAACTAATTAATTTTGTGGAAGAAATTTCAAGACAGTCTAATGTTGAGGTGGTGGCATGGCTACTGTCAGGGAGTTTTAGTCAAATGATGTTGAGAATCAGAGCAAAGCCCCAGCAGAATGATTTGAAAAGTTTTGAGTTTGACCAGAAAGAAAGCTCCAGTAAAGTTGTGGCCTGCAAAGGTGGAACAGGGAACCTGATTTTTGAAAAGAGTAGCAATAAAAAGTCAAATATTTTGGAAGAGGACAATAGAAAACATGGCTAAGGGCATCACAAGAACCAACAGGACTCTACCCTTTGCAACCTCAAAAGTGGGCATGGTACTGTATTCCTGTAATCCCAGCACTTGAGAGGCTGAGGCAGAAGGGTCAGTGCAAGTTCAAGGCCAGTCTGGGCTACAAAGTGACTTTGAGGCCTACCTGAACTACGTATCAAAACTGTCTAAAAAAAAAGACACTTTGCTAAGAAAAGAGAGCCTCAGAATACCAAGTTTCAGAGTAGTGGCTGCCTAGGGAATTTGTTCCTCCAGATTGGGGTTCATAGTACCCAGTAATTCAGGCACTCCACCCCAACAGCAAAGAAAAAAAACCCCACTTCTGTTCTGGCTACGGATAGTTTGGTGCCATCCACATGGTGCTAGTTTTATGTGCATGGAAATTCAACAGTTGTGGGGGTAAGGCTTCCACTCAGATTTTAGAAGGCATAGGAGGCCAGGGAAGGTGCCCCTCAGAGGGAAGTGTGTGAAGCTGTGAGTGTGATGCCAAAGGTGCAGTAGAGATCCCAAAAGTTCAGAGAAGCTAGGGACATGGATCATCTGAGGAAAGCTTCAAGGAGTAAGCAAAGTTATCCATGAGTGCTACAACCACATATGGTGCTGTAAGGGTGGAGCCACCCAGGCCTTTCGGAGTTCACAGATTGCCACTGATGCTGACATGGAAATACAGGGCTTAATGTTTGCTTTGCTGGATTTTGGACTTTCTTTGGTCTCATTCCTTTCTATCTCCCTATTTTTGAATAGTAATGTTTATCTGCCGCTGAAGTGTTTAACTTTCTTTTCATATGTAAAGGGGCTCACAGCTGGGAGTTTGCCTTAAATCTCAGAGATTTTAGACTTGGACTTTTCAGCCATGGTGAAACTGTTAGAATTTTGGCAACTTTTAAGAGGTTGACTAAAAACCTTCTGCATAAAGAGATGTCTTTGGGGAGGCCAGGGGCAGAATATTATGGCTTATATCTCGATGTCCCCCTAAAGCCTCATGGCTTTTCAGAGGTGGCTGAATTTAGGGTGTATGAAGGTAGATTAAAGGTATGTGATACTGGGGTTAAGAGTGTGTTGTACTTAATTAGTTTGCTTATCAATTTAGCAAATAGTTCTGTGTATGGATGATGAAATGTTCCACGCTGGGTGTGGGTGGCACCAATCATTAGGCTTGTGGCCTGAATGGAATAAAAGGGAAACATGGAAGGCAGGCTGTTTGCTGCCTCCCGCCTGCCCTATCATGGACTGTTTTCCCTCTGCAACACCCTTCTGCCATGCCACCCTGCCTCGGAGTCAGACAACATATGTACTGAAATCTCCACAAACTGTGAGCTGAAATCAACCTTTCCTCCTCTAACTTCGGGCGTTAAGCATTCTGTCTCAACAAGAAAGTAACTAAGACATATCCATTTTCCTCTTCCTTATGTCTTTGGAAGGCGGACCTTTCTGCCTTTGCTCCCCATTCTCTCTCCTAGCTTTTAAAAAGACTGTTTGTGAGGTAAGTGTGGTAGTGCATGCTTGTAATCCCAGAACTCTAGGAGGCTGAGGCAAGATTTCAAGTTGAAGGCCAACCTGGGCAAAGTAGTACTTAAGAAGACTCCATCTCAAAATACATACATAGTTTTTTATTATGGTCGGCCACATGCAGAGTGGCCCACAGAGGTCTTACCCTGACTCTAGCCCTTAAGCTGGGTTCACAGTGCCTGCAGATAGGGGGCACCAAGCTAATCCAACAAAACATCCTCAGAATGCACAGATCTTGAGTGGACACTCTTGTTGAAAGCACAATACAGGTGCAGCTCTAAGAGTCTACCCAGGGATCTGCTCCAGTCTTACCAGAGGTTGCCTTCACCCTACTCCACAGCTGTTAGCCTACTGCCTGAGCCTCCCAATATCAGCAAGTCTGCAGAAACTTGGCTGGTACTTTAAGTGAGGTAAAGGCCCCACCCGGGCCCCTTGACTCCAGGACTTGCCTGCTGACATAAGTTAGGCCTTACAGTGCCGCCCCCTCCCCCAAGACTGCTAATGAGCTGTTCTGCCAAATGTCGTCCTGTGAGTCCTGCCCTCTATGAAGGGCTACAGCAGTAACAAGCTGGATCAAAGAAAACTTCATGGAGCAAGTGTGAGAGTAGATGGACATGGCTACCTGCCCATACCCAGCAAGATGGGGTTTGGGGCCTTCTCTAAGGTCTACCTGGCATATACCACTCAGGAATGCACACTGCACATTCCAGAGCTGTTCTCTTACAGGGCAAACACTATTGGATGGTGAGATAGGCCCACTTCCCTCATAGAGAGCTCCTTGGCATAACCCACCAGGCCCATATCCTAAACCCACTCAGGCACCTTCCAGCTGCCCCAGCTCCTTCCACAGAGCCTCCCTGGACCTGGGGAGGTCCTGCTTCTTCTAGCTTCCTCAGACCCTTCCAGCTGATCACTCCCTGTTCCCAAGTCTCTTAAAGATATGTGTCTAGGATAAGGAGGGGTCATCACTGCCCTCCAAGGACACCACTCTTCACCCAGCCATGCCCTAGAAAGTTCAGCACTGCATACGAAGGATAGCAGGCCATCTTGCCACAACACATCCCCAAGAGGTTGTGGCCTGCTCACTGTGACCACCCTCCTTTTTCTACTGATGACTATCAAAATTGCCTCCATGACTGAGGCTCCCATGAAATTCTCCCAAAAGTTCTGCCCAGGGAGAACCTACGAGCACGTGAACACGGTGGGCGATGACCACAACATAGGCTGTGCCATCCTCATCCCCAAGCCCAGCCCTCACACCTGCTACCCACCCTTCTAGATCCTCCCTTGGCCTAAAGAGTAATCTTGTCCTGAGACCCAGATCCTGGACATTCACCAGCATATCACTGGCTCAGCCCCTCCTCTAGGAGTAGCAGGTGTGGCTGTATGACACCTATCAGAATAGCCTGCTGCTGGAGCTGGACTTTTCAGCCATGTGAAACTCCTAGGAGTCTTGACAACTTTTTAGTCCAACTAGAGGTGGACTAAAAGGCTTTTGCATAAAAAGGGGCAACCTGCTGGAGCACATCAACAATATAAGTCCACTGCTGCTGCCTGGGACTGGAAAAGGCTTGAAGGCTGTTCTGACAGTTGGTCAGCCTGAGGGTCTATTGCCACCATGCTGGCACTGTGCACTGGTGAGGGTAGCCCTGGCCTGCCCACCTGGAGACCCACTTGAACCCAGCCCCACCTCCCCTTCCCCAGCAGGGATCTAAACTGTGAGAACATTCTGCTGGATGACCAGGGATTCCTAGAGCTGAGCTCAGGACCCCCTAACCCTCTGTTCCAAGTCTCCATCCTGTCCTTCATTTTCTGTGAACAGGATGAGCTCTCCAAACAATGGCATCATTGGTGGCGGTGGGCATGGGCCATGAATGCAGGTGGTTGATGGGGGGTAGAGGCAGGCTGCAGCCATGGGTCTTGCCAGCAGAGTGCCAGGACCTACTTCAGGGGCTGCTCCTGCTGCCTATGCCCATCTGGGCCTGCACAATGCTGGATGCTTCCTGTGGCACACATGGTCTTTTGCTTTGGACTTGGTGCTTTGCCAGATATGATCTGTGGGTAACAAGTTGGCAGATGGTGGTCCCTTCACTTGACTCCCATTGGTCCACTGCAGTGGAGCCAGGGTCCAGGGATTGACAAAGAGCCTAGTGTGGGCCTTAGGTTTGAGATGCATCTGTGGTGCCCAAAGTGGCAGGATGCTCCCAAGGAGAGAACTTGTGGCTCAGTTCTTGTGTTTCTGGAGGCCAGCCCCATTCAAAGAATGGGTTCCACTAGCCCAGAGCTCTGGGGCCCTACGATGGGCAGCTCAGCAGAGCAAACCTCCAGGCAGCCACTGGCTTTGTGCTCCATACTGGCTTTCAGGAAAGTGCCTGGTCAGTTGAGGGGGGGTGGGTGGTATAAGCAGATAAAAGGTTTATTCTGTGAAGCTGTAGGAGGGGCTGTCTTCCTGTAGAGAAGGCAGATGGTCTTCAGGTGCCTCCCTAGGCTGAGGCTCTGCCACTACCTCCTGGGACTCTAGGACAGAGAAAACACCAGTCCACACATCATGCCTGCCTACAGCACCAGAGCTTTAATGGGGCAGCTCACAAGGCTTCACAGGGGAAAACAATGCCTGGCACTCAGCGAAACACAGTCAGTTGCCATGACAGAACACAAGGTGGGGCAGTCCTCCAAATTTAAGGATGTGGAGTAGGGTGCTGCAAATTCCCAGCAGCAAAACAATTTGAGCTCTTCATTAGGATCACAAGGATCTGGTAGGGCCTGTTTGTGAGGAAAGGGGACAACACTCAAGAGCCCCATGCCGTACCTTTGGAAGTTGGAAGTTCTAGCTGGCTCCTCAGAGATTGCAATGTTTTCTGTCCCCATAAGCACAGTACAAGGCGCTGGCTCATGGCTGAGGTTGGCCAGAGCAGCTGCCGCCTCATCTGCCCAGGGCCACTGAGGGTCTAGCATGCAGCCTAGCAGCTGGGTGGGTAACCCGGGGTCCAGACCCACCACAGTGCCTGGGAACAAGCTCCTGATGGATGCACTGGTCATCCATGTGCTTCATGTGGAGTAAGCTGTGGTACAAAGTCTGGCCAGCTCTGGCTCAGTTATGCAACAACCTTCATTTTTATGCATCACCACAGGGCATGAGGTTGAGAATGCTCTCAAACTTCTAGTGTTTACTGGGCATTCATCCTAGAACTGTTAGCACAGACAGGAGCATAAGTGTACCTCTGCTTCTTACCAAGGCACAACCTCTGAGCAAGGGGATTAGAGTGGCAGGAAGCAGGCTAAGTATGGGAAGTCTGGCAGAGGTGGCTGACAATCAGGCAGCAGAGGCCTCAGGTAAGTGCAGGCCCCTCTTCCCTTGACTCTCCAGCCTGCTCCAGCTGCTGCTGTTTCAATTGCTCCTGCTCCCGGCGATCTAACTGCTGTAGCTGCTGCTCCACATCTTCAGGCACTTGTACCTCCAGCAGGTTTTCCATGCCGCACTCCGGTTCATCTCCAATAAGCACCTACCAACAGAGCAAGCAGATCAACAAGCGGCCAGCTATGACCACCCCTTCCCCAGCCTCTCCAAACCTGCACCCACTTGGATGAGTTTCTCACAGGCCATCTGCACATCAGGCTCTGGCTCCCAAGTGTGCAGCTCTCGAAGGATCAAGTATGCTCCCTGGTCCCGCACCTGCTGCCGACCAGATGCTGTAGCTGTCAGCTGGGGAGATGGTAGAGGTCACTCAGCTATCAGTGTTTGTGTGCTGGGGACTGGCATTAATACACCACATCCCCGACTCACCAGCATGATGGCTTCAATGAGCATCTTTCGGATGTCAGCATCAGGCTCTCGCTGCTTGTCTGGTGGCAGGTACTGCAGGTCAACAGGAAGCCCTAGGAAAGGACAGTGGCAGTTATTTGGTGCCTAGGCTGAGAACCTGGTTGGTCCAGGCTGTGCCTGTGTAAGCCTCACCTGTACTCAGCAACTCCCTCTAGGACATTTCCTTCTCCTCCTCCCTTTACTCCCACCTGGCCAATCCTAAGGTTCCCACCTAGGGCACTCACGCTCCATCTCTTCCTCTGAGAAATCTTCAGGCCCGGCCAGAGGCAGTAACAAGAAGGGGAGAATGTCAACTTCAGGCCCAAGTAACCACTCGTGATGCCCTGGAAGAGGGGACAAAGATGGTGGTCCGTTTGGTCCGCCGGTGCTGCAGAGTCCAATCCCCACCCCAGCAGTGCCCATGCTCTCCCCCACCACTCACGGTGCTCGAAGCAGCAATTTCGCAGGGTTCCCACTACCCCGCCCCTGCGCAGCGAGGAGTCTGAGTATTGGGTAAGGGGCAGCAGCCGCTGGACCACGCACCTGTTAGGAAGGACTACTTATTGCCGTCTGACCTCCTCCCTGGCCCCTCCCCAACCGCGCGGACGCCTAGCTCACCGGTCTGGGTCCAGCAAGAAGGATCGCGCCGCAGGCTGCTGGCTGAGGTTAGAGAGCAGAGGTCCCAGGTGATGCAGGGGCGCGCGCGCGTTGTAGCCGGGCGTGCACAGCGCACATAACAGCCTCTCCAAACCAGACCCTGGCGCCGCCGCCGCCAATGTCTCCATAAGCGCGGCACAAGGCGTCGGTTCACGGCTGAGGTTGGCCAGAGCGGCTGCCGCCTCGTCCGCCCAGGGCCACTGAGGGTCTAGTGCGCGGCCTAGCAGCCGGGCGGGTAACCCAGGGTCGGCCGCCAACAGTTGCTCATGCACGCTGGGGTCTGCAGCTAAGTTCACTAGAGCACGCGCGGCGTCTCGGGCCAGGGCCGGGCCTGCAGCCACCGCCAACTCAGCTAGCGCCTCCAGCAGCCCCGTCTGCCTGGCCAAGAGCGCGCGGCCGGGCCCCGAGCCGGTTAGCGCCAATATATGCTGTGCTGCCGCCGCCTGCAGGTCCGCGCGCGCACCCTGAGTCAGGAAGGGCAGCAGCTCCGCCGCTTCTGCGTCGAAGGTAGCCTCTGGTCCCGCCGGAGCACCGGGCCTCGCAGTGATCTCAGACTCCAGAGTACTTATCTGCCCGGTGGCCATCATGCTAAAGGCCCATGGCCCCGCCCACCAGAGGAACGGAAGCCGCCGCGGCCAATCTGAGGCCGTCGACCCGCGCAGGGGCGGGGCGGGGGCGGTCCACGAAGGCGGTACTCGGTCAGGCTCAGGGCCTTGTGGGCATGGAGGTCTCCAGGCGCTGACCTTCTGGCCCCAGGGTTCCTTCCTTCGCCGCTGAAGCTACAGGTGGGCACGCGGATCCCCTTGAGACTTGGTCCCTGACCTCCAGAAACCTTAGGGGGTCTCAAAACTGGCGCACAGAAGAAGGCAGTGGCTGGCCCAGGGACGTGTGGCCTTGGGTTGGCCTGGAAAAAAGGCATGCCCTGGTTCTGTGAACACCCAGGAGTCCAGAGCCTGGAGCCGGTAGGAAACGGGCCAGCTCAGGGCCGGTGATGAAGCCATAGGAAGCAGGGTTTTTTTGTTTGTTTGCGGCACCGGGGATCGAACATACAACCCCGCACCTGCCAGCCGGACGCTTAAGCCACTGAGCCAAACTCCCGGCCCTGGTATTTTGAGACAGGGTCGCACTATGTAGCTCAGGCCGGCCTTAGGCTCGTGTTGTAGTCCAAGCCGGCCTCGAACTCACAACGCTCCTCCTACCTCAGCCTCCCGAGTGCTGGGCTTAAAGGTGTGCGCGCCACACCCGGCTGGTTTAGGAGGCAGCTTCGGATAAGCCTCTGCGCATTACGGACCGGGTAGCTTTGGGACTTTTGTCAGGACTTACTCGGTCGCAAGTGATAAATTGGCACAGAAAGGGAACTGGTCCATGTATCCATGTAAATTGAAGGTTTGAAGGACACCTGCTGTAGGTGCTGCTTCATTGAGCAGCTGTCTAGAGCCCTGTGCTGGCATCTCCTCTAGCTCTCTGCTTCTCCATGGTTTCCATTATTTTTACCTACCCCAGCACAGGTGTAAAAAATCTAGCAGAAGACAGTTTGTCCTGGTATCAGAGTCTGCCCCTGGGAACAACTCCAGTCAGTGTCTCACTTGCCCCACACTGAGCTAGTTACTGGGAGGAACAACAATTTTCTAGGAATACATAGAAGAAGGGAGGGCAAAGGAAAACTCCCACTCATGTGATGATGAGGGTATCTGCTAGGGACTGTGCTGGTTTCCCAGAACACAGAAGACTAAGGTCTTTCTGGCCTTGGGGTCCTCCCCTGTAGTGCTGGAGGATAGAACCCCAGGCCTGCACACTGTACCACTAAGCTCCACCTCCTGCCCTGGCCTCACTTCTTAACTATCAGAACTAACTTCTCGGGACAGCCTGCCTAGAAATTCAGCTCTCTGGCCCCTATGGGCTGCTTAAGTGCTATCTGCCTCCTTTGAGAAAACAGTTCCTGGAGGAAGGTGATATGATTTATGCTCCAGAGTTCCTCCTTTGCATTGATTACTTCTGAGGCTACCCTGAGAGCAATCCTTCTGAAGTGTTCACAAGGTTAATTGCTTTTCAAAGTTTGCCAAAGTAGGATGTAGCTGACATAATTAATGCCAAGCCCATAGGATGGCCATAATCAAATAGAAGGGAAAGAAGCTGTTGATGAGGATAAAGTGGAACCCCATATGCTGAACCCCATTTTACAGTAGAACTGTAAAATGGTATGACTGCTGTAGAAATCAAAAAGTTAAGCCACAACCTAGCAATTCTACTTCTAGGTACATGCCTAAGAGACATGAAAACTAAGCACATATGTCCACATTCAACATGAATGGGTATAAGTAGTATTATTCATAATAGCCAAAAGGTAGAAACAACTGAAGCATCCATCAACTGATGAGTGGATAAATTATGGCAAATCCACACAAAGTATTACTCAGCTATAAAAAAAAGAAGTACAGTGATGGTACACTTCAACTGGTTGAACCTTCCAAACATACTAAGTGAAAGAAGCAAGTCACAAAAAACCATACATTATATAATTCTATTTATCAGATATTTCCAGAATAGACACATCTATAGAGACCAAAAGTAAATTAGTTGTCAAGGACCAGGGAGAGATGGAATGGAAAGAGAAGCTTAAGGGGTGCTATGAACTGAGTTACTTCCCTCACCTAAATTCATATGTTGGGGCCTGGACCACCAATATGACTATATTTGAAGATAGGGCCTATAAATGAAAAAACCAAGATTGATTGGAACCATATAGTAGAGCCTTGATACAAGAGAATTAGTGTTCTTTGTGTGTGTGTGCCAGGAATCAAGCTCAGGACCTCATGTTTGCCAGGCAGGTACTTATGCCACTAAGCTATATCCCCAGCCCAGAATTAGCGTTCTTGTAAGAAGAGCTGACAATGAGTATGGTTGCACATATCTGTAATTCCAGCAGTTGGTGAGTTTGAGGCAGGAAGATTGCAAATTTGAATCTCACTTGGGCTACTTAAAATGACCCTGTGTCAAAATTTTAAAAAGAGCTAGGGGATGTAGCTTGGGGTAAAGGCCATAGGTTCAATCACTAGTAATGACCAGCCATGGTGACACACACCTATAATCCTAGCATTCAGGAGGCTGAGGCAGGAGGATCACTGAGTTCAAGGCCAGTCTGGGCTACATAGTGGGACCTTGTCTCAAAAAAAAAAAAATCACTCAGTAGTAACACACAGAAGAAGGAGGACAAGGAGGAGGATCTGACTCTGCCCTCCATGTGAGGATACCATAAGAAGATGACTATTTATAAGCCAGGAAAAAAAACTTACCAGAGATCAAATCAGCCAGTACTTAGATGTTGGATTTTGCAGCCTCCAGAACTGTGAGAAAATAAGCTATCTACTCAGTCTATATTTTGTTAAAGCAGCCTGAGCAGACTTAAGAATATGGATACAGGCTTTTTATCCCCTAGATTTTGAAAATGTTCTCAAATTACATTGTGGTGGTAGTTGCATGACTATGAATATATTAAAAACTGCACTTTTTTTTTTTGTTTTTTGTTTTTTGTTTTTGAGATGGAGTCTCACTGTGTAGCCCAGGCTGGCCTGGTCTTGAACTTGCGGTGATCCTCTTGCTTCAGCCTCCCAAATACTGGAACTGCAGGTGTGTGCCACCACAACCAACCAAAACTGTGCACTTTAAATGAATGAGTTATATTGTACTTAAATGATATCTCAAAGTTGTTAAAAACATGCCACCTAATTAAACTGTGCCCCAGAAGTTTCATGTGTTCAGAGATAGGACTTACAGAAGGTGATTGGATCAAGGGGGCCCGATACTCATCAATGGGTTAATCTATTAATGGATTCATCACTGAAGGTGGTGTTCAGAGGTATGACCTTGTGAGAAGAGGCTGGTCACTGGGAACATGACTTGGAATGGTATCTTCTTGTCCACAGCACTTCTTTTGTCTTCCTGCCTCCTGGCTGCCATTGGTTGAGCAGCTTCCACCAGGCCCTTCCACAGTCATGTTTCTACCTTGGGGCCAGACAACCATGAACTGAACCCTCTGAAATTATAAGCCAAAATAAACCTCTCCTTTAAATTGCAGATATTGGGTATTTTGTCCCAGTGACAGAACAATGACTAATACAGGAAATTGTTACCAGAGAAATGGGATTGCTGTTGTATCGAAACCTGACCATGTGTTTTAGAACTAGTTTGCAAGGGAAATTTGGATAGTACTATTTCCTAGCTTGCTCTTTCTTTCTTTTTTTTTTTTTTCTTCATTTCTTTCTATCTTTCTTTCTTTCGGGTTTTTTTTGTTTTGTTTTATTTGTTTTTTGTGGTACTGGGGATTAAACTCAGGGCCTTCACACTGAGCTATATCTCCAGGCGTTTTTTAATTTGGAGGTAAGGTCTTGCTGAGTCATTAAGTTGCCCAGGGTAGGTTTGAACTTGGGATCTTCCGGCCTCAGCTTCTCAGAGTGCTAGGATTACAGGTGTGTACTACCATGCCTGGTGTTCACTTGCTCACTCTTTCTCTTTCTCAACTTATGTAAGTGAAGTTTTGCTGAGTTTGTGTTCACAATGAACTATGTCTTTCTATGTCAGAGATCTATGATATCCTGTGAGATCTATGATGTCATAGTTTTGCTGGGAGAAGTTTATTTTGGTTCATAGTTTGTAGAGGTTTCAGTCCATAGTGGGATGCCTCCAATGCAGGGCGGTATGGCAGAGGAGGCATGCTCAGGCCTCTCTCTTTTTCCTCTCTTTACTCAGACAGAAAAAGAGAGAGGGAGAAGAAGGAGGAGGAGAAGGAGAGATGAAGGAAAGAGAGGAGATCAAATGGAAGAGGAAAAGAAGGAAGGAGAGGTGAAGAGAGGAGGGGGAGAAGAGAGGAATATTAAGGGAGAAGCAAAGGTGGTATACCCTCCCAGGCCACATCCCCAGTCACCTACCTCCTTGAACCTGCTTCACATTTCAAATCACATTTAGCTATGAACTCATTAGTGGATGAGTATCGTACTGTCATGATCCAGTCTTCTCCCAAAAGGTCCACTGATGAGCACTTGAGGCTTTGGGGGAACATCGATATAAACCATAATATGGTTACCATTGTTGTTTTGTGCTCTGTTGTGTGAATATACCATGATACAGACACCCACTTTAGCATTGCTGGACAGTAAGATTGTTTCTGGGTTTGCTATCATAAAAAATATGTCTAAGAACATTTTGAGTATCATTTGTTTTGTTTTGTTTTGTTTTGTTTTTGAGACAGGGTCTTGCTATATAGTCCAGGCTACCCTTGAACTTACTATTTTGCTCAGGCTGGCCTCAAACTCATGGTAGTTATCCTACCTCAGCCTCTGTACACTGGGATTACAGGCATGGGCCACCATGCCTGGCTAATTTCTTTTTTGCTTGTGTTTTGTTTTGGTTTTGATTGAGCATCTTCAAGTGTACATGTATAAGTGTTCTCTGGGACCAGGGTCATATACATGTCTACTTGCACTTGGTTACACCAGACAGGATTCTCCAAAGGAACTACCCATTCATATCCTGCAATAACTTTGTGTGTGTGTGTGTGTGTGTGTGTGTGTGTGTGTGTGTAGGTGGGTGTATGTTACTGGAGATTGAACCTAGGCCTTTATATTGAACTACATCCAAAACCCTTTTGATTTTTTTATTTTGAGATGGGGTCTCACTAACTTGCTAAGTTACCCCGACTGGGCTTGAACCTGGAATCTTCCTGCCTCAGTTCTCTTATTGTCTCTTCATAGAAGGGAGACATGCTAAACAGCCAAAAGGAAAGAGGCACAGGGCACAACCTGGAAGGGTAGTGACACAAAGCTTCTGCTGTCCCTCCCCTCCTATGGAGTTTGGATCTCCAGGAAAAGGGTACAGAGATACTCAGTTACTACTCAACACCTTCCCACTGGAGGGAGACACTGCCCCTTGCCTCTCATTATGTATTGCATCTGATGCATGTGGATGTGTCGATTGTGGCATGATGTGAATGTCCTTGATTGCTAAGGAGGTTAAACATCTTTTCATGTGCTTTCTAATCACTTTGGTTTCCTCTTTACCTTTACCTTTTTTTTTTTTTTTTTTTAAACGAGGCTGTTGTCACTGGGCATGGTAGCACACGTCTGTAATCCCAGCACTTAGGATGCTGAGGCAGGAGGATCTTTGTGAGTTCAAGACCAACCTAGGCTACAAAATGAGCTGAAGCCCAGCCTGAACTGCATAGCGAGACCCTGGCTCAAAAAAGACAAAACAACAGCAACACCGCCTCAAAAACATTAAAAAAAAAAAAAAAAAAAAAAGCCCTGTTTGCTTTATGCAGATTGATTCAGAGAATGCTTAAAATATAATCTGGATATGAATTACTTGTAGAATATGTGTTAAAATTCCATATTTCCCCCACCTCTTTTT